>CAWVRF010001084.1:1200000-1675957 GCA_963932465.1 Maratus speciosus
AACACGTGCCTTTTTTTGTTTACATTGTGCAACAATGGAATACGGTATTTCGTTGCCGAACAATGGAATATAAGCAAAGGATCGGTTTTGCGGCCTCCAACAATAACCGAATATGAAGAAAGATTCGGTGTTTTTTTAAAAACGTCGGTTTGTTAGTTTGCTTTCTTGTCCTAACACACTAAGACTCCATGGCATTTAGTTTATTTGTTTCCATTGTTTAAGTGGTTCAACAATCGGTTTATAACCTTAAAATATCTGTTCAATCGGTAACACGTGGCTTTTCTTTGTTTACTTTGTGCAACAATGGAATACGGTATATCGTTGGCCAAAAATGGAATATAAGCAAAGGATCGGTTTTGCGGGCTCCAACAATAACCGAATATGAAGAAACATTCGGTGTTTTGTTAAAAACGTCGGTTTGTTAGTTTGCTTTGCTGTCCTAAAACACTGCGACTCCATGGAATTTAATTTATTTGTTTCCATTGTTTAAGTTGTTCAACAATCGGTTTATAACGTTAAAATGCCGGTTCAATCGGTAACACATGGCTTTTCTTTGTTTACATTGTGCAATAATGGAATACTGTATTTCGTTGCCCAACAATGGAATATAAGCAAAGGATCGGTTTTGCGGGCTCCAACAATATCCGAATATGAAGAAGCATTCGGTGTTTTTTTTAAAAACGTCGGTCTGTTAGTGTGCTTAGATGTCTTAACACGATTTAACTCCATGGCGTTTAATTTTTTTGTTTCCATTGTTTAAGTGGTTCAAAAATCGGCTTATAACGTAAAAATATCTGTTCAATCGGTAACACATGGCTTTTCTTTGTTTACATTGTGCAACAATGGAATACGGTATTTCGTTGCCCAACAATGGAATATAAGCAAAGGATCGGTTTTGCGACCTCCAACAATAACCGAATATGAAGAAGGATTTGGTGTTTTGTTAAAAACGTCGGTTTGTTAGTTTGCTTTGTTGTCCTAACACACTAAGACTCCTTGGCATTTAATTTATTTGTTTCCATTGTTTAAGTGGTTCAGCAATCGGCTTATAACGTTAAAATATAGGTTCAATCGGTAACACGTGGCTTTTTTTTGTTTACATTGTGCAACAATGGAATACTGTATTTCGTTGCCCAACAATGGAATATAAGCAAAGGATCGGTTTTGCGGGCTCCAACAATAACCGAATATGAAGAAACATTCGGTGTTTTGTTAAAAACGTTGGTTTGTTAGTTTGCTTTGTTGTCCTAAAACACTGCGACTCCATGGCATTTAGTTTATTTGTTTCCATTGTTTTAGTGGTTCAAAAATCGGCTTATAACGTTAAAATATAGGTTAGATCGGTAACACGTGGCTTTTTTTGTTTACATTGTGCAACAATGGAATACTGTATTTCGTTGCCCAACAATGGAATATAAGCAAAGGATCGGTTTTGCGGGCTCCAACAATAACCGAATATGAAGTAACATTCGGTGTTTTGTTAAAAACGTCGGTTTGTTAGTTTGCTTTGTTGTCCTAAAACACTGCGACTCCATGGAATTTAATTTATTTGTTTCCATTGTTTAAGTTGTTCAACAATTGGTTTATAACGTTAAAATATTGGTTTAATCGGCAACACGTGGCTTTTCTTTGTTTACTTTGTGCAACAATTGAATACGGTATTTCGTTGACCAACAATGGAATATAAGCAAAGGATCGGTTTTGCGGGCTCCAACAATATCCGAATATGAAGAAACATTCGGTGTTTTTTTTAAAAACGTCGGTCTGTTAGTGTGCTTAGATGTCTTAACACGATTTAACTCCATGGCGTTTAATTGTTTTGTTTCCATTGTTTAAGTGGTTCAAAAATCGGCTTATAACGTAAAAATATCTGTTCAATCGGTAACACATGGCTTTTCTTTGTTTACATTGTGCAACAATGGAATACGGTATTTCGTTGCCCAACAATGGAATATAAGCAAAGGATCGGTTTTGCGACCTCCAACAATAACCGAATATGAAGAAGGATTCGGTGTTTTGTTAAAAACGTCGGTTTGTTAGTTTGCTTTGTTGTCCTAACACACTAAGACTCCTTGGCATTTAGTTTATTTGTTTCCATTGTTTAAGTGGTTCAGCAATCGGCTTATAACGTTAAAATATAGGTTCAATCGGTAACACGTGGCTTTTTTTTGTTTACATTGTGCAACAATGGAATACTGTATTTCGTTGCCCAACAATGGAATATAAGCAAAGGATCTGTTTTGCGGGCTCCAACAATATCCGAATATGAAGAAACATTCGGTGATTTGTTAAAAACGTCGTTTTGATAGTTTGCTTTGTTGTCCTAACACACTGAGACTCCATGGAATTTAATTTTTTTGTTTCCATTGTTTAAGTGGTTCAAAAATTGGCTTATAACGTTAAAATATAGGTTCAATCGGTAACACGTGCCTTTTTTTGTTTACATTGTGCAACAATGTAATACGGTATTTCGTTGCCGAACAATGGAATATAAGCAAAGGATCGGTTTTGCGGCCTCCAACAATAACCGAATATGAAGAAAGATTCGGTGTTTTGTTAAAAACGTCGGTTTGTTAGTTTGCTTTCTTGTCCTAACACACTAAGACTCCATGGCATTTAGTTTATTTGTTTCCATTGTTTAAGTGGTTCAACAATCGGTTTATAACATTAAAATATCTGTTCAATCGGTAACACGTGACTTTTCTTTGTTTACTTTGTGCAACAATGGAATACGGTATATCGTTGGCCAACAATGGAATATAAGCAAAGGATCGGTTTTGCGGGCTCCAACAATAACCGAATATGAAGAAACATTCGGTGTTTTGTTAAAAACGTCGGTTTGTTAGTTTGCTTTGCTGTCCTAAAACACTGCGACTCCATGGAATTTAATTTATTTGTTTCCATTGTTTAAGTTGTTCAACAATCGGTTTATAACGTTAAAATGCCGGTTCAATCGGTAACACATGGCTTTTCTTTGTTTACATTGTGCAATAATGGAATACTGTATTTCGTTGCCCAACAATGGAATATAAGCAAAGGATCGGTTTTGCGGGCTCCAACAATAACCGAATATGAAGAAACATTCGGTGTTTTGTTAAAAACGTCGGTTTGTTAGTTTGCTTTGTTGTCTTAAAACACTGCGACTCCATGGCATTTAGTTTATTTGTTTCCATTGTTTTAGTGGTTCAAAAATCGGCTTATAACGTTAAAATATAGGTTAGATCGGTAACACGTGGCTTTTTTTGTTTACATTGTGCAACAATGGAATACTGTATTTCGTTGCCCAACAATGGAATATAAGCAAAGGATCGGTTTTGCGGGCTCCAAAAATAACCGAATATGAAGTAACATTCGGTGTTTTGTTAAAAACGTCGGTTTGTTAGTTTGCTTTGTTGTCCTAAAACACTGCGACTCCATGGAATTTAATTTATTTGTTTCCATTGTTTAAGTTGTTCAACAATTGGTTTATAACGTTAAAATATTGGTTTAATCGGCAACACGTGGCTTTTCTTTGTTTACTTTGTGCAACAATTGAATACGGTATTTCGTTGACCAACAATGGAATATAAGCAAAGGATCGGTTTTGCGGGCTCCAACAATATCCGAATATGAAGAAACTTTCGGTGTTTTTTTTAAAAACGTCGGTCTGTTAGTGTGCTTAGATGTCTTAACACGATTTAACTCCATGGCGTTTAATTTTTTTGTTTCCATTGTTTAAGTGGTTCAAAAATCGGCTTATAACGTAAAAATATCTGTTCAATCGGTAACACATGGCTTTTCTTTGTTTACATTGTGCAACAATGGAATACGGTATTTCGTTGCCCAACAATGGAATATAAGCAAAGGATCGGTTTTGCGACCTCCAACAATAACCGAATATGAAGAAGGATTCGGTGTTTTGTTAAAAACGTCGGTTTGTTAGTTTGCTTTGTTGTCCTAACACACTAAGACTCCTTGGTATTTAGTTTATTTGTTTCCATTGTTTAAGTGGTTCAGCAATCGGCTTCTAACGTTAAAATATAGGTTCAATCGGTAACACGTGGCTTTTATTTGTTTACATTGTGCAACAATGGAATACTGTATTTCGTTGCCCAACAATGGAATATAAGCAAAGGATCTGTTTTGCGGGCTCCAACAATAACCGAATATGAAGAAACATTCGGTGTTTTGTTAAAAACGTCCGATTGTTAGTTTGCTTTGTTGTCCTAAAACACTGCGACTTCATGGAATTTAATTTATTTGTTTCCATTGTTTAAGTTTTCAATAATCGGTTTATAACGTTAATATATCGGTTCAATCGGTAACACGTGGCTTTTCATTGTTTACTTTGTGTAACAATGGAATACTGTATTTCGTTTCCCAACAATGGAATATAAGCAAAGGGTCGGTTTTGCGGGCTCCAACAATAACCGAATATGAATAAACATTCGGTGTTTTGTTAAAAACGTCGGTTTGTTAGTTTGATTTGTTGTCCTAAAACACTGCGACTCCATGGAATTTAATTTATTTGTTTCCATTGTTTAAGTTGTTCAACAATCGGTTTATAACGTTAAAATGCCGGTTCAATCGTTAACACGTGGCTTTTCTTTGTTTACTTTGTGCAACAATTGAATACGTTATTTCGTTGACCAACAATGGAATATAAGCAAAGGGTCGGTTTTGCGGGCTCCAGCAATATCCGAATATGAAGAAACATTCGGTGTTTTTTTTAAAAACGTCGGTCTGTTAGTGTGCTTAGATGTCTTAACACGATTTAACTCCATGGCGTTTAATTTTTTTGTTTCCATTGTTTAAGTGGTTCACAAATCGGCTTATAACGTTAAAATATAGGTTCAATCGGTAACACGTGGTTTTTTTTTGTTTACATTGTGCAACAATGGAATACTGTATTTTGTTGCCCAACAATGGAATATAAGCAAAGGATCTGTTTTGCGGGCTCCAACAATAACCGAATATGAAGAAACATTCGGTGATTTGTTAAAAACGTCGTTTTGATAGTTTGCTTTGTTGTCCTAACACACTGAGACTCCATGGAATTTAATTTTTTTGTTTCCATTGTTTAAGTTGTTCAACAATCGGTTTATAACATTAAAATATCTGTTCAATCGGTAACACGTGGCTTTTCTTTGTTTACTTTGTGCAACAATGGAATACGGTATATCGTTGCCCAACAATGGAATATAAGCAAAGGATCGTTTTTGCGGGCTCCAACAATAACAGAATATGAAGAAACATTCGGTGTTTTGTTAAAAACGTCGGATTGTTAGTTTGCTTTGTTGTCCTAAAACACTGCGACTTCATGGAATTTAATTTATTTGTTTCCTTTTTTTACGTTGTTCAACAATCGGTTTATAACGTTAAAATATCGGTTCAATCGGTAACACGTGGCTTTTCATTGTTTACTTTGTGTAACAATGGAATACGGTATTTCGTTTCCCAACAATGGAATATAAGCAAAGGGTCGGTTTTGCGGGCTCCAACAATAACCGAATATGAATAAACATTCGGTGTTTTGTTAAAAACGTTGGTTTGTTAGTTTGCTTTGTTGTCCTAAAACACTGCGACTCCATGGAATTTAATTTATTTGTTTCCTTTTTTTACGTTGTTCAACAATCGGTTTATAACGTTAAAATGCCGGTTCAATCGGTAACACATGGCTTTTCTTTGTTTACATTGTGCAACAATGGAATACGGTATTTCGTTGCCCAACAATGGAGTATAAGCAAATATCGGTTTTGCGGCCTCCAACAATAACCGAATATGAAGAAAGATTCGGTGTTTTGTTAAAAACGTCGGTTTGTTAGTTTGCTTTGTTGTCCTAACACACTAAGACTCCATGGCATTTAGTTTATTTGTTTCCATTGTTTAAGTGGTTCAAAAATCGGCTTATAACGTTAAAATATCGGTTCAGTCGGTAACACGTGGCTTTTTTTTGTTTACATTGTGCAACAATGAAATACTGTATTTCGTTGCCCAACAATGGAATATAAGCAAAGGATCGGTTTTGCGGGCTCCAACAATAACCGAATATCAAGAAACATTCGGTGTTTTGTTAAAAACATCGTTTTGATAGTTTGCTTTGTTGTCCTAACACACTGAGGCTCCATGGAATTTAATTTATTTGTTTCCATTGTTTAAGTTGTTCAACAATCGGTTTATAACATTAAAATATCTGTTCAATCGGTAACACGTGGCTTTTCTTTGTTTACTTTGTGCAACAATGGAATACGGTATATCGTTGCCCAACAATGGAATATAAGCAAATGATCGGTTTTGCGGGCTCCAACAATAACCGAATATGAAGAAACATTCGGTGTTTTGTTAAAAACGTCGGTTGGTTAGTTTGCTTTGTTGTCCTAAAACACTGCGACTCAATGGAATTTAATTTATTTGTTTCCATTGTTTAAGTTGTTCAACAATTGGTTTATAACGTTAAAATATTGGTTTAATCGGCAACACGTGGCTTTTCTTTGTTTACTTTGTGCAACAATTGAATACGGTATTTCGATGACCAACAATGGAATATAAGCAAAGGATCGGTTTTGCGGGCTCCAACAAGATCCGAATATTAAGAAACATTCGGTGTTTTTTTTAAAAACGTCGGTCTGTTAGTGTGCTTTGTTGTCTTAAGTGGATTTAACTCCATGGCGTTTAATTTTTTTGTTTCCATTGTTTAAGTGGTTCAAAAATTTGCTTATAACGTTAAAATATAGGTTCAATCGGTAACACGTGCCTTTTTTTGTTTACATTGTGCAACAATGGAATACGGTATTTCGTTGCCGAACAATGGAATATAAGCAAAGGATCGGTTTTGCGGCCTCCAACAATAACCGAATATGAAGAAAGATTCATTGTTTTGTTAAAAACGTCGGTTTGTTAGTTTGCTTTCTTGTCCTAACACACTAAGACTCCATGGCATTTAGTTTATTTGTTTCCATTGTTTAAGTGGTTCAACAATCGGTTTATAACATTAAAATATCTGTTCAATCGGTAACACGTGGCTTTTCTTTGTTTACTTTGTGCAACAATGGAATACGGTATATCGTTGGCCAACAATGGAATATAAGCAAAGGATCGGTTTTGCGGGCTCCAACAATAACCGAATATGAAGAAACATTCGGTGTTTTGTTAAAAACGTCGGTTTGTTAGTTTGCTTTGCTGTCCTAAAACACTGCGACTCCATGGAATTTAATTTATTTGTTTCCATTGTTTAAGTTGTTCAACAATCGGTTTATAACGTTAAAATGCCGGTTCAATCGGTAACACATGGCTTTTCTTTGTTTACATTGTACAATAATGGAATACGGTATTTCGTTGCCCAACAATGAAGTATAAGCAAAGGATCGGTTTTGCGGGGTCCAACAATAACCGAATATGAAGAGACATTCGGTGTTTTGTTAAAAACGTCGGTTTGTTAGTTTGCTTTGTTGTCCTAAAACACTGCGACTCCATGGCATTTAATTTATTTGTTTCCATTGTTTAAGTTGTTCAACAATCGGTTTATAACATTAAAATATCTGTTCAATCGGTAACACGTGGCTTTTCTTTGTTTACTTTGTGCAACAATGGAATACGGTATATCGTTGCCCAACAATGGAATATAAGCAAAGGATCGTTTTTGCGGGCTCCAACAATAACCGAATATGAAGAAACATTCGGTGTTTTGTTAAAAACGTCGGTTTGTTAGTTTGCTTTGTTGTCCTAAAACACTGCGACTCCATGGAATTTAATTTATTTGTTTCCATTGTTTAAGTTGTTCAACAATTGGTTTATAACGTTAAAATATTGGTTTAATCGGCAACACGTGGCTTTTCTTTGTTTACTTTGTGCAACAATTGAATACGGTATTTCGTTGACCAACAATGGAATATAAGCAAAGGATCGGTTTTGCGGGCTCCAACAATATCCGAATATGAAGAAACATTCGGTGTTTTTTTTAAAAACGTCGGTCTGTTAGTGTGCTTAGATGTCTTAACACGATTTAACTCCATGGCGTTTAATTTTTTTGTTTCCATTGTTTAAGTGGTTCAAAAATCGGCTTATAACGTAAAAATATCTGTTCAATCGGTAACACATGGCTTTTCTTTGTTTACATTGTGCAACAATGGAATACGGTATTTCGTTGCCCAACAATGGAATATAAGCAAAGGATCGGTTTTGCGACCTCCAACAATAACCGAATATGAAGAAGGATTCGGTGTTTTGTTAAAAACGTCGGTTTGTTAGTTTGCTTTGTTGTCCTAACACACTAAGACTCCTTGGCATTTAGTTTATTTGTTTCCATTGTTTAAGTGGTTCAGCAATCGGCTTATAACGTTAAAATATAGGTTCAATCGGTAACACGTGGCTTTTTTTTGTTTACATTGTGCAACAATGGAATACTGTATTTCGTTGCCCAACAATGGAATATAAGCAAAGGATCTGTTTTGCGGGCTCCAACAATAACCGAATATGAAGAAACATTCGGTGATTTGTTAAAAACGTCGTTTTGATAGTTTGCTTTGTTGTCCTAACACACTGAGACTCCATGGAATTTAATTTTTTTGTTTCCATTGTTTAAGTTGTTCAACAATCGGTTTATAACATTAAAATATCTGTTCAATCGGTAACACGTGGCTTTTCTTTGTTTACTTTGTGCAACAATGGAATACGGTATATCGTTGCCCAACAATGGAATATAAGCAAAGGATCGTTTTTGCGGGCTCCAACAATAACCGAATAGGAAGAAACATTCGGTGTTTTGTTAAAAACGTCGGTTTGTTAGTTTGATTTGTTGTCCTAAAACACTGCGACTCCATGGAATTTAATTTATTTGTTTCCATTGTTTAAGTTGTTCAACAATCGGTTTATAACGTTAAAATGCCGGTTCAATCGGTAACACGTGGCTTTTCTTTGTTTACTTTGTGCAACAATTGAATACGGTATTTCGTTGACCAACAATGGAATATAAGCAAAGGATCGGTTTTGCGGGCTCCAACAATATCCGAATATGAAGAAACATTCGGTGTTTTTTTTTAAAAACGTCGGTCTGTTAGTGTGCTTAGATGTCTTAACACGATTTAACTCCATGGCGTTTAATTTTTTTGTTTCCATTGTTTAAGTGGTTCACAAATCGGCTTATAACGTTAAAATATAGGTTCAATCGGTAACACGTGGTTTTTTTTTGTTTACATTGTGCAACAATGGAATAATGTATTTCGTTGCCCAACAATGGAATATAAGCAAAGGATCTGTTTTGCGGGCTCCAACAATAACCGAATATGAAGAAACATTCGGTGATTTGTTAAAAACGTCGTTTTGATAGTTTGCTTTGTTGTCCTAACACACTGAGACTCCATGGAATTTAATTTTTTTGTTTCCATTGTTTAAGTTGTTCAACAATCGGTTTATAACATTAAAATATCTGTTCAATCGGTAACACGTGGCTTTTCTTTGTTTACTTTGTGCAACAATGGAATACGGTATATCGTTGCCCAACAATGGAATATAAGCAAAGGAATATAAGCGTTTTTGCGGGCTCCAACAATAACAGAATATGAAGAAACATTCGGTGTTTTGTTAAAAACGTCGGATTGTTAGTTTGCTTTGTTGTCCTAAAACACTGCGACTTCATGGAATTTAATTTATTTGTTTCCTTTTTTTACGTTGTTCAACAATCGGTTTATAACGTTAAAATATCGGTTCAATCGGTAACACGTGGCTTTTCATTGTTTACTTTGTGTAACAATGGAATACGGTATTTCGTTTCCCAACAATGGAATATAAGCAAAGGGTCGGTTTTGCGGGCTCCAACAATAACCGAATATGAATAAACATTCGGTGTTTTGTTAAAAACGTTGGTTTGTTAGTTTGCTTTGTTGTCCTAAAACACTGCGACTCAATGGAATTTAATTTATTTGTTTCCATTGTTTAAGTTGTTCAACAATTGGTTTATAACGTTAAAATATTGGTTTAATCGGCAACACGTGGCTTTTCTTTGTTTACTTTGTGCAACAATTGAATACGGTATTTCGATGACCAACAATGGAATATAAGCAAAGGATCGGTTTTGCGGGCTCCAACAAGAACCGAATATTAAGAAACATTCGGTGTTTTTTTTAAAAACGTCGGTCTGTTAGTGTGCTTTGTTGTCTTAAGTGGATTTAACTCCATGGCGTTTAATTTTTTTGTTTCCATTGTTTAAGTGGTTCAAAAATTTGCTTATAACGTTAAAATATAGTTTCAATCGGTAACACGTGCCTTTTTTTGTTTACATTGTGCAACAATGGAATACGGTATTTCGTTGCCGAACAATGGAATATAAGCAAAGGATCGGTTTTGCGGCCTCCAACAATAACCGAATATGAAGAAAGATTCGGTGTTTTGTTAAAAACGTCGGTTTGTTAGTTTGCTTTCTTGTCCTAACACACTAAGACTCCATGGCATTTAGTTTATTTGTTTCCATTGTTTAAGTGGTTCAACAATCGGTTTATAACATTAAAATATCTGTTCAATCGGTAACACGTGGCTTTTCTTTGTTTACTTTGTGCAACAATGGAATACGGTATATCGTTGGCCAACAATGGAATATAAGCAAAGGATCGGTTTTGCGGGCTCCAACAATAACCGAATATGAAGAAACATTCGGTGTTTTGTTAAAAACGTCGGTTTGTTAGTTTGCTTTGCTGTCCTAAAACACTGCGACTCCATGGAATTTAATTTATTTGTTTCCATTGTTTAAGTTGTTCAACAATCGGTTTATAACGTTAAAATGCCGGTTCAATCGGTAACACATGGCTTTTCTTTGTTTACATTGTACAATAATGGAATACGTTATTTCGTTGCCCAACAATGAAGTATAAGCAAAGGATCGGTTTTGCGGGCTCCAACAATAACCGAATATGAAGAGACATTCGGTGTTTTGTTAAAAACGTCGGTTTGTTAGTTTGCTTTGTTGTCCTAAAACACTGCGACTCCATGGAATTTAATTTATTTGTTTCCATTGTTTAAGTTATTCAACAATTGGTTTATAACGTTAAAATATTGGTTTAATCGGCAACACGTGGCTTTTCTTTGTTTACTTTGTGCAACAATTGAATACGGTATTTCGATGACCAACAATGGAATATAAGCAAAGGATCGGTTTTGCGGGCTCCAACAAGAACCGAATATTAAGAAACATTCGGTGTTTTTTTTAAAAACGTCGGTCTGTTAGTGTGCTTTGTTGTCTTAAGTGGATTTAACTCCATGGCGTTTAATTTTTTTGTTTCCATTGTTTAAGTGGTTCAAAAATTTGCTTATAACGTTAAAATATAGTTTCAATCGGTAACACGTGCCTTTTTTTGTTTACATTGTGCAACAATGGAATACGGTATTTCGTTGCCGAACAATGGAATATAAGCAAAGGATCGGTTTTGCGGCCTCCAACAATAACCGAATATGAAGAAAGATTCGGTGTTTTGTTAAAAACGTCGGTTTGTTAGTTTGCTTTCTTGTCCTAACACACTAAGACTCCATGGCATTTAGTTTATTTGTTTCCATTGTTTAAGTGGTTCAACAATCGGTTTATAACATTAAAATATCTGTTCAATCGGTAACACGTGGCTTTTCTTTGTTTACTTTGTGCAACAATGGAATACGGTATATCGTTGGCCAACAATGGAATATAAGCAAAGGATCGGTTTTGCGGGCTCCAACAATAACCGAATATGAAGAAACATTCGGTGTTTTGTTAAAAACGTCGGTTTGTTAGTTTGCTTTGCTGTCCTAAAACACTGCGACTCCATGGAATTTAATTTATTTGTTTCCATTGTTTAAGTTGTTCAACAATCGGTTTATAACGTTAAAATGCCGGTTCAATCGGTAACACATGGCTTTTCTTTGTTTACATTGTACAATAATGGAATACGTTATTTCGTTGCCCAACAATGAAGTATAAGCAAAGGATCGGTTTTGCGGGCTCCAACAATAACCGAATATGAAGAGACATTCGGTGTTTTGTTAAAAACGTCGGTTTGTTAGTTTGCTTTGTTGTCCTAAAACACTGCGACTCCATGGAATTTAATTTATTTGTTTCCATTGTTTAAGTTATTCAACAATTGGTTTATAACGTTAAAATATTGGTTTAATCGGCAACACGTGGCTTTTCTTTGTTTACTTTGTGCAACAATTGAATACGGTATTTCGTTGACCAACAATGGAATATAAGCAAAGGATCGGTTTTGCGGGCTCCAACAATATCCGAATATGAAGAAACATTCGGTGTTTTTTTTAAAAACGTCGGTCTGTTAGTGTGCTTAGATGTCTTAACACGATTTAACTCCATGGCGTTTAATTTTTTTGTTTCCATTGTTTAAGTGGTTCAAAAATCGGCTTATAACGTAAAAATATCTGTTCAATCGGTAACACATGGCTTTTCTTTGTTTACATTGTGCAACAATGGAATACGGTATTTCGTTGCCCAACAATGGAATATAAGCAAAGGATCGGTTTTGCGACCTCCAACAATAACCGAATATGAAGAAGGATTCGGTGTTTTGTTAAAAACGTCGGTTTGTTAGTTTGCTTTGTTGTCCTAACACACTAAGACTCCTTGGCATTTAGTTTATTTGTTTCCATTGTTTAAGTGGTTCAGCAATCGGCTTATAACGTTAAAATATAGGTTCAATCGGTAACACGTGGCTTTTTTTTGTTTACATTGTGCAACAATGGAATACTGTATTTCGTTGCCCAACAATGGAATATAAGCAAAGGATCTGTTTTGCGGGCTCCAACAATAACCGAATATGAAGAAACATTCGGTGATTTGTTAAAAACGTCGTTTTGATAGTTTGCTTTGTTGTCCTAACACACTGAGACTCCATGGAATTTAATTTTTTTGTTTCCATTGTTTAAGTTGTTCAACAATCGGTTTATAACATTAAAATGTCTGTTCAATCGGTAACACGTGGCTTTTCTTTGTTTACTTTGTGCAACAATGGAATATAAGCAAAGGATCGTTTTTGCGGGCTCCAACAATAACCGAATATGAAGAAACATTCGGTGTTTTGTTAAAAACGTCGGTTTGTTAGTTTGATTTGTTGTCCTAAAACACTGCGTCTCCATGGAATTTAATTTATTTGTTTCCATTGTTTAAGTTGTTCAACAATCGGTTTATAACGTTAAAATGCCGGTTCAATCGGTAACACGTGGCTTTTCTTTGTTTACTTTGTGCAACAATTGAATACGGTATTTCGTTGACCAACAATGGAATATAAGCAAAGGATCGGTTTTGCGGGCTCCAACAATATCCGAATATGAAGAAACATTCGGTGTTTTTTTTAAAAACGTCGGTCTGTTAGTGTGCTTAGATGTCTTAACACGATTTAACTCCATGGCGTTTAATTTTTTTGTTTCCATTGTTTAAGTGGTTCACAAATCGGCTTATAACGTTAAAATATAGGTTCAATCGGTAACACGTGGTTTTTTTTTGTTTACATTGTGCAACAATGGAATACTGTATTTCGTTGCCCAACAATGGAATATAAGCAAAGGATCTGTTTTGCGGGCTCCAACAATAACCGAATATGAAGAAACATTCGGTGATTTGTTAAAAACGTCGTTTTGATAGTTTGCTTTGTTGTCCTAACACACTGAGACTCCATGGAATTTAATTTTTTTGTTTCCATTGTTTAAGTTGTTCAACAATCGGTTTATAACATTAAAATATCTGTTCAATCGGTAACACGTGGCTTTTCTTTGTTTACTTTGTGCAACAATGGAATACGGTATATCGTTGCCCAACAATGGAATATAAGCAAAGGATCGTTTTTGCGGGCTCCAACAATAACAGAATATGAAGAAACATTCGGTGTTTTGTTAAAAACGTCGGATTGTTAGTTTGCTTTGTTGTCCTAAAACACTGCGACTTCATGGAATTTAATTTATTTGTTTCCTTTTTTTACGTTGTTCAACAATCGGTTTATAACGTTAAAATATCGGTTCAATCGGTAACACGTGGCTTTTCATTGTTTACTTTGTGTAACAATGGAATACGGTATTTCGTTTCCCAACAATGGAATATAAGCAAAGGGTCGGTTTTGCGGGCTCCAACAATAACCGAATATGAATAAACATTCGGTGTTTTGTTAAAAACGTTGGTTTGTTAGTTTGCTTTGTTGTCCTAAAACACTGCGACTCCATGGAATTTAATTTATTTGTTTCCTTTTTTTACGTTGTTCAACAATCGGTTTATAACGTTAAAATGCCGGTTCAATCGGTAACACATGGCTTTTCTTTGTTTACATTGTGCAACAATGGAATGCGGTATTTCGTTGCCCAACAATGGAGTATAAGCAAATATCGGTTTTGCGGCCTCCAACAATAACCGAATATGAAGAAAGATTCGGTGTTTTGTTAAAAACGTCGGTTTGTTAGTTTGCTTTGTTGTCCTAACACACTAAGACTCCATGGCATTTAGTTTATTTGTTTCCATTGTTTAAGTGGTTCAAAAATCGGCTTATAACGTTAAAATATCGGTTCAGTCGGTAACACGTGGCTTTTTTTTGTTTACATTGTGCAACAATGAAATACTGTATTTCGTTGCCCAACAATGGAATATAAGCAAAGGATCGGTTTTGCGAGCTCCAACAATAACCGAATATGAAGAAACATTCGGTGTTTTGTTAAAAACATCGTTTTGATAGTTTGCTTTGTTGTCCTAACACACTGAGACTCCATGGAATTTAATTTATTTGTTTCCATTGTTTAAGTTGTTCAACAATCGGTTTATAACATTAAAATATCTGTTCAATCGGTAACACGTGGCTTTTCTTTGTTTACTTTGTGCAACAATGGAATACGGTATATCGTTGCCCAACAATGGAATATAAGCAAATGATCGGTTTTGCGGGCTCCAACAATAACCGAATATGAAGAAACATTCGGTGTTTTGTTAAAAACGTCGGTTGGTTAGTTTGCTTTGTTGTTCTAAAACACTGCGACTCAATGGAATTTAATTTATTTGTTTCCATTGTTTAAGTTGTTCAACAATTGGTTTATAACGTTAAAATATTGGTTTAATCGGCAACACGTGGCTTTTCTTTGTTTACTTTGTGCAACAATTGAATACGGTATTTCGATGACCAACAATGGAATATAAGCAAAGGATCGGTTTTGCGGGCTCCAACAATAACCGAATATGAAGAAACATTCGGTGTTTTGTTAAAAACGTCGGTTGGTTAGTTTGCTTTGTTGTTCTAAAACACTGCGACTCCATGGAATTTAATTTATTTGTTTCCATTGTTTAAGTTGTTCAACAATCGGTTTATAACGTTAAAATGCCGGTTCAATCGGTAACACATGGCTTTTCTTTGTTTACATTGTACAATAATGGAATACGGTATTTCGTTGCCCAACAATGAAGTATAAGCAAAGGATCGGTTTTGCGGGCTCCAACAATAACCGAATATGAAGAGACATTTGGTGTTTTGTTAAAAACGTCGGTTTGTTAGTTTGCTTTGTTGTCCTAAAACACTGCGACTCCATGGCATTTAATTTATTTGTTTCCATTGTTTAAGTTGTTCAACAATCGGTTTATAACATTAAAATATCTGTTCAATCGGTAACACGTGGCTTTTCTTTGTTTACTTTGTGCAACAATGGAATACGGTATATCGTTGCCCAACAATGGAATATAAGCAAAGGATCGTTTTTGCGGGCTCCAACAATAACCGAATATGAAGAAACATTCGGTGTTTTGTTAAAAACGTCGGTTTGTTTGTTTGCTTTGTTGTCCTAAAACACTGCGACTTCATGGAATTTAATTTATTTGTTTCCATTGTTTAAGTTGTTCAACAATCGGTTCATAACGTTAAAATATCGGTTCAATCGGTAACACGTGGCTTTTCATTGTTTACTTTGTGTAACAATGGAAAACGGTATTTCGTTTCCCAACAATGGAATATAAGCAAAGGATCGGTTTTGCGGGCTCCAACAATAACCGAATATGAAGAAACATTTGGTGTTTTTTTAAAAACATCGGTCTGTTAGTGTGCTTTGTTGTCTTAACACGATTTGACTCCATGGCATTTAATTTATTTGTTTCCATTGTTTAAGTTGTTCAACAATCGGTTTATAACGTTAAAATATCGGTTCAATCGGTAACACGTGTCTTTTTTTGTTTACATTGTGCAACAATGAAATACTGTATTTCGTTGCCCAACAATGGAATATAAGCAAAGGATCTGTTTTGCGGGCTCCAACAAAAACCGAATATGAAGAAACATTCGGTGTTTTGTTAAAAACGTCGGTTTGTTAGTTTGCTTTGTTGTCCTAAAACACTGCGACTCCATGGCATTTAGTTTATTTGTTTCCATTGTTTTAGTGGTTCAAAAATCGGCTTATAACGTTAAAATATAGGTTAGATCGGTAACACGTGGCTTTTTTTGTTTACATTGTGCAACAATGGAATACTGTATTTCGTTGCCCAACAATGGAATATAAGCAAAGGATCGGTTTTGCGGGCTCCAACAATAACCGAATATGAAGAAACATTCGGTGTTTTGTTAAAAACGTCGGTTTGTTAGTTTGCTTTGTTGTCCTAAAACACTGCGACTCCATGGAATTTAATTTATTTGTTTCCATTGTTTAAGTTGTTCAACAATTGGTTTATAACGTTAAAATATTGGTTTAATCGGCAACACGTGGCTTTTCTTTGTTTACTTTGTGCAACAATTGAATACGGTATTTCGTTGACCAACAATGGAATATAAGCAAAGGATCTGTTTTGCGGGCTCCAACAATATCCGAATATGAAGAAACATTCGGTGTTTTTTTAAAAAACGTCGGTCTGTTAGTGTGCTTAGATGTCTTAACACGATTTAACTCCATGGCGTTTAATTTTTTTGTTTCCATTGTTTAAGTGGTTCAAAAATCGGCTTATAACGTAAAAATATCTGTTCAATCGGTAACACATGGCTTTTCTTTGTTTACATTGTGCAACAATGGAATACGGTATTTCGTTGCCCAACAATGGAATATAAGGAAAGGATCGGTTTTGCGACCTCCAACAATAACCGAATATGAAGAAGGATTCGGTGTTTTGTTAAAAACGTCGGTTTGTTAGTTTGCTTTGTTGTCCTAACACACTAAGACTCCTTGGCATTTAGTTTATTTGTTTCCATTGTTTAAGTGGTTCACAAATCGGCTTATAACGTTAAAATATAGGTTCAATCGGTAACACGTGGCTTTTTTTTGTTTACATTGTGCAACAATGGAATACTGTATTTCGTTGCCCAACAATGGAATATAAGCAAAGGATCTGTTTTGCGGGCTCCAACAATAACCGAATATGAAGAAACATTCGGTGATTTGTTAAAAACGTCGTTTCGATAGTTTGCTTTGTTGTCCTAACACACTGAGACTCCATGGAATTTAATTTTTTTGTTTCCATTGTTTAAGTTGTTCAACAATCGGTTTATAACATTAAAATATCTGTTCAATCGGTAACACGTGGCTTTTCTTTGTTTACTTTGTGCAACAATGGAATACGGTATATCGTTGCCCAACAATGGAATATAAACAAAGGATCGTTTTTGCGGGCTCCAACAATAACCGAATATGAAGAAACATTCGGTGTTTTGTTAAAAACGTCGGATTGTTAGTTTGCTTTGTTGTCCTAAAACACTGCGACTTCATGGAATTTAATTTATTTGTTTCCATTGTTTACGTTGTTCAACAATCGGATTATAACGTTAAAATGCCGGTTCAATCGGTAACGCATGGCTTTTCTTTGTTTACATTGTGCAACAATGGAATACGGTATTTCGTTGCCCGACAATGGAGTATAAGCAAATATCGGTTTTGCGGGCTCCAACAATAACCGAATATGAAGAAACATTCGGTGTTTTGTTAAAAACGTCGGTTGGTTAGTTTGCTTTGTTGTCCTAAAACACTGCGACTCCATGGAATTTAATTTATTTGTTTCCATTGTTTAAGTTGTTCAACAATTGGTTTATAACTTTAAAATATCGGTTCAATCGGTAACACGTGGCTTTTCATTGTTTACTTTGTGTAACAATGGAATACTGTATTTCGTTTCCCAACAATGGAATATAAGCAAAGGGTCGGTTTTGCGGGCTCCAACAATAACCGAATATGAATAAACATTCGGTGTTTTGTTAAAAACGTCGGTTTGTTAGTTTGCTTTGTTGTCCTAAAACACTGCGACTCCATGGAATTTAATTTATTTGTTTCCTTTGTTTACGTTGTTCAACAATCGGTTTATAACGTTAAAATGCCGGTTCAATCGGTAACGCATGGCTTTTCTTTGTTTACATTGTGCAACAATGGAATACGGTATTTCGTTGCCCGACAATGGAGTATAAGCAAATATCGGTTTTGCGGGCTCCAACAATAACCGAATATGAAGAAACATTCGGTGTTTTGTTAAAAACGTCGGTTGGTTAGTTTGCTTTGTTGTCCTAAAACACTGCGACTCCATGGAATTTAATTTATTTGTTTCCATTGTTTAAGTTGTTCAACAATTGGTTTATAACTTTAAAATATCGGTTCATTCGGTAACACGTGGCTTTTCATTGTTTACTTTGTGTAACAATGGAAAACGGTATTTCGTTTCCCAACAATGGAATATAAGCAAAGGATCGGTTTTGCGGGCTCCAACAATAACCGAATATGAAGAAACATTTGGTGTTTTTTTAAAAACATCGGTCTGTTAGTGTGCTTTGTTGTCTTAACACGATTTGACTCCATGGCATTTAATTTATTTGTTTCCATTGTTTAAGTTGTTCAACAATCGGTTTATAACGTTAAAATATCGGTTCAATCGGTAACACGTGTCTTTTTTTGTTTACATTGTGCAACAATGAAATACTGTATTTCGTTGCCCAACAATGGAATATAAGCAAAGGATCTGTTTTGCGGGCTCCAACAAAAACCGAATATGAAGAAACATTCGGTGTTTTGTTAAAAACGTCGGTTTGTTAGTTTGCTTTGTTGTCCTAAAACACTGCGACTCCATGGCATTTAGTTTATTTGTTTCCATTGTTTTAGTGGTTCAAAAATCGGCTTATAACGTTAAAATATAGGTTAGATCGGTAACACGTGGCTTTTTTTGTTTACATTGTGCAACAATGGAATACTGTATTTCGTTGCCCAACAATGGAATATAAGCAAAGGATCAGTTTTGCGGGCTCCAACAATAACCGAATATGAAGAAACATTCGGTGTTTTGTTAAAAACGTCGGTTTGTTAGTTTGCTTTGTTGTCCTAAAACACTGCGACTCCATGGAATTTAATTTATTTGTTTCCATTGTTTAAGTTGTTCAACAATTGGTTTATAACGTTAAAATATTGGTTTAATCGGCAACACGTGGCTTTTCTTTGTTTACTTTGTGCAACAATTGAATACGGTATTTCGTTGACCAACAATGGAATATAAGCAAAGGATCGGTTTTGCGGGCTCCAACAATATCCGAATATGAAGAAACATTCGGTGTTTTTTTAAAAACGTCGGTCTGTTAGTGTGCTTAGATGTCTTAACACGATTTAACTCCATGGCGTTTAATTTTTTTGTTTCCATTGTTTAAGTGGTTCAAAAATCGGCTTATAACGTAAAAATATCTGTTCAATCGGTAACACATGGCTTTTCTTTGTTTACATTGTGCAACAATGGAATACGGTATTTCGTTGCCCAACAAGGAATATAAGCAAAGGATCGGTTTTGCGACCTCCAACAATAACCGAATATGAAGAAGGATTCGGTGTTTTGTTAAAAACGTCGGTTTGTTAGTTTGCTTTGTTGTCCTAACACACTAAGACTCCTTGGCATTTAGTTTATTTGTTTCCATTGTTTAAGTGGTTCACAAATCGGCTTATAACGTTAAAATATAGGTTCAATCGGTAACACGTGGCTTTTTTTTGTTTACATTGTGCAACAATGGAATACTGTATTTCGTTGCCCAACAATGGAATATAAGCAAAGGATCTGTTTTGCGGGCTCCAACAATAACCGAATATGAAGAAACATTCGGTGATTTGTTAAAAACGTCGTTTTGATAGTTTGCTTTGTTGTCCTAACACACTGAGACTCCATGGAATTTAATTTTTTTGTTTCCATTGTTTAAGTTGTTCAACAATCGGTTTATAACATTAAAATATCTGTTCAATCGGTAACACGTGGCTTTTCTTTGTTTACTTTGTGCAACAATGGAATACGGTATATCGTTGCCCAACAATGGAATATAAGCAAAGGATCGTTTTTGCGGGCTCCAACAATAACCGAATAGGAAGAAACATTCGGTGTTTTGTTAAAAACGTCGGTTTGTTAGTTTGATTTGTTGTCCTAAAACACTGCGACTCCATGGAATTTAATTTATTTGTTTCCATTGTTTAAGTTGTTCAACAATCGGTTTATAACGTTAAAATGCCGGTTCAATCGGTAACACGTGGCTTTTCTTTGTTTACTTTGTGCAACAATTGAATACGGTATTTCGTTGACCAACAATGGAATATAAGCAAAGGATCGGTTTTGCGGGCTCCAACAATATCCGAATATGAAGAAACATTCGGTGTTTTTTTTTAAAAACGTCGGTCTGTTAGTGTGCTTAGATGTCTTAACACGATTTAACTCCATGGCGTTTAATTTTTTTGTTTCCATTGTTTAAGTGGTTCACAAATCGGCTTATAACGTTAAAATATAGGTTCAATCGGTAACACGTGGTTTTTTTTTGTTTACATTGTGCAACAATGGAATAATGTATTTCGTTGCCCAACAATGGAATATAAGCAAAGGATCTGTTTTGCGGGCTCCAACAATAACCGAATATGAAGAAACATTCGGTGATTTGTTAAAAACGTCGTTTTGATAGTTTGCTTTGTTGTCCTAACACACTGAGACTCCATGGAATTTAATTTTTTTGTTTCCATTGTTTAAGTTGTTCAACAATCGGTTTATAACATTAAAATATCTGTTCAATCGGTAACACGTGGCTTTTCTTTGTTTACTTTGTGCAACAATGGAATACGGTATATCGTTGCCCAACAATGGAATATAAGCAAAGGAATATAAGCGTTTTTGCGGGCTCCAACAATAACAGAATATGAAGAAACATTCGGTGTTTTGTTAAAAACGTCGGATTGTTAGTTTGCTTTGTTGTCCTAAAACACTGCGACTTCATGGAATTTAATTTATTTGTTTCCTTTTTTTACGTTGTTCAACAATCGGTTTATAACGTTAAAATATCGGTTCAATCGGTAACACGTGGCTTTTCATTGTTTACTTTGTGTAACAATGGAATACGGTATTTCGTTTCCCAACAATGGAATATAAGCAAAGGGTCGGTTTTGCGGGCTCCAACAATAACCGAATATGAATAAACATTCGGTGTTTTGTTAAAAACGTTGGTTTGTTAGTTTGCTTTGTTGTCCTAAAACACTGCGACTCAATGGAATTTAATTTATTTGTTTCCATTGTTTAAGTTGTTCAACAATTGGTTTATAACGTTAAAATATTGGTTTAATCGGCAACACGTGGCTTTTCTTTGTTTACTTTGTGCAACAATTGAATACGGTATTTCGATGACCAACAATGGAATATAAGCAAAGGATCGGTTTTGCGGGCTCCAACAAGAACCGAATATTAAGAAACATTCGGTGTTTTTTTTAAAAACGTCGGTCTGTTAGTGTGCTTTGTTGTCTTAAGTGGATTTAACTCCATGGCGTTTAATTTTTTTGTTTCCATTGTTTAAGTGGTTCAAAAATTTGCTTATAACGTTAAAATATAGTTTCAATCGGTAACACGTGCCTTTTTTTGTTTACATTGTGCAACAATGGAATACGGTATTTCGTTGCCGAACAATGGAATATAAGCAAAGGATCGGTTTTGCGGCCTCCAACAATAACCGAATATGAAGAAAGATTCGGTGTTTTGTTAAAAACGTCGGTTTGTTAGTTTGCTTTCTTGTCCTAACACACTAAGACTCCATGGCATTTAGTTTATTTGTTTCCATTGTTTAAGTGGTTCAACAATCGGTTTATAACATTAAAATATCTGTTCAATCGGTAACACGTGGCTTTTCTTTGTTTACTTTGTGCAACAATGGAATACGGTATATCGTTGGCCAACAATGGAATATAAGCAAAGGATCGGTTTTGCGGGCTCCAACAATAACCGAATATGAAGAAACATTCGGTGTTTTGTTAAAAACGTCGGTTTGTTAGTTTGCTTTGCTGTCCTAAAACACTGCGACTCCATGGAATTTAATTTATTTGTTTCCATTGTTTAAGTTGTTCAACAATCGGTTTATAACGTTAAAATGCCGGTTCAATCGGTAACACATGGCTTTTCTTTGTTTACATTGTACAATAATGGAATACGTTATTTCGTTGCCCAACAATGAAGTATAAGCAAAGGATCGGTTTTGCGGGCTCCAACAATAACCGAATATGAAGAGACATTCGGTGTTTTGTTAAAAACGTCGGTTTGTTAGTTTGCTTTGTTGTCCTAAAACACTGCGACTCCATGGAATTTAATTTATTTGTTTCCATTGTTTAAGTTATTCAACAATTGGTTTATAACGTTAAAATATTGGTTTAATCGGCAACACGTGGCTTTTCTTTGTTTACTTTGTGCAACAATTGAATACGGTATTTCGATGACCAACAATGGAATATAAGCAAAGGATCGGTTTTGCGGGCTCCAACAAGAACCGAATATTAAGAAACATTCGGTGTTTTTTTTAAAAACGTCGGTCTGTTAGTGTGCTTTGTTGTCTTAAGTGGATTTAACTCCATGGCGTTTAATTTTTTTGTTTCCATTGTTTAAGTGGTTCAAAAATTTGCTTATAACGTTAAAATATAGTTTCAATCGGTAACACGTGCCTTTTTTTGTTTACATTGTGCAACAATGGAATACGGTATTTCGTTGCCGAACAATGGAATATAAGCAAAGGATCGGTTTTGCGGCC
Source organism: Maratus speciosus (assembly GCA_963932465.1). Taxonomy (NCBI): domain Eukaryota; kingdom Metazoa; phylum Arthropoda; class Arachnida; order Araneae; family Salticidae; genus Maratus; species Maratus speciosus. The sequence goes on from CAWVRF010001084.1 coordinate 1,222,944, forward strand.
TCCAACAATAACCGAATATGAAGAAAGATTCGGTGTTTTGTTAAAAACGTCGGTTTGTTAGTTTGCTTTCTTGTCCTAACACACTAAGACTCCATGGCATTTAGTTTATTTGTTTCCATTGTTTAAGTGGTTCAACAATCGGTTTATAACATTAAAATATCTGTTCAATCGGTAACACGTGGCTTTTCTTTGTTTACTTTGTGCAACAATGGAATACGGTATATCGTTGGCCAACAATGGAATATAAGCAAAGGATCGGTTTTGCGGGCTCCAACAATAACCGAATATGAAGAAACATTCGGTGTTTTGTTAAAAACGTCGGTTTGTTAGTTTGCTTTGCTGTCCTAAAACACTGCGACTCCATGGAATTTAATTTATTTGTTTCCATTGTTTAAGTTGTTCAACAATCGGTTTATAACGTTAAAATGCCGGTTCAATCGGTAACACATGGCTTTTCTTTGTTTACATTGTACAATAATGGAATACGTTATTTCGTTGCCCAACAATGAAGTATAAGCAAAGGATCGGTTTTGCGGGCTCCAACAATAACCGAATATGAAGAGACATTCGGTGTTTTGTTAAAAACGTCGGTTTGTTAGTTTGCTTTGTTGTCCTAAAACACTGCGACTCCATGGAATTTAATTTATTTGTTTCCATTGTTTAAGTTATTCAACAATTGGTTTATAACGTTAAAATATTGGTTTAATCGGCAACACGTGGCTTTTCTTTGTTTACTTTGTGCAACAATTGAATACGGTATTTCGTTGACCAACAATGGAATATAAGCAAAGGATCGGTTTTGCGGGCTCCAACAATATCCGAATATGAAGAAACATTCGGTGTTTTTTTTAAAAACGTCGGTCTGTTAGTGTGCTTAGATGTCTTAACACGATTTAACTCCATGGCGTTTAATTTTTTTGTTTCCATTGTTTAAGTGGTTCAAAAATCGGCTTATAACGTAAAAATATCTGTTCAATCGGTAACACATGGCTTTTCTTTGTTTACATTGTGCAACAATGGAATACGGTATTTCGTTGCCCAACAATGGAATATAAGCAAAGGATCGGTTTTGCGACCTCCAACAATAACCGAATATGAAGAAGGATTCGGTGTTTTGTTAAAAACGTCGGTTTGTTAGTTTGCTTTGTTGTCCTAACACACTAAGACTCCTTGGCATTTAGTTTATTTGTTTCCATTGTTTAAGTGGTTCAGCAATCGGCTTATAACGTTAAAATATAGGTTCAATCGGTAACACGTGGCTTTTTTTTGTTTACATTGTGCAACAATGGAATACTGTATTTCGTTGCCCAACAATGGAATATAAGCAAAGGATCTGTTTTGCGGGCTCCAACAATAACCGAATATGAAGAAACATTCGGTGATTTGTTAAAAACGTCGTTTTGATAGTTTGCTTTGTTGTCCTAACACACTGAGACTCCATGGAATTTAATTTTTTTGTTTCCATTGTTTAAGTTGTTCAACAATCGGTTTATAACATTAAAATGTCTGTTCAATCGGTAACACGTGGCTTTTCTTTGTTTACTTTGTGCAACAATGGAATATAAGCAAAGGATCGTTTTTGCGGGCTCCAACAATAACCGAATATGAAGAAACATTCGGTGTTTTGTTAAAAACGTCGGTTTGTTAGTTTGATTTGTTGTCCTAAAACACTGCGTCTCCATGGAATTTAATTTATTTGTTTCCATTGTTTAAGTTGTTCAACAATCGGTTTATAACGTTAAAATGCCGGTTCAATCGGTAACACGTGGCTTTTCTTTGTTTACTTTGTGCAACAATTGAATACGGTATTTCGTTGACCAACAATGGAATATAAGCAAAGGATCGGTTTTGCGGGCTCCAACAATATCCGAATATGAAGAAACATTCGGTGTTTTTTTTAAAAACGTCGGTCTGTTAGTGTGCTTAGATGTCTTAACACGATTTAACTCCATGGCGTTTAATTTTTTTGTTTCCATTGTTTAAGTGGTTCACAAATCGGCTTATAACGTTAAAATATAGGTTCAATCGGTAACACGTGGTTTTTTTTTGTTTACATTGTGCAACAATGGAATACTGTATTTCGTTGCCCAACAATGGAATATAAGCAAAGGATCTGTTTTGCGGGCTCCAACAATAACCGAATATGAAGAAACATTCGGTGATTTGTTAAAAACGTCGTTTTGATAGTTTGCTTTGTTGTCCTAACACACTGAGACTCCATGGAATTTAATTTTTTTGTTTCCATTGTTTAAGTTGTTCAACAATCGGTTTATAACATTAAAATATCTGTTCAATCGGTAACACGTGGCTTTTCTTTGTTTACTTTGTGCAACAATGGAATACGGTATATCGTTGCCCAACAATGGAATATAAGCAAAGGATCGTTTTTGCGGGCTCCAACAATAACAGAATATGAAGAAACATTCGGTGTTTTGTTAAAAACGTCGGATTGTTAGTTTGCTTTGTTGTCCTAAAACACTGCGACTTCATGGAATTTAATTTATTTGTTTCCTTTTTTTACGTTGTTCAACAATCGGTTTATAACGTTAAAATATCGGTTCAATCGGTAACACGTGGCTTTTCATTGTTTACTTTGTGTAACAATGGAATACGGTATTTCGTTTCCCAACAATGGAATATAAGCAAAGGGTCGGTTTTGCGGGCTCCAACAATAACCGAATATGAATAAACATTCGGTGTTTTGTTAAAAACGTTGGTTTGTTAGTTTGCTTTGTTGTCCTAAAACACTGCGACTCCATGGAATTTAATTTATTTGTTTCCTTTTTTTACGTTGTTCAACAATCGGTTTATAACGTTAAAATGCCGGTTCAATCGGTAACACATGGCTTTTCTTTGTTTACATTGTGCAACAATGGAATGCGGTATTTCGTTGCCCAACAATGGAGTATAAGCAAATATCGGTTTTGCGGCCTCCAACAATAACCGAATATGAAGAAAGATTCGGTGTTTTGTTAAAAACGTCGGTTTGTTAGTTTGCTTTGTTGTCCTAACACACTAAGACTCCATGGCATTTAGTTTATTTGTTTCCATTGTTTAAGTGGTTCAAAAATCGGCTTATAACGTTAAAATATCGGTTCAGTCGGTAACACGTGGCTTTTTTTTGTTTACATTGTGCAACAATGAAATACTGTATTTCGTTGCCCAACAATGGAATATAAGCAAAGGATCGGTTTTGCGAGCTCCAACAATAACCGAATATGAAGAAACATTCGGTGTTTTGTTAAAAACATCGTTTTGATAGTTTGCTTTGTTGTCCTAACACACTGAGACTCCATGGAATTTAATTTATTTGTTTCCATTGTTTAAGTTGTTCAACAATCGGTTTATAACATTAAAATATCTGTTCAATCGGTAACACGTGGCTTTTCTTTGTTTACTTTGTGCAACAATGGAATACGGTATATCGTTGCCCAACAATGGAATATAAGCAAATGATCGGTTTTGCGGGCTCCAACAATAACCGAATATGAAGAAACATTCGGTGTTTTGTTAAAAACGTCGGTTGGTTAGTTTGCTTTGTTGTTCTAAAACACTGCGACTCAATGGAATTTAATTTATTTGTTTCCATTGTTTAAGTTGTTCAACAATTGGTTTATAACGTTAAAATATTGGTTTAATCGGCAACACGTGGCTTTTCTTTGTTTACTTTGTGCAACAATTGAATACGGTATTTCGATGACCAACAATGGAATATAAGCAAAGGATCGGTTTTGCGGGCTCCAACAATAACCGAATATGAAGAAACATTCGGTGTTTTGTTAAAAACGTCGGTTGGTTAGTTTGCTTTGTTGTTCTAAAACACTGCGACTCCATGGAATTTAATTTATTTGTTTCCATTGTTTAAGTTGTTCAACAATCGGTTTATAACGTTAAAATGCCGGTTCAATCGGTAACACATGGCTTTTCTTTGTTTACATTGTACAATAATGGAATACGGTATTTCGTTGCCCAACAATGAAGTATAAGCAAAGGATCGGTTTTGCGGGCTCCAACAATAACCGAATATGAAGAGACATTTGGTGTTTTGTTAAAAACGTCGGTTTGTTAGTTTGCTTTGTTGTCCTAAAACACTGCGACTCCATGGCATTTAATTTATTTGTTTCCATTGTTTAAGTTGTTCAACAATCGGTTTATAACATTAAAATATCTGTTCAATCGGTAACACGTGGCTTTTCTTTGTTTACTTTGTGCAACAATGGAATACGGTATATCGTTGCCCAACAATGGAATATAAGCAAAGGATCGTTTTTGCGGGCTCCAACAATAACCGAATATGAAGAAACATTCGGTGTTTTGTTAAAAACGTCGGTTTGTTTGTTTGCTTTGTTGTCCTAAAACACTGCGACTTCATGGAATTTAATTTATTTGTTTCCATTGTTTAAGTTGTTCAACAATCGGTTCATAACGTTAAAATATCGGTTCAATCGGTAACACGTGGCTTTTCATTGTTTACTTTGTGTAACAATGGAAAACGGTATTTCGTTTCCCAACAATGGAATATAAGCAAAGGATCGGTTTTGCGGGCTCCAACAATAACCGAATATGAAGAAACATTTGGTGTTTTTTTAAAAACATCGGTCTGTTAGTGTGCTTTGTTGTCTTAACACGATTTGACTCCATGGCATTTAATTTATTTGTTTCCATTGTTTAAGTTGTTCAACAATCGGTTTATAACGTTAAAATATCGGTTCAATCGGTAACACGTGTCTTTTTTTGTTTACATTGTGCAACAATGAAATACTGTATTTCGTTGCCCAACAATGGAATATAAGCAAAGGATCTGTTTTGCGGGCTCCAACAAAAACCGAATATGAAGAAACATTCGGTGTTTTGTTAAAAACGTCGGTTTGTTAGTTTGCTTTGTTGTCCTAAAACACTGCGACTCCATGGCATTTAGTTTATTTGTTTCCATTGTTTTAGTGGTTCAAAAATCGGCTTATAACGTTAAAATATAGGTTAGATCGGTAACACGTGGCTTTTTTTGTTTACATTGTGCAACAATGGAATACTGTATTTCGTTGCCCAACAATGGAATATAAGCAAAGGATCGGTTTTGCGGGCTCCAACAATAACCGAATATGAAGAAACATTCGGTGTTTTGTTAAAAACGTCGGTTTGTTAGTTTGCTTTGTTGTCCTAAAACACTGCGACTCCATGGAATTTAATTTATTTGTTTCCATTGTTTAAGTTGTTCAACAATTGGTTTATAACGTTAAAATATTGGTTTAATCGGCAACACGTGGCTTTTCTTTGTTTACTTTGTGCAACAATTGAATACGGTATTTCGTTGACCAACAATGGAATATAAGCAAAGGATCTGTTTTGCGGGCTCCAACAATATCCGAATATGAAGAAACATTCGGTGTTTTTTTAAAAAACGTCGGTCTGTTAGTGTGCTTAGATGTCTTAACACGATTTAACTCCATGGCGTTTAATTTTTTTGTTTCCATTGTTTAAGTGGTTCAAAAATCGGCTTATAACGTAAAAATATCTGTTCAATCGGTAACACATGGCTTTTCTTTGTTTACATTGTGCAACAATGGAATACGGTATTTCGTTGCCCAACAATGGAATATAAGGAAAGGATCGGTTTTGCGACCTCCAACAATAACCGAATATGAAGAAGGATTCGGTGTTTTGTTAAAAACGTCGGTTTGTTAGTTTGCTTTGTTGTCCTAACACACTAAGACTCCTTGGCATTTAGTTTATTTGTTTCCATTGTTTAAGTGGTTCACAAATCGGCTTATAACGTTAAAATATAGGTTCAATCGGTAACACGTGGCTTTTTTTTGTTTACATTGTGCAACAATGGAATACTGTATTTCGTTGCCCAACAATGGAATATAAGCAAAGGATCTGTTTTGCGGGCTCCAACAATAACCGAATATGAAGAAACATTCGGTGATTTGTTAAAAACGTCGTTTCGATAGTTTGCTTTGTTGTCCTAACACACTGAGACTCCATGGAATTTAATTTTTTTGTTTCCATTGTTTAAGTTGTTCAACAATCGGTTTATAACATTAAAATATCTGTTCAATCGGTAACACGTGGCTTTTCTTTGTTTACTTTGTGCAACAATGGAATACGGTATATCGTTGCCCAACAATGGAATATAAACAAAGGATCGTTTTTGCGGGCTCCAACAATAACCGAATATGAAGAAACATTCGGTGTTTTGTTAAAAACGTCGGATTGTTAGTTTGCTTTGTTGTCCTAAAACACTGCGACTTCATGGAATTTAATTTATTTGTTTCCATTGTTTACGTTGTTCAACAATCGGATTATAACGTTAAAATGCCGGTTCAATCGGTAACGCATGGCTTTTCTTTGTTTACATTGTGCAACAATGGAATACGGTATTTCGTTGCCCGACAATGGAGTATAAGCAAATATCGGTTTTGCGGGCTCCAACAATAACCGAATATGAAGAAACATTCGGTGTTTTGTTAAAAACGTCGGTTGGTTAGTTTGCTTTGTTGTCCTAAAACACTGCGACTCCATGGAATTTAATTTATTTGTTTCCATTGTTTAAGTTGTTCAACAATTGGTTTATAACTTTAAAATATCGGTTCAATCGGTAACACGTGGCTTTTCATTGTTTACTTTGTGTAACAATGGAATACTGTATTTCGTTTCCCAACAATGGAATATAAGCAAAGGGTCGGTTTTGCGGGCTCCAACAATAACCGAATATGAATAAACATTCGGTGTTTTGTTAAAAACGTCGGTTTGTTAGTTTGCTTTGTTGTCCTAAAACACTGCGACTCCATGGAATTTAATTTATTTGTTTCCTTTGTTTACGTTGTTCAACAATCGGTTTATAACGTTAAAATGCCGGTTCAATCGGTAACGCATGGCTTTTCTTTGTTTACATTGTGCAACAATGGAATACGGTATTTCGTTGCCCGACAATGGAGTATAAGCAAATATCGGTTTTGCGGGCTCCAACAATAACCGAATATGAAGAAACATTCGGTGTTTTGTTAAAAACGTCGGTTGGTTAGTTTGCTTTGTTGTCCTAAAACACTGCGACTCCATGGAATTTAATTTATTTGTTTCCATTGTTTAAGTTGTTCAACAATTGGTTTATAACTTTAAAATATCGGTTCATTCGGTAACACGTGGCTTTTCATTGTTTACTTTGTGTAACAATGGAAAACGGTATTTCGTTTCCCAACAATGGAATATAAGCAAAGGATCGGTTTTGCGGGCTCCAACAATAACCGAATATGAAGAAACATTTGGTGTTTTTTTAAAAACATCGGTCTGTTAGTGTGCTTTGTTGTCTTAACACGATTTGACTCCATGGCATTTAATTTATTTGTTTCCATTGTTTAAGTTGTTCAACAATCGGTTTATAACGTTAAAATATCGGTTCAATCGGTAACACGTGTCTTTTTTTGTTTACATTGTGCAACAATGAAATACTGTATTTCGTTGCCCAACAATGGAATATAAGCAAAGGATCTGTTTTGCGGGCTCCAACAAAAACCGAATATGAAGAAACATTCGGTGTTTTGTTAAAAACGTCGGTTTGTTAGTTTGCTTTGTTGTCCTAAAACACTGCGACTCCATGGCATTTAGTTTATTTGTTTCCATTGTTTTAGTGGTTCAAAAATCGGCTTATAACGTTAAAATATAGGTTAGATCGGTAACACGTGGCTTTTTTTGTTTACATTGTGCAACAATGGAATACTGTATTTCGTTGCCCAACAATGGAATATAAGCAAAGGATCAGTTTTGCGGGCTCCAACAATAACCGAATATGAAGAAACATTCGGTGTTTTGTTAAAAACGTCGGTTTGTTAGTTTGCTTTGTTGTCCTAAAACACTGCGACTCCATGGAATTTAATTTATTTGTTTCCATTGTTTAAGTTGTTCAACAATTGGTTTATAACGTTAAAATATTGGTTTAATCGGCAACACGTGGCTTTTCTTTGTTTACTTTGTGCAACAATTGAATACGGTATTTCGTTGACCAACAATGGAATATAAGCAAAGGATCGGTTTTGCGGGCTCCAACAATATCCGAATATGAAGAAACATTCGGTGTTTTTTTAAAAACGTCGGTCTGTTAGTGTGCTTAGATGTCTTAACACGATTTAACTCCATGGCGTTTAATTTTTTTGTTTCCATTGTTTAAGTGGTTCAAAAATCGGCTTATAACGTAAAAATATCTGTTCAATCGGTAACACATGGCTTTTCTTTGTTTACATTGTGCAACAATGGAATACGGTATTTCGTTGCCCAACAAGGAATATAAGCAAAGGATCGGTTTTGCGACCTCCAACAATAACCGAATATGAAGAAGGATTCGGTGTTTTGTTAAAAACGTCGGTTTGTTAGTTTGCTTTGTTGTCCTAACACACTAAGACTCCTTGGCATTTAGTTTATTTGTTTCCATTGTTTAAGTGGTTCACAAATCGGCTTATAACGTTAAAATATAGGTTCAATCGGTAACACGTGGCTTTTTTTTGTTTACATTGTGCAACAATGGAATACTGTATTTCGTTGCCCAACAATGGAATATAAGCAAAGGATCTGTTTTGCGGGCTCCAACAATAACCGAATATGAAGAAACATTCGGTGATTTGTTAAAAAAGTCGTTTTGATAGTTTGCTTTGTTGTCCTAACACACTGAGACTCCATGGAATTTAATTTTTTTGTTTCCATTGTTTAAGTTGTTCAACAATCGGTTTATAACATTAAAATATCTGTTCAATCGGTAACACGTGGCTTTTCTTTGTTTACTTTGTGCAACAATGGAATACGGTATATCGTTGCCCAACAATGGAATATAAGCAAAGGATCGTTTTTGCGGGCTCCAACAATAACAGAATATGAAGAAACATTCGGTGTTTTGTTAAAAACGTCGGATTGTTAGTTTGCTTTGTTGTCCTAAAACACTGCGACTTCATGGAATTTAATTTATTTGTTTCCTTTTTTTACGTTGTTCAACAATCGGTTTATAACGTTAAAATATCGGTTCAATCGGTAACACGTGGCTTTTTTTTGTTTACATTGTGCAACAATGGAATACTGTATTTCGTTGCCCAACAATGGAATATAAGCAAAGGATCTGTTTTGCGGGCTCCAACAATAACCGAATATGAAGAAACATTCGGTGATTTGTTAAAAAAGTCGTTTTGATAGTTTGCTTTGTTGTCCTAACACACTGAGACTCCATGGAATTTAATTTTTTTGTTTCCATTGTTTAAGTTGTTCAACAATCGGTTTATAACATTAAAATATCTGTTCAATCGGTAACACGTGGCTTTTCTTTGTTTACTTTGTGCAACAATGGAATACGGTATATCGTTGCCCAACAATGGAATATATGCAAATGATCGGTTTTGCGGGCTCCAACAATAACCGAATATGAAGAAACATTCGGTGTTTTGTTAAAAACGTCGGTTGGTTAGTTTGCTTTGTTGTCCTAAAACACTGCGACTCAATGGAATTTAATTTATTTGTTACCATTGTTTAAGTTGTTCAACAATTGGTTTATAACGTTAAAATATTGGTTTAATCGGCAACACGTGGCTTTTCTTTGTTTACTTTGTGCAACAATTGAATACGGTATTTCGATGACCAACAATGGAATATAAGCAAAGGATCGGTTTTGCGGGCTCCAACAAGATCCGAATATTAAGAAACATTCGGTGTTTTTTTTAAAAACGTCAGTCTGTTAGTGTGCTTTGTTGTCTTAAGTGGATTTAACTCCATGGCGTTTAATTTTTTTGTTTCCATTGTTTAAGTGGTTCAAAAATTTGCTTATAACGTTAAAATATAGGTTCAATCGGTAACACGTGCCTTTTTTTGTTTACATTGTGCAACAATGGAATACGGTATTTCGTTGCCGAACAATGGAATATAAGCAAAGGATCGATTTTGCGGCCTCCAACAATAACCGAATATGAAGAAAGATTCGGTGTTTTGTTAAAAACGTCGGTTTGTTAGTTTGCTTTCTTGTCCTAACACACTAAGACTCCATGGCATTTAGTTTATTTGTTTCCATTGTTTAAGTGGTTCAACAATCGGTTTATAACATTAAAATATCTGTTCAATCGGTAACACGTGGCTTTTCTTTGTTTACTTTGTGCAACAATGGAATACGGTATATCGTTGGCCAACAATGGAATATAAGCAAAGGATCGGTTTTGCGGGCTCCAACAATAACCGAATATGAAGAAACATTCGGTGTTTTGTTAAAAACGTCGGTTTGTTAGTTTGCTTTGCTGTCCTAAAACACTGCGACTCCATGGAATTTAATTTATTTGTTTCCATTGTTTAAGTTGTTCAACAATCGGTTTATAACGTTAAAATGCCGGTTCAATCGGTAACACATGGCTTTTCTTTGTTTACATTGTACAATAATGGAATACGGTATTTCGTTGCCCAACAATGAAGTATAAGCAAAGGATCGGTTTTGCGGGCTCCAACAATAACCGAATATGAAGAGACATTCGGTGTTTTGTTAAAAACGTCGGTTTGTTAGTTTGCTTTGTTGTCCTAAAACACTGCGACTCCATGGCATTTAATTTATTTGTTTCCATTGTTTAAGTTGTTCAACAATCGGTTTATAACATTAAAATATCTGTTCAATCGGTAACACGTGGCTTTTCTTTGTTTACTTTGTGCAACAATGGAATACGGTATATCGTTGCCCAACAATGGAATATAAGCAAAGGATCGTTTTTGCGGGCTCCAACAATAACCGAATATGAAGAAACATTCGGTGTTTTGTTAAAAACGTCGGTTTGTTTGTTTGCTTTGTTGTCCTAAAACACTGCGACTTCATGGAATTTAATTTATTTGTTTCCATTGTTTAAGTTGTTCAACAATCGGTTCATAACGTTAAAATATCGGTTCAATCGGTAACACGTGGCTTTTCTTTGTTTACTTTGTGTAACAATGGAAAACGGTATTTCGTTTCCCAACAATGGAATATAAGCAAAGGATCGGTTTTGCGGGCTCCAACAATAACCGAATATGAAGAAACATTTGGTGTTTTTTTAAAAACATCGGTCTGTTAGTGTGCTTTGTTGTCTTAACACGATTTGACTCCATGGCATTTAATTTATTTGTTTCCATTGTTTAAGTTGTTCAACAATCGGTTTATAAAGTTAAAATATCGGTTCAATCGGTAACACGTGGCTTTTTTTGTTTACATTGTGCAACAATGAAATACTGTATTTCGTTGCCCAACAATGGAATATAAGCAAAGGATCTGTTTTGCGGGCTCCAACAATAACCGAATATGAAGAAACATTCGGTGTTTTGTTAAAAACGTCGGTTTGTTAGTTTGCTTTGTTGTCCTAAAACACTGCGACTCCATGGCATTTAGTTTATTTGTTTCCATTGTTTTAGTGGTTCAAAAATCGGCTTATAACGTTAAAATATAGGTTAGATCGGTAACACGTGGCTTTTTTTGTTTACATTGTGCAACAATGGAATACTGTATTTCGTTGCCCAACAATGGAATATAAGCAAAGGATCGGTTTTGCGGGCTCCAACAATAACCGAATATGAAGAAACATTCGGTGTTTTGTTAAAAACGTCGGTTTGTTAGTTTGCTTTGTTGTCCTACAACACTGCGACTCCATGGAATTTAATTTATTTGTTTCCATTGTTTAAGTTGTCCAACAATTGGTTTATAACGTTAAAATATTGGTTTAATCGGCAACACGTGGCTTTTCTTTGTTTACTTTGTGCAACAATTGAATACGGTATTTCGTTGACCAACAATGGAATATAAGCAAAGGATCGGTTTTGCGGGCTCCAACAATATCCGAATATGAAGAAACATTCGGTGTTTTTTTTAAAAACGTCGGTCTGTTAGTGTGCTTAGATGTCTTAACACGATTTAACTCCATGGCGTTTAATTTTTTTGTTTCCATTGTTTAAGTGGTTCAAAAATCGGCTTATAACGTAAAAATATCTGTTCAATCGGTAACACATGGCTTTTCTTTGTTTACATTGTGCAACAATGGAATACGGTATTTCGTTGCCCAACAATGGAATATAAGGAAAGGATCGGTTTTGCGACCTCCAACAATAACCGAATATGAAGAAGGATTCGGTGTTTTGTTAAAAACGTCGGTTTGTTAGTTTGCTTTGTTGTCCTAACACACTAAGACTCCTTGGCATTTAGTTTATTTGTTTCCATTGTTTAAGTGGTTCACAAATCGGCTTATAACGTTAAAATATAGGTTCAATCGGTAACACGTGCCTTTTTTTTGTTTACATTGTGCAACAATGGAATACTGTATTTCGTTGCCCAACAATGGAATATAAGCAAAGGATCTGTTTTGCGGGCTCCAACAATAACCGAATATGAAGAAACATTCGGTGATTTGTTAAAAACGTCGTTTTGATAGTTTGTTTGTTGTCCTAACACACTGAGACTCCATGGAATTTAATTTTTTTGTTTCCATTGTTTAAGTTGTTCAACAATCGGTTTATAACATTAAAATATCTGTTCAATCGGTAACACGTGGCTTTTCTTTGTTTACTTTGTGCAACAATGGAATACGGTATATCGTTGCCCAACAATGGAATATAAACAAAGGATCGTTTTTGCGGGCTCCAACAATAACCGAATATGAAGAAACATTCGGTGTTTTGTTAAAAACGTCGGTTTGTTAGTTTGCTTTCTTGTCCTAACACACTAAGACTCCATGGCATTTAGTTTATTTGTTTCCATTGTTTAAGTGGTTCAACAATCGGTTTATAACATTAAAATATCTGTTCAATCGGTAACACGTGGCTTTTCTTTGTTTACTTTGTGCAACAATGGAATACGGTATATCGTTGGCCAACAATGGAATATAAGCAAAGGATCGGTTTTGCGGGCTCCAACAATAACCGAATATGAAGAAACATTCGGTGTTTTGTTAAAAACGTCGGTTTGTTAGTTTGCTTTGCTGTCCTAAAACACTGCGACTCCATGGAATTTAATTTATTTGTTTCCATTGTTTAAGTTGTTCAACAATCGGTTTATAACGTTAAAATGCCGGTTCAATCGGTAACACATGGCTTTTCTTTGTTTACATTGTACAATAATGGAATACGGTATTTCGTTGCCCAACAATGAAGTATAAGCAAAGGATCGGTTTTGCGGGCTCCAACAATAACCGAATATGAAGAGACATTCGGTGTTTTGTTAAAAACGTCGGTTTGTTAGTTTGCTTTGTTGTCCTAAAACACTGCGACTCCATGGCATTTAATTTATTTGTTTCCATTGTTTAAGTTGTTCAACAATCGGTTTATAACATTAAAATATCTGTTCAATCGGTAACACGTGGCTTTTCTTTGTTTACTTTGTGCAACAATGGAATACGGTATATCGTTGCCCAACAATGGAATATAAGCAAAGGATCGTTTTTGCGGGCTCCAACAATAACCGAATATGAAGAAACATTCGGTGTTTTGTTAAAAACGTCGGTTTGTTTGTTTGCTTTGTTGTCCTAAAACACTGCGACTTCATGGAATTTAATTTATTTGTTTCCATTGTTTAAGTTGTTCAACAATCGGTTCATAACGTTAAAATATCGGTTCAATCGGTAACACGTGGCTTTTCTTTGTTTACTTTGTGTAACAATGGGAAACGGTATTTCGTTTCCCAACAATGGAATATAAGCAAAGGATCGGTTTTGCGGGCTCCAACAATAACCGAATATGAAGAAACATTTGGTGTTTTTTTAAAAACATCGGTCTGTTAGTGTGCTTTGTTGTCTTAACACGATTTGACTCCATGGCATTTAATTTATTTGTTTCCATTGTTTAAGTTGTTCAACAATCGGTTTATAACGTTAAAATATCGGTTCAATCGGTAACACGTGGCTTTTTTTGTTTACATTGTGCAACAATGAAATACTGTATTTCGTTGCCCAACAATGGAATATAAGCAAAGGATCTGTTTTGCGGGCTCCAACAATAACCGAATATGAAGAAACATTCGGTGTTTTGTTAAAAACGTCGGTTTGTTAGTTTGCTTTGTTGTCCTAAAACACTGCGACTCCATGGCATTTAGTTTATTTGTTTCCATTGTTTTAGTGGTTCAAAAATCGGCTTATAACGTTAAAATATAGGTTAGATCGGTAACACGTGGCTTTTTTTGTTTACATTGTGCAACAATGGAATACTGTATTTCGTTGCCCAACAATGGAGTATAAGCAAAGGATCGGTTTTGCGGGCTCCAACAATAACCGAATATGAAGAAACATTCGGTGTTTTGTTAAAAACGCCGGTTTGTTAGTTTGCTTTGTTGTCCTACAACACTGCGACTCCATGGAATTTAATTTATTTGTTTCCATTGTTTAAGTTGTTCAACAATTGGTTTATAACGTTAAAATATTGGTTTAATCGGCAACACGTGGCTTTTCTTTGTTTACTTTGTGCAACAATTGAATACGGTATTTCGTTGACCAACAATGGAATATAAGCAAAGGATCGGTTTTGCGGGCTCCAACAATATCCGAATATGAAGAAACATTCGGTGTTTTTTTTAAAAACGTCGGTCTGTTAGTGTGCTTAGATGTCCTAACACGATTTAACTCCATGGCGTTTAATTTTTTTGTTTCCATTGTTTAAGTGGTTCAAAAATCGGCTTATAACGTAAAAATATCTGTTCAATCGGTAACACATGGCTTTTCTTTGTTTACATTGTGCAACAATGGAATACGGTATTTCGTTGCCCAACAATGGAATATAAGGAAAGGATCGGTTTTGCGACCTCCAACAATAACCGAATATGAAGAAGGATTCGGTGTTTTGTTAAAAACGTCGGTTTGTTAGTTTGCTTTGTTGTCCTAACACACTAAGACTCCTTGGCATTTAGTTTATTTGTTTCCATTGTTTAAGTGGTTCACAAATCGGCTTATAACGTTAAAATATAGGTTCAATCGGTAACACGTGGCTTTTTTTTGTTTACATTGTGCAACAATGGAATACTGTATTTCGTTGCCCAACAATGGAATATAAGCAAAGGATCTGTTTTGCGGGCTCCAACAATAACCGAATATGAAGAAACATTCGGTGATTTGTTAAAAACGTCGTTTTGATAGTTTGCTTTGTTGTCCTAACACACTGAGACTCCATGGAATTTAATTTTTTTGTTTCCATTGTTTAAGTTGTTCAACAATCGGTTTATAACATTAAAATATCTGTTCAATCGGTAACACGTGGCTTTTCTTTGTTTACTTTGTGCAACAATGGAATACGGTATATCGTTGCCCAACAATGGAATATAAACAAAGGATCGTTTTTGCGGGCTCCAACAATAACCGAATATGAAGAAACATTCGGTGTTTTGTTAAAAACGTCGGATTGTTAGTTTGCTTTGTTGTCCTAAAACACTGCGACTTCATGGAATTTAATTTATTTGTTTCCATTGTTTAAGTTGTTCAACAATCGGTTTATAACGTTAAAATATCGGTTCAATCGGTAACACGTGGCTTTTCATTGTTTACTTTGTGTAACAATGGAATACTGTATTTCGTTTCCCAACAATGGAATATAAGCAAAGGGTCGGTTTTGCGGGCTCCAACAATAACCGAATATGAATAAACATTCGGTGTTTTGTTAAAAACGTCGGTTTGTTAGTTTGCTTTGTTGTCCTAAAACACTGCGACTCCATGGAATTTAATTTATTTGTTTCCTTTGTTTACGTTGTTCAACAATCGGTTTATAACGTTAAAATGCCGGTTCAATCGGTAACGCATGGCTTTTCTTTGTTTACATTGTGCAACAATGGAATAGGGTATTTCGTTGCCCGACAATAGAGTATAAGCAAATATCGGTTTTGCGGCCTCCAACAATAACCGAATATGAAGAAAGATTCGGTGTTTTGTTAAAAACGTCGGTTTGTTAGTTTGCTTTGTTGTCCTAACACACTAAGACTCCATGGCATTTAGTTTATTTGTTTCCATTGTTTAAGTGGTTCAAAAATCGGCTTATAACGTTAAAATATCGGTTCAATCGGTAACACGTGGCTTTTTTTTGTTTACATTGTGCAACAATGAAATACTGTATTTCGTTGCCCAACAATGGAATATAAGGAAAGGGTCGGTTTTGCGGGCTCCAACAATAACCGAATATGAAGAAACATTCGGTGTTTTGTTAAAAACGTCGGTTGGTTAGTTTGCTTTGTTGTCCTAAAACACTGCGACTCCATGGAATTTAATTTATTTGTTTCCATTGTTTAAGTTGTTCAACAATTGGTTTATAACTTTAAAATATCGGTTCAATCGGTACCACGTGGCTTTTCATTGTTTACTTTGTGTAACAATGGAAAACGGTATTTCGTTTCCCAACAATGGAATATAAGCAAAGGATCGGTTTTGCGGGCTCCAACAATAACCGAATATGAAGAAACATTTGGTGTTTTTTTAAAAACATCGGTCTGTTAGTGTGCTTTGTTGTCTTAACACGATTTGACTCCATGGCATTTAATTTATTTGTTTCCATTGTTTAAGTTGTTGAACAATCGGTTTATAACGTTAAAATATCGGTTCAATCGGTAACACGTGGCTTTTTTTGTTTACATTGTGCAACAATGAAATACTGTATTTCGTTGCCCAACAATGGAATATAAGCAAAGGATCTGTTTTGCGGGCTCCAACAATAACCGAATATGAAGAAACATTCGGTGTTTTGTTAAAAACGTCGGTTTGTTAGTTTGCTTTGTTGTCCTAAAACACTGCGACTCCATGGCATTTAGTTTATTTGTTTCCATTGTTTTAGTGGTTCAAAAATCGGCTTATAACGTTAAAATATAGGTTAGATCGGTAACACGTGGCTTTTTTTGTTTACATTGTGCAACAATGGAATACTGTATTTCGTTGCCCAACAATGGAATATAAGCAAAGGATCGGTTTTGCGGGCTCCAACAATAACCGAATATGAAGAAACATTCGGTGTTTTGTTAAAAACGTCGGTTTGTTAGTTTGCTTTGTTGTCCTAAAACACTGCGACTCCATGGAATTTAATTTATTTGTTTCCATTGTTTAAGTTGTTCAACAATTGGTTTATAACGTTAAAATATTGGTTTAATCGGCAACACGTGGCTTTTCTTTGTTTACTTTGTGCAACAATTGAATACGGTATTTCGTTGACCAACAATGGAATATAAGCAAAGGATCGGTTTTGCGGGCTCCAACAATATCCGAATATGAAGAAACATTCGGTGTTTTTTTAAAAACGTCGGTCTGTTAGTGTGCTTAGATGTCTTAACACGATTTAACTCCATGGCGTTTAATTTTTTTGTTTCCATTGTTTAAGTGGTTCAAAAATCGGCTTATAACGTAAAAATATCTGTTCAATCGGTAACACATGGCTTTTCTTTGTTTACACTGTGCAACAATGGAATACGGTATTTCGTTGCCCAACAATGGAATATAAGCAAAGGATCGGTTTTGCGACCTCCAACAATAACCGAATATGAAGAAGGATTCGGTGTTTTGTTAAAAACGTCGGTTTGTTAGTTTGCTTTGTTGTCCTAACACACTAAGACTTCTTGGCATTTAGTTTATTTGTTTCCATTGTTTAAGTGGTTCACAAATCGGCTTATAACGTTAAAATATAGGTTCAATCGGTAACACGTGGCTTTTTTTTTGTTTACATTGTGCAACAATGGAATACTGTATTTCGTTGCCCAACAATGGAATATAAGCAAAGGATCTGTTTTGCGGGCTCCAACAATAACCGAATATGAAGAAACATTCGGTGATTTGTTAAAAAAGTCGTTTTGATAGTTTGCTTTGTTGTCCTAACACACTGAGACTCCATGGAATTTAATTTTTTTGTTTCCATTGTTTACATTGTTCAACAATCGGTTTATAACATTAAAATATGTGTTCAATCGGTAACACGTGGCTTTTCTTTGTTTACTTTGTGCAACAATGGAATACGGTATATCGTTGCCCAACAAAGGAATATAAGCAAAGGATCGTTTTTGCGGGCTCCAACAATAACCGAATATGAAGAAACATTCGGTGTTTTGTTAAAAACGTCGGATTGTTAGTTTGCTTTGTTGTCCTAAAACACTGCGACTTCATGGAATTTAATTTATTTGTTTCCATTGTTTAAGTTGTTCAACAATCGGTTTATAACGTTAAAATATCGGTTCAATCGGTAACACGTGGCTTTTCATTGTTTACTTTGTGTAACAATGGAATACTGTATTTCGTTTCCCAACAATGGAATATAAGCAAAGGGTCGGTTTTGCGGGCTCCAACAATAACCGAATATGAATAAACATTCGGTGTTTTGTTAAAAACGTCGGTTTGTTAGTTTGCTTTGTTGTCCTAAAACACTGCGACTCCATGGCATTTAATTTATTTGTTTCCATTGTTTAAGTTGTTCAACAATCGGTTTATAACATTAAAATATCTGTTCAATCGGTAACACGTGGCTTTTCTTTGTTTACTTTGTGCAACAATGGAATACGGTATATCGTTGCCCAACAATGGAATATAAGCAAAGGATCGTTTTTGCGGGCTCCAACAATAACCGAATATGAAGAAACATTCGGTGTTTTGTTAAAAACGTCGGTTTGTTTGTTTGCTTTGTTGTCCTAAAACACTGCGACTTCATGGAATTTAATTTATTTGTTTCCATTGTTTAAGTTGTTCAACAATCGGTTCATAACGTTAAAATATCGGTTCAATCGGTAACACGTGGCTTTTCTTTGTTTACTTTGTGTAACAATGGAAAACGGTATTTCGTTTCCCAACAATGGAATATAAGCAAAGGATCGGTTTTGCGGGCTCCAACAATAACCGAATATGAAGAAACATTTGGTGTTTTTTTAAAAACATCGGTCTGTTAGTGTGCTTTGTTGTCTTAACACGATTTGACTCCATGGCATTTAATTTATTTGTTTCCATTGTTTAAGTTGTTCAACAATCGGTTTATAAAGTTAAAATATCGGTTCAATCGGTAACACGTGGCTTTTTTTGTTTACATTGTGCAACAATGAAATACTGTATTTCGTTGCCCAACAATGGAATATAAGCAAAGGATCTGTTTTGCGGGCTCCAACAATAACCGAATATGAAGAAACATTCGGTGTTTTGTTAAAAACGTCGGTTTGTTAGTTTGCTTTGTTGTCCTAAAACACTGCGACTCCATGGCATTTAGTTTATTTGTTTCCATTGTTTTAGTGGTTCAAAAATCGGCTTATAACGTTAAAATATAGGTTAGATCGGTAACACGTGGCTTTTTTTGTTTACATTGTGCAACAATGGAATACTGTATTTCGTTGCCCAACAATGGAATATAAGCAAAGGATCGGTTTTGCGGGCTCCAACAATAACCGAATATGAAGAAACATTCGGTGTTTTGTTAAAAACGTCGGTTTGTTAGTTTGCTTTGTTGTCCTACAACACTGCGACTCCATGGAATTTAATTTATTTGTTTCCATTGTTTAAGTTGTCCAACAATTGGTTTATAACGTTAAAATATTGGTTTAATCGGCAACACGTGGCTTTTCTTTGTTTACTTTGTGCAACAATTGAATACGGTATTTCGTTGACCAACAATGGAATATAAGCAAAGGATCGGTTTTGCGGGCTCCAACAATATCCGAATATGAAGAAACATTCGGTGTTTTTTTTAAAAACGTCGGTCTGTTAGTGTGCTTAGATGTCTTAACACGATTTAACTCCATGGCGTTTAATTTTTTTGTTTCCATTGTTTAAGTGGTTCAAAAATCGGCTTATAACGTAAAAATATCTGTTCAATCGGTAACACATGGCTTTTCTTTGTTTACATTGTGCAACAATGGAATACGGTATTTCGTTGCCCAACAATGGAATATAAGGAAAGGATCGGTTTTGCGACCTCCAACAATAACCGAATATGAAGAAGGATTCGGTGTTTTGTTAAAAACGTCGGTTTGTTAGTTTGCTTTGTTGTCCTAACACACTAAGACTCCTTGGCATTTAGTTTATTTGTTTCCATTGTTTAAGTGGTTCACAAATCGGCTTATAACGTTAAAATATAGGTTCAATCGGTAACACGTGCCTTTTTTTTGTTTACATTGTGCAACAATGGAATACTGTATTTCGTTGCCCAACAATGGAATATAAGCAAAGGATCTGTTTTGCGGGCTCCAACAATAACCGAATATGAAGAAACATTCGGTGATTTGTTAAAAACGTCGTTTTGATAGTTTGTTTGTTGTCCTAACACACTGAGACTCCATGGAATTTAATTTTTTTGTTTCCATTGTTTAAGTTGTTCAACAATCGGTTTATAACATTAAAATATCTGTTCAATCGGTAACACGTGGCTTTTCTTTGTTTACTTTGTGCAACAATGGAATACGGTATATCGTTGCCCAACAATGGAATATAAACAAAGGATCGTTTTTGCGGGCTCCAACAATAACCGAATATGAAGAAACATTCGGTGTTTTGTTAAAAACGTCGGTTTGTTAGTTTGCTTTCTTGTCCTAACACACTAAGACTCCATGGCATTTAGTTTATTTGTTTCCATTGTTTAAGTGGTTCAACAATCGGTTTATAACATTAAAATATCTGTTCAATCGGTAACACGTGGCTTTTCTTTGTTTACTTTGTGCAACAATGGAATACGGTATATCGTTGGCCAACAATGGAATATAAGCAAAGGATCGGTTTTGCGGGCTCCAACAATAACCGAATATGAAGAAACATTCGGTGTTTTGTTAAAAACGTCGGTTTGTTAGTTTGCTTTGCTGTCCTAAAACACTGCGACTCCATGGAATTTAATTTATTTGTTTCCATTGTTTAAGTTGTTCAACAATCGGTTTATAACGTTAAAATGCCGGTTCAATCGGTAACACATGGCTTTTCTTTGTTTACATTGTACAATAATGGAATACGGTATTTCGTTGCCCAACAATGAAGTATAAGCAAAGGATCGGTTTTGCGGGCTCCAACAATAACCGAATATGAAGAGACATTCGGTGTTTTGTTAAAAACGTCGGTTTGTTAGTTTGCTTTGTTGTCCTAAAACACTGCGACTCCATGGCATTTAATTTATTTGTTTCCATTGTTTAAGTTGTTCAACAATCGGTTTATAACATTAAAATATCTGTTCAATCGGTAACACGTGGCTTTTCTTTGTTTACTTTGTGCAACAATGGAATACGGTATATCGTTGCCCAACAATGGAATATAAGCAAAGGATCGTTTTTGCGGGCTCCAACAATAACCGAATATGAAGAAACATTCGGTGTTTTGTTAAAAACGTCGGTTTGTTTGTTTGCTTTGTTGTCCTAAAACACTGCGACTTCATGGAATTTAATTTATTTGTTTCCATTGTTTAAGTTGTTCAACAATCGGTTCATAACGTTAAAATATCGGTTCAATCGGTAACACGTGGCTTTTCTTTGTTTACTTTGTGTAACAATGGGAAACGGTATTTCGTTTCCCAACAATGGAATATAAGCAAAGGATCGGTTTTGCGGGCTCCAACAATAACCGAATATGAAGAAACATTTGGTGTTTTTTTAAAAACATCGGTCTGTTAGTGTGCTTTGTTGTCTTAACACGATTTGACTCCATGGCATTTAATTTATTTGTTTCCATTGTTTAAGTTGTTCAACAATCGGTTTATAACGTTAAAATATCGGTTCAATCGGTAACACGTGGCTTTTTTTGTTTACATTGTGCAACAATGAAATACTGTATTTCGTTGCCCAACAATGGAATATAAGCAAAGGATCTGTTTTGCGGGCTCCAACAATAACCGAATATGAAGAAACATTCGGTGTTTTGTTAAAAACGTCGGTTTGTTAGTTTGCTTTGTTGTCCTAAAACACTGCGACTCCATGGCATTTAGTTTATTTGTTTCCATTGTTTTAGTGGTTCAAAAATCGGCTTATAACGTTAAAATATAGGTTAGATCGGTAACACGTGGCTTTTTTTGTTTACATTGTGCAACAATGGAATACTGTATTTCGTTGCCCAACAATGGAGTATAAGCAAAGGATCGGTTTTGCGGGCTCCAACAATAACCGAATATGAAGAAACATTCGGTGTTTTGTTAAAAACGCCGGTTTGTTAGTTTGCTTTGTTGTCCTACAACACTGCGACTCCATGGAATTTAATTTATTTGTTTCCATTGTTTAAGTTGTTCAACAATTGGTTTATAACGTTAAAATATTGGTTTAATCGGCAACACGTGGCTTTTCTTTGTTTACTTTGTGCAACAATTGAATACGGTATTTCGTTGACCAACAATGGAATATAAGCAAAGGATCGGTTTTGCGGGCTCCAACAATATCCGAATATGAAGAAACATTCGGTGTTTTTTTTAAAAACGTCGGTCTGTTAGTGTGCTTAGATGTCCTAACACGATTTAACTCCATGGCGTTTAATTTTTTTGTTTCCATTGTTTAAGTGGTTCAAAAATCGGCTTATAACGTAAAAATATCTGTTCAATCGGTAACACATGGCTTTTCTTTGTTTACATTGTGCAACAATGGAATACGGTATTTCGTTGCCCAACAATGGAATATAAGGAAAGGATCGGTTTTGCGACCTCCAACAATAACCGAATATGAAGAAGGATTCGGTGTTTTGTTAAAAACGTCGGTTTGTTAGTTTGCTTTGTTGTCCTAACACACTAAGACTCCTTGGCATTTAGTTTATTTGTTTCCATTGTTTAAGTGGTTCACAAATCGGCTTATAACGTTAAAATATAGGTTCAATCGGTAACACGTGGCTTTTTTTTGTTTACATTGTGCAACAATGGAATACTGTATTTCGTTGCCCAACAATGGAATATAAGCAAAGGATCTGTTTTGCGGGCTCCAACAATAACCGAATATGAAGAAACATTCGGTGATTTGTTAAAAACGTCGTTTTGATAGTTTGCTTTGTTGTCCTAACACACTGAGACTCCATGGAATTTAATTTTTTTGTTTCCATTGTTTAAGTTGTTCAACAATCGGTTTATAACATTAAAATATCTGTTCAATCGGTAACACGTGGCTTTTCTTTGTTTACTTTGTGCAACAATGGAATACGGTATATCGTTGCCCAACAATGGAATATAAACAAAGGATCGTTTTTGCGGGCTCCAACAATAACCGAATATGAAGAAACATTCGGTGTTTTGTTAAAAACGTCGGATTGTTAGTTTGCTTTGTTGTCCTAAAACACTGCGACTTCATGGAATTTAATTTATTTGTTTCCATTGTTTAAGTTGTTCAACAATCGGTTTATAACGTTAAAATATCGGTTCAATCGGTAACACGTGGCTTTTCATTGTTTACTTTGTGTAACAATGGAATACTGTATTTCGTTTCCCAACAATGGAATATAAGCAAAGGGTCGGTTTTGCGGGCTCCAACAATAACCGAATATGAATAAACATTCGGTGTTTTGTTAAAAACGTCGGTTTGTTAGTTTGCTTTGTTGTCCTAAAACACTGCGACTCCATGGAATTTAATTTATTTGTTTCCTTTGTTTACGTTGTTCAACAATCGGTTTATAACGTTAAAATGCCGGTTCAATCGGTAACGCATGGCTTTTCTTTGTTTACATTGTGCAACAATGGAATAGGGTATTTCGTTGCCCGACAATAGAGTATAAGCAAATATCGGTTTTGCGGCCTCCAACAATAACCGAATATGAAGAAAGATTCGGTGTTTTGTTAAAAACGTCGGTTTGTTAGTTTGCTTTGTTGTCCTAACACACTAAGACTCCATGGCATTTAGTTTATTTGTTTCCATTGTTTAAGTGGTTCAAAAATCGGCTTATAACGTTAAAATATCGGTTCAATCGGTAACACGTGGCTTTTTTTTGTTTACATTGTGCAACAATGAAATACTGTATTTCGTTGCCCAACAATGGAATATAAGGAAAGGGTCGGTTTTGCGGGCTCCAACAATAACCGAATATGAAGAAACATTCGGTGTTTTGTTAAAAACGTCGGTTGGTTAGTTTGCTTTGTTGTCCTAAAACACTGCGACTCCATGGAATTTAATTTATTTGTTTCCATTGTTTAAGTTGTTCAACAATTGGTTTATAACTTTAAAATATCGGTTCAATCGGTACCACGTGGCTTTTCATTGTTTACTTTGTGTAACAATGGAAAACGGTATTTCGTTTCCCAACAATGGAATATAAGCAAAGGATCGGTTTTGCGGGCTCCAACAATAACCGAATATGAAGAAACATTTGGTGTTTTTTTAAAAACATCGGTCTGTTAGTGTGCTTTGTTGTCTTAACACGATTTGACTCCATGGCATTTAATTTATTTGTTTCCATTGTTTAAGTTGTTGAACAATCGGTTTATAACGTTAAAATATCGGTTCAATCGGTAACACGTGGCTTTTTTTGTTTACATTGTGCAACAATGAAATACTGTATTTCGTTGCCCAACAATGGAATATAAGCAAAGGATCTGTTTTGCGGGCTCCAACAATAACCGAATATGAAGAAACATTCGGTGTTTTGTTAAAAACGTCGGTTTGTTAGTTTGCTTTGTTGTCCTAAAACACTGCGACTCCATGGCATTTAGTTTATTTGTTTCCATTGTTTTAGTGGTTCAAAAATCGGCTTATAACGTTAAAATATAGGTTAGATCGGTAACACGTGGCTTTTTTTGTTTACATTGTGCAACAATGGAATACTGTATTTCGTTGCCCAACAATGGAATATAAGCAAAGGATCGGTTTTGCGGGCTCCAACAATAACCGAATATGAAGAAACATTCGGTGTTTTGTTAAAAACGTCGGTTTGTTAGTTTGCTTTGTTGTCCTAAAACACTGCGACTCCATGGAATTTAATTTATTTGTTTCCATTGTTTAAGTTGTTCAACAATTGGTTTATAACGTTAAAATATTGGTTTAATCGGCAACACGTGGCTTTTCTTTGTTTACTTTGTGCAACAATTGAATACGGTATTTCGTTGACCAACAATGGAATATAAGCAAAGGATCGGTTTTGCGGGCTCCAACAATATCCGAATATGAAGAAACATTCGGTGTTTTTTTAAAAACGTCGGTCTGTTAGTGTGCTTAGATGTCTTAACACGATTTAACTCCATGGCGTTTAATTTTTTTGTTTCCATTGTTTAAGTGGTTCAAAAATCGGCTTATAACGTAAAAATATCTGTTCAATCGGTAACACATGGCTTTTCTTTGTTTACACTGTGCAACAATGGAATACGGTATTTCGTTGCCCAACAATGGAATATAAGCAAAGGATCGGTTTTGCGACCTCCAACAATAACCGAATATGAAGAAGGATTCGGTGTTTTGTTAAAAACGTCGGTTTGTTAGTTTGCTTTGTTGTCCTAACACACTAAGACTTCTTGGCATTTAGTTTATTTGTTTCCATTGTTTAAGTGGTTCACAAATCGGCTTATAACGTTAAAATATAGGTTCAATCGGTAACACGTGGCTTTTTTTTTGTTTACATTGTGCAACAATGGAATACTGTATTTCGTTGCCCAACAATGGAATATAAGCAAAGGATCTGTTTTGCGGGCTCCAACAATAACCGAATATGAAGAAACATTCGGTGATTTGTTAAAAAAGTCGTTTTGATAGTTTGCTTTGTTGTCCTAACACACTGAGACTCCATGGAATTTAATTTTTTTGTTTCCATTGTTTACATTGTTCAACAATCGGTTTATAACATTAAAATATGTGTTCAATCGGTAACACGTGGCTTTTCTTTGTTTACTTTGTGCAACAATGGAATACGGTATATCGTTGCCCAACAAAGGAATATAAGCAAAGGATCGTTTTTGCGGGCTCCAACAATAACCGAATATGAAGAAACATTCGGTGTTTTGTTAAAAACGTCGGATTGTTAGTTTGCTTTGTTGTCCTAAAACACTGCGACTTCATGGAATTTAATTTATTTGTTTCCATTGTTTAAGTTGTTCAACAATCGGTTTATAACGTTAAAATATCGGTTCAATCGGTAACACGTGGCTTTTCATTGTTTACTTTGTGTAACAATGGAATACTGTATTTCGTTTCCCAACAATGGAATATAAGCAAAGGGTCGGTTTTGCGGGCTCCAACAATAACCGAATATGAATAAACATTCGGTGTTTTGTTAAAAACGTCGGTTTGTTAGTTTGCTTTGTTGTCCTAAAACACTGCGACTCCATGGAATTTAATTTATTTGTTTCCTTTGTTTACGTTGTTAAACAATCGGTTTATAACGTTAAAATGCCGGTTCAATCGGTAACGCATGGCTTTTCTTTGTTTACATTGTGCAACAATGGAATACGGTATTTCGTTGCCCGACAATGGAGTATAAGCAAATATCGGTTTTGCGGCCTCCAACAATAACCGAATATGAAGAAAGATTCGGTGTTTTGTTAAAAACGTCGGTTTGTTAGTTTGCTTTGTTGTCCTAACACACTAAGACTCCATGGCATTTAGTTTATTTGTTTCCATTGTTTAAGTGGTTCAAAAATCGGCTTATAACGTTAAAATATCGGTTCAATCGGTAACACGTGGCTTTTTTTTGTTTACATTGTGCAACAATGAAATACTGTATTTCGTTGCCCAACAATGGAATAAAAGCAAAGGATCGGTTTTGCGGGCTCCAACAATAACCGAATATGAAGAAACATTCGGTGTTTTGTTAAAAACGTCGGTTGGTTAGTTTGCTTTGTTGTCCTAAAACACTGCGACCTAATGGAATTTAATTTATTTGTTTCCATTGTTTAAGTTGTTCAACAATTGGTTTATAACGTTAAAATATTGGTTTAATCGGCAACACGTGGCTTTTCTTTCTTTACTTTGTGCAACAATTGAATACGGTATTTCGATGACCAACAATGGAATATAAGCAAAGGATCGGTTTTGCGGGCTCCAACAAGATCCGAATATTAAGAAACATTCGGTGTTTTTTTTAAAAACGTCGGTCTGTTAGTGTGCTTTGTTGTCTTAATTGGATTTAACTCCATGGCGTTTAATTTTTTTGTTTCCATTGTTTAAGTGGTTCAAAAATTGGCTTATAACGTTAAAATATAGGTTCAATCAGTAACACGTGCCTTTTTTTGTTTACATTGTGCAACAATGGAATACGGTATTTCGTTGCCGAACAATGGAATATAAGCAAAGGATCAGTTTTGCGGCCTCCAACAATAACCGAATATGAAGAAAGATTCGGTGTTTTGTTAAAAACGTCGGTTTGTTAGTTTGCTTTGTTGTCCTAACTCTCTAAGACTCCATGGCATTTAGTTTATTTGTTTCCATTGTTTAAGTTGTTCACAAATCGGCTTATAACGTTAAAATATAGGTTCAATCGGTAACACGTGGCTTTTGTTTTGTTTACATTGTGAAACAATGGAATACTGTATTTCGCTGCCCAACAATGGAATATAAGCAAAGGATCTGTTTTGCGGGCTCCAAGAATAACCGAATATGAATAAACATTCGGTGTTTTGTTAAAAACGACGTTTTGATAGTTTGCTTTGTTATCCCAACACACTGAGACTCCATGGAATTTAATTTATTTGTTTCCATTGTTTAAGTTGTTCAACAATCGGTTTATAACATTAAAATATCTGTTCAATCGGTAACACGTGGCTTTTCTTTGTTTACTTTGTGCAACAATGGAATACGGTATATCGTTGCCCAACAATGGAATATAAGCAAAGGATCGTTTTTGCGGGCTCCAACAATAACCGAATATGAAGAAACATTCGGTGTTTTGTTAAAAACGTCGGTTTGTTAGTTTGCTTTGTTGTCCTAAAACACTGCGACTTCATGGAATTTAATTTATTTGTTTCCATTGTTTAAGTTAATCAACAATCGGTTCATAACGTTAAAATATCGGTTCAATCGGTAACACGTGGCTTTTCATTGTTTACTTTGTGTAACAATGGAATACGAAATTTCGTTTCCCAACAATGGAATATAAGCAAAGGATCGGTTTTGCGGGCTCCAACAATAACCGAATATGAAGAAACATTTGGTGTTTTTTTAAAAACATCGGTCTGTTAGTGTGCTTTGTTGTCTTAACACGATTTGACTCCATGGCATTTAATTTATTTTTTTCCATTGTTTAAGTTGTTCAACAATCGGTTTATAACGTTAAAATATCGGTTCAATCGGTAACACGTGGCTTTTTTTGTTTACATTGTGCAACAATGAAATACTGTATTTCGTTGCCCAACAATGGAATATAAGCAAAGGATCTGTTTTGCGGGCTAAAACAATAAACGAATATGAAGAAACATTCGGTGTTTTGTTAAAAACGTCGGTTTGTTAGTTTGCTTTGTTGTCCTAAAACACTGCGACTCCTTGGCATTTAGTTTATTTGTTTCCATTGTTTAAGTGGTTCACAAATCGGCTTATAACGTTAAAATATAGGTTCAATCGGTAACACGTGGCTTTTTTTTTTTACATTGTGCAACAATGGAATACTGTATTTCGTTGCCCAACAATGGAATATAAGCAAAGGATCTGTTTTGCGGGCTCCAACAATAACCGAATATGAAGAAACATTCGGTGATTTGTTAAAAAAGTCGTTTTGATAGTTTGCTTTGTTGTCCTAACACACTGAGACTCCATGGAATTTAATTTTTTTGTTTCCATTGTTTACATTGTTCAACAATCGGTTTATAACATTAAAATATGTGTTCAATCGGTAACACGTGGCTTTTCTTTGTTTACTTTGTGCAACAATGGAATACGGTATATCGTTGCCCAACAAAGGAATATAAGCAAAGGATCGTTTTTGCGGGCTCCAACAATAACCGAATATGAAGAAACATTCGGTGTTTTGTTAAAAACGTCGGATTGTTAGTTTGCTTTGTTGTCCTAAAACACTGCGACTTCATGGAATTTAATTTATTTGTTTCCATTGTTTAAGTTGTTCAACAATCGGTTTATAACGTTAAAATATCGGTTCAATCGGTAACACGTGGCTTTTCATTGTTTACTTTGTGTAACAATGGAATACTGTATTTCGTTTCCCAACAATGGAATATAAGCAAAGGGTCGGTTTTGCGGGCTCCAACAATAACCGAATATGAATAAACATTCGGTGTTTTGTTAAAAACGTCGGTTTGTTAGTTTGCTTTGTTGTCCTAAAACACTGCGACTCCATGGAATTTAATTTATTTGTTTCCTTTGTTTACGTTGTTCAACAATCGGTTTATAACGTTAAAATGCCGGTTCAATCGGTAACGCATGGCTTTTCTTTGTTTACATTGTGCAACAATGGAATACGGTATTTCGTTGCCCGACAATGGAGTATAAGCAAATATCGGTTTTGCGGCCTCCAACAATAACCGAATATGAAGAAAGATTCGGTGTTTTGTTAAAAACGTCGGTTTGTTAGTTTGCTTTGTTGTCCTAACACACTAAGACTCCATGGCATTTAGTTTATTTGTTTCCATTGTTTAAGTGGTTCAAAAATCGGCTTATAACGTTAAAATATCGGTTCAATCGGTAACACGTGGCTTTTTTTTGTTTACATTGTGCAACAATGAAATACTGTATTTTGTTGCCCAACAATGGAATAAAAGCAAAGGATCGGTTTTGCGGGCTCCAACAATAACCGAATATGAAGAAACATTCGGTGTTTTGTTAAAAACGTCGGTTGGTTAGTTTGCTTTGTTGTCCTAAAACACTGCGACCTAATGGAATTTAATTTATTTGTTTCCATTGTTTAAGTTGTTCAACAATTGGTTTATAACGTTAAAAAATTGGTTTAATCGGCAACACGTGGCTTTTCTTTCTTTACTTTGTGCAACAATTGAATACGGTATTTCGATGACCAACAATGGAATATAAGCAAAGGATCGGTTTTGCGGGCTCCAACAAGATCCGAATATTAAGAAACATTCGGTGTTTTTTTTAAAAACGTCGGTCTGTTAGTGTGCTTTGTTGTCTTAATTGGATTTAACTCCATGGCGTTTAATTTTTTTGTTTCCATTGTTTAAGTGGTTCAAAAATTGGCTTATAACGTTAAAATATAGGTTCAATCAGTAACACGTGCCTTTTTTGTTTACATTGTGCAACAATGGAATACGGTATTTCGTTGCCGAACAATGGAATATAAGCAAAGGATCAGTTTTGCGGCCTCCAACAATAACCGAATATGAAGAAAGATTCCGTGTTTTGTTAAAAACGTCGGTTTGTTAGTTTGCTTTGTTGTCCTAACTCTCTAAGACTCCATGGCATTTAGTTTATTTGTTTCCATTGTTTAAGTTGTTCACAAATCGGCTTATAACGTTAAAATATAGGTTCAATCGGTAACACGTGGCTTTTGTTTTGTTTACATTGTGAAACAATGGAATACTGTATTTCGCTGCCCAACAATGGAATATAAGCAAAGGATCTGTTTTGCGGGCTCCAACAATAACCGAATATGAAGAAACATTCGGTGTTTTGTTAAAAACGACGTTTTGATAGTTTGCTTTGTTATCCCAACACACTGAGACTCCATGGAATTTAATTTATTTGTTTCCATTGTTTAAGTTGTTCAACAATCGGTTTATAACATTAAAATATCTGTTCAATCGGTAACACGTGGCTTTTCTTTGTTTACTTTGTGCAACAATGGAATACGGTATATCGTTGCCCAACAATGGAATATAAGCAAAGGATCGTTTTTGCGGGCTCCAACAATAACCGAATATGAAGAAACATTCGGTGTTTTGTTAAAAACGTCGGTTTGTTAGTTTGCTTTGTTGTCCTAAAACACTGCGACTTCATGGAATTTAATTTATTTGTTTCCATTGTTTAAGTTAATCAACAATCGGTTCATAACGTTAAAATATCGGTTCAATCGGTAACACGTGGCTTTTCATTGTTTACTTTGTGTAACAATGGAATACGGTATTTCGTTTCCCAACAATGGAATATAAGCAAAGGATCGGTTTTGCGGGCTCCAACAATAACCGAATATGAAGAAACATTTGGTGTTTTTTTAAAAACATCGGTCTGTTAGTGTGCTTTGTTGTCTTAACACGATTTGACTCCATGGCATTTAATTTATTTGTTTCCATTGTTTAAGTTGTTCAACAATCGGTTTATAACGTTAAAATATCGGTTCAATCGGTAACACGTGGCTTTTTTTGTTTACATTGTGCAACAATGAAATACTGTATTTCGTTGCCCAACAATGGAATATAAGCAAAGGATCTGTTTTGCGGGCTCCAACAATAACCGAATATGAAGAAACATTCGGTGTTTTGTTAAAAACGTCGGTTTGTTAGTTTGCTTTGTTGTCCTAAAACACTGCGACTCCATGGCATTTAGTTTATTTGTTTCCATTGTTTTAGTGGTTCAAAAATCGGCTTATAACGTTAAAATATAGGTTAGATCGGTAACACGTGGCTTTTTTTGTTTACATTGTGCAACAATGGAATTCTGTATTTCGTTGCCCAACAATGGAATATAAGCAAAGGATCGGTTTTGCGGGCTCCAACAATAACCGAATATGAAGAAACATTCGGTGTTTTGTTAAAAACGTCGGTTTGTTATTTTGCTTTGTTGTCCTAAAACACTGCGACCCCATGGAACTTAATTTATTTTTTTCCATTGTTTAAGTTGTTCAACAATCGGTTTATAACATTAAAATATCTGTTCAATCGGTAACACATGGCTTTTCTTTGTTTACATTGTGCAACAATGGAATACTGTATTTCGTTGCCCAACAATGGAATATAAGCAAAGGATCGGTTTTGCGGGCTCCAACAATAACCGAATATGAAGAAACATTCGGTGTTTTGTTAAAAACGTCGGTTTGTTAGTTTGCTTTGTTGTCCTAAAACACTGCGACTCCATGGCATTTAATTTATTTGTTTCCATTGTTTAAGTACTTCAACAATAAGTTTATAACGTTAAAATATCTGTTCAATCGGTAACACGTGGCTTTTTTTGTTTACATTGTGCAACAATGAAATACTGTATTTCGTTGCCCAACAATGGAATATAAGCAAAGGATCTGTTTTGCGGGCTAAAACAATAAACGAATATGAAGAAACATTCGGTGTTTTGTTAAAAACGTCGGTTTGTTAGTTTGCTTTGTTGTCCTAAAACACTGCGACTCCATGGCATTTAGTTTATTTGTTTCCATTGTTTTAGTGGTTCAAAAATCGGCTTATAACGTTAAAATATAGGTTAGATTGGTAACACGTGGCTTTTTTTGTTTACATTGTGCAACAATGGAATACTGTATTTCGTTACCCAACAATGGAATATAAGCAAAGGATCCGTTTAGCGGGCTCCAACAATAACCGAATATGAAGAAACATTCGGTGTTTTGTTAAAAACGTCGTTTTGATAGTTTGCTTTGTTGTCCTAACACACTGAGACTCCATGGAACTTAATTTATTTGTTTCCATTGTTTAAGTTGTTCAACAATCGGTTTTTAACATTAAAATATCTGTTCAATCGGTAACACGTGGCTTTTCTTTGTTTACTTTGTGCAACAATGGAATACGGTATATCGTTGCCCAACAATGGAATATAAGCAAAGGATCGGTTTTGCGGGCTCCAACAATAACCGAATATGAAGAAACATTCGGTGTTTTGTTAAAAACGTCGGTTGGTTAGTTTGCTTTGTTGTCCTAAAACACTGCGACTCCATGGAATTTAATTTATTTGTTTCCATTGTTTAAGTTGTTCAACAATTGGTTTATCACGTTAAAATATTGGTTTAATCGGCAACACGTGGCTTTTCTTTGTTTACTTTGTGCAACAATTGAATACGGTATTTCGATGACCAACAATGGAATATAAGCAAAGGATCGGTTCTGCGGGCGCCAACAAGATCCGAATATTAAGAAACATTCGGTGTTTTTTTTAAAAACGTCGGTCTGTTAGTGTGCTTTGTTGTCTTAATTGGACTTAACTCCATGGCGTTTAATTTTTTTGTTTCCATTGTTTAAGTGGTTCAAAAATTGGCTTATAACGTTAAAATATAGGTTCAATCGGTAACACGTGCCTTTTTTTGTTTACATTGTGCAACAATGGAATACGGTATTTCGTTGCCGAACAATGGAATATAAGCAAAGGATCGGTTTTGCGGCCTCCTACAATAACCGAATATGAAGAAAGATTCGGTGTTTTGTTAAAAACGTCGGTTTGTTAGTTTGCTTTGTTGTCCTAACACTCTAAGTCTCCATGGCATTTAGTTTATTTGTTTCCATTGTTTAAGTTGTTCACAAATCGGCTTATAACGTTAAAATATAGGTTCAATCGGTAACACGTGGCTTTTTTTTGTTTACATTGTGAAACAATGGAATACTGTATTTCGCTGCCCAACAATGGAATATAAGCAAAGGATCTGTTTTGCGGGCTCCAACAATAACCGAATATGAAGAAACATTCGGTGTTTTGTTAAAAACGAAGTTTTGATAGTTTGCTTTGTTGTCCTAAAACACTGAGTCTACATGGAATTTAATTTATTTGTTTCCATTGTTTAAGTTGTTCAACGATCGGTTTATAACATTAAAATATCTGTTCAATCGGTAACACGTGGCTTTTCTTTGTTTACTTTGTGCAACAATGGAATACGGTATATCGTTGCCCAACAATGGAATATAAGCAAAGGATCGTTTTTGCTGGCTCCAACAATAACCGAATATGAAGAAAGATTCGGTGTTTTGTTAAAAACGTCGGTTTGTTAGTTTGCTTTGTTGTCCTAACACACTAAGGCTCCATGGCATTTAGTTTATTTGTTTCCATTGTTTAAGTGGTTCAAAAATCGGCTTATAACGTTAAAATATCGGTTCAATCGGTAACACGTGGCTTTTTTTGTTTACATTGTGCAGCAATGAAATACTGTATTTCGTTGCCCAACAATGGAATATAAGCAAAGGATCGGTTTTGCGGGCTCCAACAATAACCGAATATGAAGAAACATTCGGAGTTTTGTTAAAAACGTCGGTTGGTTAGTTTGCTTTGTTGTCCTAAAACACTGCGACCTAATGGAATTTAATTTATTTGTTTCCATTGTTTAAGTTGTTCAACAATTGGTTTATAACGTTAAAATATTGGTTTAATCGGCAACACGTGGCTTTTCTTTGTTTACTTTGTGCAACAATTGAATACGGTATTTCGATGACCAACAATGGAATATAAGCAAAGGATCGGTTTTGCGGGCTCCAACAAGATCCGAATATTAAGAAACATTCGGTGTTTTTTTTAAAAACGTCGGTCTGTTAGTGTGCTTTGTTGTCTTAATTGGATTTAACTCCATGGCGTTTAATTTTTTTGTTTCCATTGTTTAAGTGGTTCAAAAATTGGCTTATAACGTTAAAATATAGGTTCAATCGGTAACACGTGCCTTTTTTTGTTTACATTGTGCAACAATGGAATACGGTATTTCGTTGCCGAACAATGGAATATAAGCAAAGGATCAGTTTTGCGGCCTCCAACAATAACCGAATATGAAGAAAGATTCGGTGTTTTGTTAAAAACGTCGGTTTGTTAGTTTGCTTTGTTGTCCTAACTCTCTAAGACTCCATGGCATTTAGTTTATTTGTTTCCATTGTTTAAGTTGTTCACAAATCGGCTTATAACGTTAAAATATAGGTTCAATCGGTAACACGTGGCTTTTGTTTTGTTTACATTGTGAAACAATGGAATACTGTATTTCGCTGCCCAACAATGGAATATAAGCAAAGGATCTGTTTTGCGGGCTCCAACAATAACCGAATATGAAGAAACATTCGGTGTTTTGTTAAAAACGACGTTTTGATAGTTTGCTTTGTTATCCCAACACACTGAGACTCCATGGAATTTAATTTATTTGTTTCCATTGTTTAAGTTGTTCAACAATCGGTTTATAACATTAAAATATCTGTTCAATCGGTAACACGTGGCTTTTCTTTGTTTACTTTGTGCAACAATGGAATACGTTATATCGTTGCCCAACAATGGAATATAAGCAAAGGATCGTTTTTGCGGGCTCCAACAATAACCGAATATGAAGAAACATTCGGTGTTTTGTTAAAAACGTCGGTTTGTTAGTTTGTTTTGTTGTCCTAAAACACTGCGACTTCATGGAATTTAATTTATTTGTTTCCAATGTTTAAGTTAATCAACAATCGGTTCATAACGTTAAAATATCGGTTCAATCGGTAACACGTGGCTTTTCATTGTTTACTTTGTGTAACAATGGAATACGGTATTTCGTTTCCCAACAATGGAATATAAGCAAAGGATCGGTTTTGCGGGCTCCAACAGTAACCGAATATGAAGAAACATTTGGTGTTTTTTTAAAAACATCGGTCTGTTAGTGTGCTTTGTTGTCTTAACACGATTTGACTCCATGGCATTTAATTTATTTGTTTCCATTGTTTAAGTTGTTCAACAATCGGTTTATAACGTTAAAATATCGGTTCAATCGGTAACACGTGGCTTTTTATGTTTACATTGTGCAACAATTAAATACTGTATTTCGTTGCCCAACAATGGAATATAAGCAAAGGATCTGTTTTGCGGGCTCCAACAATAACCGAATATGAAGAAACATTCGGTGTTTTGTTAAAAAGTCGGTTTGTTAGTTTGCTTTGTTGTCCTAAAACACTGCGACTCCATGGCATTTAGTTTATTTGTTTCCATTGTTTTAGTGGTTCAAAAATCGGCTTATAACGTTAAAATATAGGTTAGATCGGTAACACGTGGCTTTTTTTGTTTACATTGTGCAACAATGGAATACTGTATTTCGTTGCCCAACAATGGAATATAAGCAAAGGATCGGTTTTGCGGGCTCCAACAATAACCGAATATGAAGAAACATTCGGTGTTTTGTTAAAAACGTCGGTTTGTTAGTTTGCTTTGTTGTCCTAAAACACTGCGACCCCATGGAACTTAATTTATTTTTTTCCATTGTTTAAGTTGTTCAACAATCGGTTTATAACATTAAAATATCTGTTCAATCGGTAACACATGGCTTTTCTTTGTTTACATTGTGCAACAATGGAATACTGTATTTCGTTGCCCAACAATGGAATATAAGCAAAGGATCGGTTTTGCGGGCTCCAACTTTAACCGAATATGAAGAAACATTCGGTGTTTTGTTAAAAACGTCGGTTTGTTAGTTTGCTTTGTTGACCTAAAACACTGCGACTCCATGGCATTTAATTTATTTGTTTCCATTGTTTAAGTACTTCAACAATAAGTTTATAACGTTAAAATATCTGTTCAATCGGTAACACGTGGCTTTTTTTGTTTACATTGTGCAACAATGAAATACTGTATTTCGTTGCCCAACAATGGAATATAAGCAAAGGATCTGTTTTGCGGGCTCCAACAATAAACGAATATGAAGAAACATTCGGTGTTTTGTTAAAAACGTCGGTTTGTTAGTTTGCTTTGTTGTCCTAAACCGCTGCGACTCCATGGCATTTAGTTTATTTGTTTCCATTGTTTTAGTGGTTCAAAAATCGGCTTATAACGTTAAAATATAGGTTAGATCGGTAACACGTGGCTTTTTTTGTTTACATTGTGCAACAATGGAATACTGTATTTCGTTGCCCAACAATGGAATATAAGCAAAGGATCCGTTTTGCGGGCTCCAACAATAACCGAATATGAAGAAACATTCGGTGTTTTGTTAAAAACGTCGTTTTGATAGTTTGCTTTGTTGTCCTAACACACTGAGACTCCATGGAACTTAATTTATTTGTTTCCATTGTTTAAGTTGTTCAACAATCGGTTTATAACGTTAAAATATCTGTTCAATCGGTAACACGTGGCTTTTCTTTGTTTAATTTGTGCAACAATGGAATACGGTATATCGTTGGCCAACAATGGAATATAAGCAAAGGATCGATTTTGTGGGCTCCAACAATAACCGAATATGAAGAAACATTCGGTGTTTTGTTAAAAACGTCGGTTTGTTAGTTTGCTTTGTTGTCCTAAATCACTGCGACTCCATGGAATTTAATTTATTTGTTTCCATTGTTTAAGTTGTTCAACAATCGGTTTATAACGTTAAAATGCCGGTTAAATCGGTAACACATGGCTTTTCTTTGTTTACATTGTGCAACAATGGAATACGGTATTTCGTTGCCCAACAATGGAGTATAAGCAAATATCGGTTTTGCGGCCTCCAACAATAACCGAATATGAAGAAACATTCGATGTTTTGTTAAAAACGTCGGTTTGTTAGTTTGCTTTGTTGTCCTAACACACTAAGACTCCATGGCATTTAGTTTATTTGTTTCCATTGTTTAAGTGGTTCAAAAATCGGCTTATAACGTTAAAATATAGGTTCAATCGGTAACACGTGCCTTTTTTTCTTTAAATTGTGCAACAATGGAATACTGTATTTCGTTGCCCAACAATGGAATATAAGCAAAGGATCGGATTTGCGGGCTCCAACAATAACCGAATATGAAGAAACATTCGGTGTTTTGTTAAAAACGTCGGTTTGTTAGTTTGCTTTGTTGTCCTAAAACACTGCGACTCCATGGAATTTAATTTATTTGTTTCCATTGTTTAAGTTGTTCAACAATTGGTTTATAACGTTAAAATATTGGTTTAATCGGCAACACGTGGCTTTTCTTTGTTTACTTTGTGCAACAATTGAATACGGTATTTCGATGACCAACAATGGAATATAAGCAAAGGATCGGTTTTGCGGGCTCCAACAATAACCGAATATGAAGAAACATTCGGTGTTTTGTTAAAAACGAAGTTTTGATAGTTTGCTTTGTTGTCCTAAAACACTGAGTCTACATGGAATTTAATTTATTTGTTTCCATTGTTTAAGTTGTTCAACGATCGGTTTATAACATTAAAATATCTGTTCAATCGGTAACACGTGGCTTTTCTTTGTTTACTTTGTGCAACAATGGAATACGGTATATCGTTGCCCAACAATGGAATATAAGCAAAGGATCGTTTTTGCTGGCTCCAACAATAACCGAATATGAAGAAAGATTCGGTGTTTTGTTAAAAACGTCGGTTTGTTAGTTTGCTTTGTTGTCCTAACACACTAAGACTCCATGGCATTTAGTTTATTTGTTTCCATTGTTTAAGTGGTTCAAAAATCGGCTTATAACGTTAAAATATCGGTTCAATCGGTAACACGTGGCTTTTTTTTGTTTACATTGTGCAACAATGAAATACTGTATTTCGTTGCCCAACAAAGGAATATAAGCAAAGGATCGGTTTTGCGGGCTCCAACAATAACCGAATATGAAGAAACATTTGGTGTTTTGTGAAAAACGTCGGTTGGTTAGTTTGCTTTGTTGTCCTAAAACACTGCGACCTAATGGAATTTAATTTATTTGTTTCCATTGTTTAAGTTAATCAACAATCGGTTCATAACGTTAAAATATCGGTTCAATCGGTAACACGTGGCTTTTCATTGTTTACTTTGTGTAACAATGGAATACGGTATTTCGTTTCCCAACAATGGAATATAAGCAAAGGATCGGTTTTGCGGGCTCCTCCAGACCCGAGTATTAAGAAACATTCGGTGTTTTTTTTTAAAAACGTCGGTCTGTTAGTGTGCTTTGTTGTCTTAATTGGATTTAACTCCATGGCGTTTAATTTTTTTGTTTCCATTGTTTAAGTGGTTCAAAAATTGGCTTATAACGTTAAAATATAGGTTCAATCGGTAACACGTGCCTTTTTTTGTTTACATTGTGCAACAATGGAATACGGTATTTCGTTGCCGAACAATGGAATATAAGCAAAGGATCGGTTTTGCGGCCTCCAACAATAACCGAACATGAAGAAAGATTCGGTGTTTTGCTAAAAACGTCGGTTTGTTAGTTTGCTTTGTTGTCCTAACACACTAAGACTCCATGGCATTTAGTTTATTTGTTTCCATTGTTTAAGTGGTTCACAAATCGGCTTATAACGTTAAAATATAGGTTCAATCGGTAACACGTGGCTTTATTTTGTTTACATTGTGAAACAATGGAATACTGTATTTGGCTGCCCAACAATGGAATATAAGCAAAGGATCTGTTTTGCGGGCTCCAACAATAACGGAATATGAAGAAACATTCGGTGTTTTGTTAAAAACGACGTTTTGATAGTTTGCTTTGTTGTCCCAACACACTGAGACTCCATGGAATTTAATTTATTTGTTTCCATTGTTTAAGTTGTTCAACAATCGGTTCATAACGTTAAAATATTGGTTCAATCGGTAACACGTGGCTTTTCATTTTTTACCTTGTGTAACAATGGAATACGGTATTTCGTTTCCCAACAATGGAATATAAGCAAAGGATCGGTTTTGCGGGCTCCAACAATAACCGAATATGAAGAAACATTTGGTGTTTTTTTAAAAACATCGGTCTGTTAGTGTGCTTTGTTGTCTTAACACGATTTGACTCCATGGCATTTAATTTATTTGTTTCCATTGTTTAAGTTGTTCAACAATCGGTTTATAACGTTAAAATATCGGTTCAATCGTAACACGTGGCTTTTTTTGTTTACATTGTGCAACAAAGAAATACTGTATTTCGTTGCCCAACAATGGAATATAAGCAAAGGATCTGTTTTGCGGGCTCCAACAATAACCGAATATGAAGAAACATTCGGTGTTTTGTTAAAAACGTCGGTTTGTTAGTTTGCTTTGTTGTCCTAAAACACTGCGACTCCATGGCATTTAATTTATTTGTTTCCATTGTTTAAGTACTTCAACAATCGGTTTATAACGTTAAAATATCTGTTCAATCGGTAACACGTGGCTCTTTTTTGTTTACATTGTGCAACAATGGAATACTGTATTTCGTTGCCCAACAATGGAATATAAGCAAAGGATCGGTTTTGCGGGCTCCAACAATAACCGAATATGAAGAAACATTCGGTGTTTTGTTAAAAACGTCGTTTTGATAGATTGCTTTGTTGTCCTAACACACTGAGACTCCATGGAACTTAATTTATTTGTTTCCATTGTTTAAGTTGTTCAACAATCGGTTTATAACATTAAAATATCTGTTCAATCGGTAACACATGGCTTTTCTTTGTTTACATTGTGCAACAATGGAATACTGTATTTCGTTGCCCAACAATGGAATATAAGCAAAGGATCGGTTTTGCGGGCTCCAGCAATAACCGAATATGAAGAAACATTCGGTGTTTTGATAAAAACGTCGGTTTGTTAGTTTGCTTTGTTGTCCTAAAACACTGCGACTCCATGGCATTTAATTTATTTGTTTCCATTGTTTAAGTACTTCAACAATCGGGTTATAATGTTAAAATATCTGTTCAATCGGTAACACGTGGCTTTTTTTGTTTACATTGTGCAACAATGAAATATTGTATTTCGTTGCCCAGCAATGGAATATAAGCAAAGGATCTGTTTTGCGGGCTCCAACAATAACCGAATATGAAGAAACATTCGGTGTTTTGTTAAAAACCTCGGTTTGTTAGTTTGCTTTGTTGTCCTAAAACACTGCGACTCCATGGCATTTAGTTTATTTGTTTCCATTGTTTTAGTGGTTCAAAAATCGGCTTATAACGTTAAAATATAGGTTAGATCGGTAACACGTGGCTTTTTTTGTTTACATTGTGCAACAATGGAATACTGTATTTCGTTGCCCAACAATGGAATATAAGCAAAGGATCGGTTTTGCGGGCTCCAACAATAACCGAATATGAAGAAACATTCGGTGTTTTGTTAAAAACGTCGGTTTTTTAGTTTGCTTTGTTGTCCTAAAACACTGCGACTCCATGGAATTTAATTTATTTGTTTCCATTGTTTAAGTTGTTCAACAATTGGTTTATAACGTTAAAATATTGGTTTAATCGGCAACACGTGGCTTTTCTTTGTTTACTTTGTGCAACAATTGAATACGGTATTTCGTTGACCAACAATGGAATATAAGCAAAGGATCGGTTTTGCGGGCTCCAACAATATCCGAATATGAAGAAACATTCGGTGTTTTTTTTAAAAAACGTCGGTCTGTTAGTGTGCTTAGATGTGTTAACACGATTTAACTCCATGGCGTTTAATTTTTTTGTTTCCATTGTTTAAGTGGTTCAAAAATCGGCTTATAACGTAAAAATATCGGTTCAATCGGTAACACATGGCTTTTCGTTGTTTACATTGTGCAACAATGGAATACGGTATTTCGTTGCCCAACAATGGGATATAAGCAAAGGATCGGTTTTGCGACCTCCAACAATAACCGAATATGAAGAAGGATTCGGTGTTTTGTTAAAAACGTCGGTTTGTTAGTTTTCTTTGTTGTCCTAACACACTAAGACTCCATGGCATTTAGTTTATTTGTTTCCATTGTTTAAGTGGTTCACAAATCGGCTTATAACGTTAAAATATAGGTTCAATCGGTAACACGTGGCTTTTTTTTTACATTGTGCAACAATTGAATACTGTATTTCGTTGCCCAACAATGGAATATAAGCAAAGGATCTGTTTTGCGGGCTCCAACAATAACCGAATATGAAGAAACATTCGGTGATTTGTTAAAAACGTCGTTTTGATAGTTTGCTTTGTTGTCCTAACACACTGAGACTCCATGGAATTTAATTTTTTTGTTTCCACTGTTTAAGTTGTTCAACAATCGGTTTATAACATTAAAATATCTGTTCAATCGGTAACACGTGGCTTTTCTTTGTTTACTTTGTGCAAGAATGGAATACGGTTTATCGTTGCCCAACAATGGAATATAAGCAAAGGATCGTTTTTGCGGGCTCCAACAATAACCGAATATGAAGAAACATTCGGTGTTTTGTTAAAAACGTCGGATTGTTAGTTTGCTTTGTTGTCCTAAAACACTGCGACTTCATGGAATTTAATTTATTTGTTTCCATTGTTTAAGTTGTTCAACAATCGGTTTATAACGTTAAAATATCGGTTCAATCGGTAACACGTGGCTTTTCATTGTTTACTTTGTGTAACAATGGAATACGGTATTTCGCTTCCCAACAATGGAATATAAGCAAAGGGTCGGTTTTGCGGGCTCCAACAATAACCGAATATGAATAAACATTCGGTGTTTTGTTAAAAACGTCGGTTTGTTAGTTTGCTTTGTTGTCCTAAAACACTGCGACTCCATGGAATTTAATTTATTTGTTTCCTTTGTTTACGTTGTTCAACAATCGGTTTATAACGTTAAAATGCCGGTTCAATCGGTAACACATGGCTTTTCTTTGTTTACATTGTGCAACAATGGAATACTGTATTTCGTTGCCCAACAATGGAGTATAAGCAAATATCGGTTTTGCGGCCTCCAACAATAACCGAATATGAAGAAAGATTCGGTGTTTTGTTAAAAACGTCGGTTTGTTAGTTTGCTTTGTTGTCCTAACACACTAAGACTCCATGGCATTTAGTTTATTTGTTTCCATTGTTTAAGTGGTTCAAAAATCGGCTTATAACGTTAAAATATCGGTTCAATCGGTAACACGTGGCTTTTTTTTGTTTACATTGTGCAACAATGAAATACTGTATTTCGTTGCCCAACAATGGAATATAAGCAAAGGATCGGTTTTGCGGGCTCCAACAATAACCGAATATGAAGAATTATTCGGTGTTTTGTTAAAAACGTCGTTTTGATAGTTTGCTTTGTTGTCCTAACACACTGAGACTCCATGGAATTTAATTTATTTGTTTCCATTGTTTAAGTTGTTCAACAATCGGTTTATAACATTAAAATATCTGTTCAATCGGTAACACGTGGCTTTTCTTTGTTTACTTTGTGCAACAATGGAATACGGTATATCGTTTCCCAACAATGGAATATAAGCAAAGGATCGGTTTTGCGGGCTCCAACAATAACCGAATATGAAGAAACATTTGGTGTTTTTTTAAAAACATCGGTCTGTTAGTGTGCTTTGTTGTCTTAACACGATTTGACTCCATGGCATTTAATTTATTTGTTTCCATTTTTTAAGTTGTTCAACAATCGGTTTATAACGTTAAAATATCGGTTCAATCGTAACACGTGGCTTTTTTTGTTTACATTGTGCAACAAAGAAATACTGTATTTCGTTGCCCAACAATGGAATATAAGCAAAGGATCTGTTTTGCGGGCTCCAACAATAACCGAATATGAAGAAACATTCGGTGTTTTGTTAAAAACGTCGGTTTGTTAGTTTGCTTTGTTGTCCTAAAACACTGCGACTCCATGGCATTTAATTTATTTGTTTCCATTGTTTAAGTACTTCAACAATCGGTTTATAACGTTAAAATATCTGTTCAATCGGTAACACGTGGCTCTTTTTTGTTTACATTGTGCAACAATGGAATACTGTATTTCGTTGCCCAACAATGGAATATAAGCAAAGGATCGGTTTTGCGGGCTCCAACAATAACCGAATATGAAGAAACATTCGGTGTTTTGTTAAAAACGTCGTTTTGATAGATTGCTTTGTTGTCCTAACACACTGAGACTCCATGGAACTTAATTTATTTGTTTCCATTGTTTAAGTTGTTCAAGAATCGGTTTATAACATTAAAATATCTCTTCAATCGGTAACACATGGCTTTTCTTTGTTTACATTGTGCAACAATGGAATACTGTATTTCGTTGCCCAACAATGGAATATAAGCAAAGG
Organism: Maratus speciosus; assembly: GCA_963932465.1. Lineage (NCBI taxonomy): Eukaryota > Metazoa > Arthropoda > Arachnida > Araneae > Salticidae > Maratus > Maratus speciosus. Next base: position 1,266,442 of record CAWVRF010001084.1, read on the forward strand.
ATCGGTTTTGCGGGCTCCAGCAATAACCGAATATGAAGAAACATTCGGTGTTTTGTTAAAAACGTCGGTTTGTTAGTTTGCTTTGTTGTCCTAAAACACTGCGACTCCATGGCATTTAATTTATTTGTTTCCATTGTTTAAGTACTTCAACAATCGGGTTATAATGTTAAAATATCTGTTCAATCGGTAACACGTGGCTTTTTTTGTTTACATTGTGCAACAATGAAATATTGTATTTCGTTGCCCAGCAATGGAATATAAGCAAAGGATCTGTTTTGCGGGCTCCAACAATAACCGAATATGAAGAAACATTCGGTGTTTTGTTAAAAACGTCGGTTTGTTAGTTTGCTTTGTTGTCCTAAAACACTGCGACTCCATGGCATTTAGTTTATTTGTTTCCATTGTTTTAGTGGTTCAAAAATCGGCTTATAACGTTAAAATATAGGTTAGATCGGTAACACGTGGCTTTTTTTGTTTACATTGTGCAACAATGGAATACTGTATTTCGTTGCCCAACAATGGAATATAAGCAAAGGATCGGTTTTGCGGGCTCCAACAATAACCGAATATGAAGAAACATTCGGTGTTTTGTTAAAAACGTCGGTTTTTTAGTTTGCTTTGTTGTCCTAAAACACTGCGACTCCATGGAATTTAATTTATTTGTTTCCATTGTTTAAGTTGTTCAACAATTGGTTTATAACGTTAAAATATTGGTTTAATCGGCAACACGTGGCTTTTCTTTGTTTACTTTGTGCAACAATTGAATACGGTATTTCGTTGACCAACAATGGAATATAAGCAAAGGATCGGTTTTGCGGGCTCCAACAATATCCGAATATGAAGAAACATTCGGTGTTTTTTTTTAAAAACGTCGGTCTGTTAGTGTGCTTAGATGTGTTAACACGATTTAACTCCATGGCGTTTAATTTTTTTGTTTCCATTGTTTAAGTGGTTCAAAAATCGGCTTATAACGTAAAAATATCGGTTCAATCGGTAACACATGGCTTTTCTTTGTTTACATTGTGCAACAATGGAATACGGTATTTCGTTGCCCAACAATGGGATATAAGCAAAGGATCGGTTTTGCGACCTCCAACAATAACCGAATATGAAGAAGGATTCGGTGTTTTGTTAAAAACGTCGGTTTGTTAGTTTTCTTTGTTGTCCTAACACACTAAGACTCCATGGCATATAGTTTATTTGTTTCCATTGTTTAAGTGGTTCACAAATCGGCTTATAACGTTAAAATATAGGTTCAATCGGTAACACGTGGCTTTTTTTTTTACATTGTGCAACAATTGAATACTGTATTTCGTTGCCCAACAATGGAATATAAGCAAAGGATCTGTTTTGCGGGCTCCAACAATAACCGAATATGAAGAAACATTCGGTGATTTGTTAAAAACGTCGTTTTGATAGTTTGCTTTGTTGTCCTAACACACTGAGACTCCATGGAATTTAATTTTTTTGTTTCCACTGTTTAAGTTGTTCAACAATCGGTTTATAACATTAAAATATCTGTTCAATCGGTAACACGTGGCTTTTCTTTGTTTACTTTTGCAAGAATGGAATACGGTTTATCGTTGCCCAACAATGGAATATAAGCAAAGGATCGTTTTTGCGGGCTCCAACAATAACCGAATATGAAGAAACATTCGGTGTTTTGTTAAAAACGTCGGATTGTTAGTTTGCTTTGTTGTCCTAAAACACTGCGACTTCATGGAATTTAATTTATTTGTTTCCATTGTTTAAGTTGTTCAACAATCGGTTTATAACGTTAAAATATCGGTTCAATCGGTAACACGTGGCTTTTCATTGTTTACTTTGTGTAACAATGGAATACGGTATTTCGCTTCCCAACAATGGAATATAAGCAAAGGGTCGGTTTTGCGGGCTCCAACAATAACCGAATATGAAGAAACATTCGGTGTTTTGTTAAAAACGTCGTTTTGATAGTTTGCTTTGTTGTCCTAACACACTGAGACTCCATGGAATTTAATTTATTTGTTTCCATTGTTTAAGTTGTTCAACAATCGGTTTATAACATTAAAATATCTGTTCAATCGGTAACACGTGGCTTTTCTTTGTTTACTTTGTGCAACAATGGAATACGGTATATCGTTGCCCAACAATGGAATATAAGCAAAGGATCGGTTTTGCGGGCTCCAACAATAACCGAATATGAAGAAACATTCGGTGTTTTGTTAAAAACGTCGGTTGGTTAGTTTGCTTTGTTGTCCTAAAACACTGCGACTCCATGGAATTTAATTTATTTGTTTCCATTGTTTAAGTTGTTCAACAATTGGTTTATAACGTTAAAATATTGGTTTAATCGGCAACACGTGGCTTTTCTTTGTTTACTTTGTGCAACAATTGAATACGGTATTTCGATGACCAACAATGGAATATAAGCAAAGGATCGGTTTTGCGGGCTCCAACAAGATCCGAATATTAAGAAACATTCGGTGTTTTTTTTAAAAACGTCGGTCTGTTAGTGTGCTTTGTTGTCTTAATTGGATTTAACTCCATGGCGTTTAATTTTTTTGTTTCCATTGTTTATGTGGTTCAAAAATTGGCATACAACGTTAAAATATAGGTTAGATCGGTAACACGTGGCTTTTTTTGTTTACATTGTGCAACAATGGAATACTGTATTTCGTTGCCCAACAATGGAATATAAGCAAAGGATCGGTTTTGCGGGCTCCAACAATAACCGAATATGAAGAAACATTCGGTGTTTTGTTAAAAACGTCGGTTTGTTAGTTTGCTTTGTTGTCCTAAAACACTGCGACTCCATGGCATTTAATTTATTTGTTTCCATTGTTTAAGTACTTCAACAATTGGCTTATAACGTTAAAATATAGGTTCAATCGGTAACACGTGGCTTTTTTTGTTTACATTGTGCAACAATGAAATATTGTATTTCGTTGCCCAGAAATGGAATATAAGCAAAGGATCTGTTTTGCGGGCTCCAACAATAACCGAATATGAAGAAAAATTCGGTGTTTTGTTAAAAACGTCGGTTTGTTAGTTTGCTTTGTTGTCCTAAAACACTGCGACTCCATGGCATTTAGTTTATTTGTTTCCATTGTTTTAGTGGTTCAAAAATCGGCTTATAACGCTAAAATATAGGTTAGATCGGTAACACGTGGCTTTTTTTGTTTACATTGTGCAACAATGGAATACTGTATTTCGTTGCCCAACAATGGAATATAAGCAAAGGATCGGTTTTGCGGGCTCCAACAATAACCGAATATGAAGAAACATTCGGTGTTTTGTTAGTTTGCTTTGTTGTCCTAAAACACTGCGACTCCATGGAATTTAATTTATTTGTTTCCATTGTTTAAGTTGTTCAACAATTGGTTTATAACGTTAAAATATTGGTTTAATCGGCAACACGTGGCTTTTCTTTGTTTACTTTGTGCAACAATTGAATACGGTATTTCGTTGACCAACAATGGAATATAAGCAAAGGATCGGTTTTGCGGGCTCCAACAATATCCGAATATGAAGAAACATTCGGTGTTTTTTTTTAAAAACGTCGGTCTGTTAGTGTGCTTAGATGTCTTAACACGATTTAACTCCATGGCGTTTAATTTTTTTGTTTCCATTGTTTAAGTGGTTCAAAAATCGGCTTATAACGTAAAAATATCGGTTCAATCGGTAACACGTGGCTGTTTTTTTACATTGTGCAAGAATGGAATACGGTTTATCGTTGCCCAACAATGGAATATAAGCAAAGGATCGTTTTTGCGGGCTCCAACAATAACCGAATATGAAGAAACATTCGGTGTTTTGTTAAAAACGTCGGTTGGTTAGTTTGCTTTGTTGTCCTAAAACACTGCGACTCCATGGAATTTAATTTATTTGTTTCCATTGTTTAAGTTGTTCAACAATTGGTTTATAACGTTAAAATATTGGTTTAATCGGCAACACGTGGCTTTTCTTTGTTTACTTTGTGCAACAATTGAATACGGTATTTCGATGACCAACAATGGAATATAAGCAAAGGATCGGTTTTGCGGGCTCCAACAAGATCCGAATATTAAGAAACATTCGGTGTTTTTTTTAAAAACGTCGGTCTGTTAGTGTGCTTTTTTGTCTTAATTGGATTTAACTCCATGGCGTTTAATTTTTTTGTTTCCATTGTTTATGTGGTTCAAAAATTGGCATATAACGTTAAAATATAGGTTAGATCGGTAACACGTGGCTTTTTTTGTTTACATTGTGCAACAATGGAATACTGTATTTCGTTGCCCAACAATGGAATATAAGCAAAGGATCGGTTTTGCGGGCTCCAACAATAACCGAATATGAAGAAAAATTCGGTGTTTTGTTAAAAACGTCGGTTTGTTAGTTTGCTTTGTTGTCCTAAAACACTGCGACTCCATGGCATTTAGTTTATTTGTTTCCATTGTTTTAGTGGTTCAAAAATCGGCTTATAACGTTAAAATATAGGTTAGATCGGTAACACGTGGCTTTTTTTGTTTACATTGTGCAACAATGGAATACTGTATTTCGTTGCCCAACAATGGAATATAAGCAAAGGATCGGTTTTGCGGGCTCCAACAATAACCGAATATGAAGAAACATTCGGTGTTTTGTTAAAAACGTCGGTTTGTTAGTTTGCTTTGTTGTCCTAAAACACTGCGACTCCATGGAATTTAATTTATTTGTTTCCATTGTTTGAGTTGTTCAACAATTGGTTTATAACGTTAAAATATTGGTTTAATCGGCAACACGTGGCTTTTCTTTGTTTACTTTGTGCAACAATTGAATACGGTATTTCGTTGACCAACAATGGAATATAAGCAAAGGATCGGTTTTGCGGGCTCCAACAATATCCGAATATGAAGAAACATTCGGTGTTTTTTTTTAAAAACGTCGGTCTGTTAGTGTGCTTAGATGTCTTAACACGATTTAACTCCATGGCGTTTAATTTTTTTGTTTCCATTGTTTAAGTGGTTCAAAAATCGGCCTATAACGTAAAAATATCGGTTCAATCGGTAACACATGGCTTTTATTTGTTTACATTGTGCAACAATGGAATACGGTATTTCGTTGCCCAACAATGGAATATAAGCAAAGGATCTGTTTTGCGGGCTCCAACAATAACCGAATATGAAGAAACACTCGGTGATTTGTTAAAAACGTCGTTTTGATAGTTTGCTTTGTTGTCCTAACACACTGAGACTCCATGGAATTTAATTTTTTTGTTTCCATTGTTTAAGTTGTTCAACAATCGGTTTATAACATTAAAATATCTGTTCAATCGGTAACACGTGGCTTTTCTTTGTTTACTTTGTACAAGAATGGAATACGGTTTATCGTTGCCCAACAATGGAATATAAGCAAAGGATCGTTTTTGCGGGCTCCAACAATAACCGAATATGAAGAAACATTCGGTGTTTTGTTAAAAACGTCGGATTGTTAGTTTGCTTTGTTGTCCTAAAACACTGCGACTTCATGGAATTTAATTTATTTGTTTCTATTGTTTAAGTTGTTCAACAATCGGTTTATAACGTTAAAATATCGGTTCAATCGGTAACACGTGGCTTTTCATTGTTTACTTTGTGTAACAATGGAATACGGTATTTCGTTTCCCAACAATGGAATATAAGCAAAGGGTCGGTTTTGCGGAATCCAACAATAACCGAATATGAATAAACATTCGGTGTTTTGTTAAAAACGTCGTTTTGATAGTTTGCTTTGTTGTCCTAACACACTGAGACTCCATGGAATTTAATTTATTTGTTTCCATTGTTTAAGTTGTTCAACAATCGGTTTATAACATTAAAATATCTGTTCAATCGGTAACACGTGGCTTTTCTTTGTTTACTTTGTGCAACAATGGAATACGGTATATCGTTGCCCAACAATGGAATATAAGCAAAGGATCGGTTTTGAGGGCTCCAACAATAACCGAATATGAAGAAACATTCGGTGTTTTGTTAAAAACGTCGGTTGGTTAGTTTGCTTTGTTGTCCTAAAACACTGCGACTCCATGGAATTTAATTTATTTGTTTCCATTGTTTAAGTTGTTCAACAATTGGTTTATAACGTTAAAATATTGGTTTAATCGGCAACACGTGGCTTTTCTTTGTTTACTTTGTGCAACAATTGAACACGGTATTTCGATGACCAACAATGGAATATAAGCAAAGGATCGGTTTTGCGGGCTCCCACAAGATCCGAATATTAAGAAACATTCGGTGTTTTTTTTAAAAACGTCGGTCTGTTAGTGTGCTTTGTTGTCTTAATTGGATTTAACTCCATGGCGTTTAATTTTTTTGTTTCCATTGTTTATGTGGTTCAAAAATTGGCATATAACGTTAAAATATAGGTTAGATCGGTAACACGTGGCTTTTTTTGTTTACATTGTGCAACAATGGAATACTGTATTTCGTTGCCCAACAATGGAATATAAGCAAAGGATCGGTTTTGCGGGCTCCAACAATAACCGAATATGAAGAAACATTCGGTGTTTTGTTAAAAACGTCGGTTTGTTAGTTTGCTTTGTTGTCCTAAAACACTGCGACTCCATGGAATTTAATTTATTTGTTTCCATTGTTTGAGTTGTTCAACAATTGGTTTATAACGTTAAAATATTGGTTTAATCGGCAACACGTGGCTTTTCTTTGTTTACTTTGTGCAACAATTGAATACGGTATTTCGTTGACCAACAATGGAATATAAGCAAAGGATCGGTTTTGCGGGCTCCAACAATATCCGAATATGAAGAAACATTCGGTGTTTTTTTTTAAAAACGTCGGTCTGTTAGTGTGCTTAGATGTCTTAACACGATTTAACTCCATGGCGTTTAATTTTTTTGTTTCCATTGTTTAAGTGGTTCAAAAATCGGCCTATAACGTAAAAATATCGGTTCAATCGGTAACACATGGCTTTTATTTGTTTACATTGTGCAACAATGGAATACGGTATTTCGTTGCCCAACAATGGAATATAAGCAAAGGATCTGTTTTGCGGGCTCCAACAATAACCGAATATGAAGAAACACTCGGTGATTTGTTAAAAACGTCGGTTTGATAGTTTGCTTTGTTGTCCTAACACACTGAGACTCCATGGAATTTAATTTTTTTGTTTCCATTGTTTAAGTTGTTCAACAATCGGTTTATAACATTAAAATATCTGTTCAATCGGTAACACGTGGCTTTTCTTTGTTTACTTTGTGCAAGAATGGAATACGGTTTATCGTTGCCCAACAATGGAATATAAGCAAAGGATCGTTTTTGCGGGCTCCAACAATAACCGAATATGAAGAAACATTCGGTGTTTTGTTAAAAACGTCGGATTGTTAGTTTGCTTTGTTGTCCTAAAACACTGCGACTTCATGGAATTTAATTTATTTGTTTCTATTGTTTAAGTTGTTCAACAATCGGTTTATAACGTTAAAATATCGGTTCAATCGGTAACACGTGGCTTTTCATTGTTTACTTTGTGTAACAATGGAATACGGTATTTCGTTTCCCAACAATGGAATATAAGCAAAGGGTCGGTTTTGCGGAATCCAACAATAACCGAATATGAATAAACATTCGGTGTTTTGTTAAAAACGTCGTTTTGATAGTTTGCTTTGTTGTCCTAACACACTGAGACTCCATGGAATTTAATTTATTTGTTTCCATTGTTTAAGTTGTTCAACAATCGGTTTATAACATTAAAATATCTGTTCAGTCGGTAACACGTGGCTTTTCTTTGTTTACTTTGTGCAACAATGGAATACGGTATATCGTTGCCCAACAATGGAATATAAGCAAAGGATCGGTTTTGCGGGCTCCAACAATAACCGAATATGAAGAAACATTCGGTGTTTTGTTAAAAACGTCGGTTGGTTAGTTTGCTTTGTTGTCCTAAAACACTGCGACTCCATGGAATTTAATTTATTTGTTTCCATTGTTTAAGTTGTTCAACAATTGGTTTATAACGTTAAAATATTGGTTTAATCGGCAACACGTGGCTTTTCTTTGTTTACTTTGTGCAACAATTGAACACGGTATTTCGATGACCAACAATGGAATATAAGCAAAGGATCGGTTTTGCGGGCTCCCACAAGATCCGAATATTAAGAAACATTCGGTGTTTTTTTTAAAAACGTCGGTCTGTTAGTGTGCTTTGTTGTCTTAATTGGATTTAACTCCATGGCGTTTAATTTTTTTGTTTCCATTGTTTATGTGGTTCAAAAATTGGCATATAACGTTAAAATATAGGTTAGATCGGTAACACGTGGCTTTTTTTGTTTACATTGTGCAACAATGGAATACTGTATTTCGTTGCCCAACAATGGATTATAAGCAAAGGATCGGTTTTGCGGGCTCCAACAATAACCGAATATGAAGAAACATTCGGTGTTTTGTTAAAAACGTCGGTTTGTTAGTTTGCTTTGTTGTCCTAAAACACTGCGACTCCATGGCATTTAATTTATTTGTTTCCATTGTTTAAGTACTTCAACAATTGGCTTATAACGTTAAAATATAGGTTCAATCGGTAACACGTGGCTTTTTTTGTTTACATTGTGCAACAATGAAATATTGTATTTCGTTGCCCAGCAATGGAATATAAGCAAAGGATCTGTTTTGCGGGCTCCAACTATAACCGAATATGAAGAAACATTCGGTGTTTTGTTAAAAACGTCGGTTTGTTAGTTTGCTTTGTTGTCCTAAAACACTGCGACTCCATGGCATTTAATTTATTTGTTTCCATTGTTTAAGTACTTCAACAATTGGCTTATAACGTTAAAATATAGGTTCAATCGGTAACACGTGGCTTTTCTTTGTTTACTTTGTGCAACAATTGAATACGGTATTTCGTTGACCAACAATGGAATATAAGCAAAGGATCGGTTTTGCGGGCTCCAACAATATCCGAATATGAAGAAACATTCGGTGTTTTTTTTAAAAAACGTCGGTCTGTTAGTGTGCTTAGATGTCTTAACACGATTTAACTCCATGGCGTTTAATTTTTTTGTTTCCATTGTTTAAGTGGTTCAAAAATCGGCCTATAACGTAAAAATATCGGTTCAATCGGTAACACATGGCTTTTCTTTGTTTACATTGTGCAACAATGGAATACGGTATTTCGTTGCCCAACAATGGGATATAAGCAAAGGATCGGTTTTGCGACCTCCAACAATAACCGAATATGAATAAGGATTCGGTGTTTTGTTAAAAACGTCGGTTTGTTAGTTTGCTTTGTTGTCCTAACACACTAAGACTCCATGGCATTTAGTTTATTTGTTTCCATTGTTTAAGTGGTTCACAAATCGGCTTATAACGTTAAAATATAGGTTCAATCGGTAACACGTGGCTTTTTTTTTTTACATTGTGCAACAATTGAATACTGTATTTCGTTGCCCAACAATGGAATATAAGCAAAGGATCTGTTTTGCGGGCTCCAACAATAACCGAATATGAAGAAACATTCGGTGATTTGTTAAAAACGTCGTTTTGATAGTTTGCTTTGTTGTCCTAACACACTGAGACTTCATGGAATTTAATTTATTTGTTTCCATTGTTTAAGTTGTTCAACAATCGGTTTATAACGTTAAAATATCGGTTCAATCGGTAACACGTGGCTTTTCATTGTTTACTTTGTGTAACAATGGAATACGGTATTTCGTTTCCCAACAATGGAATATAAGCAAAGGGTCGGTTTTGCGGGCTCCAACAATAACCGAATATGAATAAACATTCGGTGTTTTGTTAAAAACGTCGGTTTGTTAGTTTGCTTTGTTGTCCTAAAACACTGCGACTCCATGGAATTTAATTTATTTGTTTCCTTTGTTTACGTTGTTCAACAATCGGTTTATAACGTTAAAATGCCGGTTCAATCGGTAACACATGGCTTTTCTTTGTTTACATTGTGCAACAATGGAATACGGTATTTCGTTGCCCAACAATGGAGTATAAGCAAATATCGGTTTTGCGGCCTCCAACAATAACCGAATATGAAGAAAGATTCGGTGTTTTGTTAAAAACGTCGGTTTGTTAGTTTGCTTTGTTGTCCTAACACACTAAGACTCCATGGCATTTAGTTTATTTGTTTCCATTGTTTAAGTGGTTCAAAAATCGGCTTATAACGTTAAAATATCGGTTCAATCGGTAACACGTGGCTTTTTTTTGTTTACATTGTGCAACAATGAAATACTGTATTTCGTTGCCCAACAATGGAATATAAGCAAAGGATCGGTTTTGCAGGCTCCAACAATAACCGAATATGAAGAAACATTCGGTGTTTTGTTAAAAACGTCGTTTTGATAGTTTGCTTTGTTGTCCTAACACACTGAGACTCCATGGAATTTAATTTTTTTGTTTCCATTGTTTAAGTTGTTCAACAATCGGTTTATAACATTAAAATATCTGTTCAATCGGTAACACGTGACTTTTCTTTGTTTACTTTGTGCAAGAATGGAATACGGTTTATCGTTGCCCAACAATGGAATATAAGCAAAGGATCGTTTTTGCGGGCTCCAACAATAACCGAATATGAAGAAACATTCGGTGTTTTGTTAAAAACGTCGGATTGTTAGTTTGCTTTGTTGTCCTAAAACACTGCGACTTCATGGAATTTAATTTATTTGTTTCCATTGTTTAAGTTGTTCAACAATCGGTCTATAACGTTAAAATATCGGTTCAATCGGTAACACGTGGCTTTTCATTGTTTACTTTGTGTAACAATGGAATACGGTATTTCGTTTCCCAACAATGGAATATAAGCAAAGGGTCGGTTTTGCGGGCTCCAACAATAACCGAATATGAATAAACATTCGGTGTTTTGTTAAAAACGTCGGTTTGTTAGTTTGCTTTGTTGTCCTAAAACACTGCGACTCCATGGAATTTAATTTATTTGTTTCCTTTGTTTACGTTGTTCAACAATGGGTTTATAACGTTAAAATGCCGGTTCAATCGGTAACACATGGCTTTTCTTTGTTTACATTGTGCAACAATGGAATACGGTATTTCGTTGCCCAACAATGGAGTATAAGCAAATATCGGTTTTGCGGCCTCCAACAATAACCGAATATGAAGAAAGATTCGGTGTTTTGTTAAAAACGTCGGTTTGTTAGTTTGCTTTGTTGTCCTAACACACTAAGACTCCATGGCATTTAGTTTATTTGTTTCCATTGTTTAAGTGGTTCAAAAATCGGCTTATAACGTTAAAATATCGGTTCAATCGGTAACACGTGGCTTTTTTTGTTTACATTGTGCAACAATGAAATACTGTATTTCGTTGCCCAACAATGGAATATAAGCAAAGGATCGGTTTTGCGGGCTCCAACAATAACCGAATATGAAGAAACATTCGGTGTTTTGTTAAAAACGTCGTTTTGATAGTTTGCTTTGTTGTCCTAACACACTGAGACTCCATGGAATTTAATTTATTTGTTTCCATTGTTTAAGTTGTTCAACAATCGGTTTATAACATTAAAATATCTGTTCAATCGGTAACACGTGGCTTTTCTTTGTTTACTTTGTGCAACAATGGAATACGGTATATCGTTGCCCAACAATGGAATATAAGCAAAGGATCGGTTTTGCGGGCTCCAACAATAACCGAATATGAAGAAACATTCGGTGTTTTGTTAAAAACGTCGGTTGGTTAGTTTGCTTTGTTGTCCTAAAACACTGCGACTCCATGGAATTTAATTTATTTGTTTCCATTGTTTAAGTTGTTCAACAATTGGTTTATAACGTTAAAATATTGGTTTAATCGGCAACACGTGGCTTTTCTTTGTTTACTTTGTGCAACAATTGAATACGGTATTTCGATGACCAACAATGGAATATAAGCAAAGGATCGGTTTTGCGGGCTCCAACAAGATCCGAATATTAAGAAACATTCGGTGTTTTTTTAAAAAACGTCGGTCTGTTAGTGTGCTTTGTTGTCTTAATTGGATTTAACTCCATGGCGTTTAATTTTTTTCTTTCCATTGTTTATGTGGTTCAAAAATTGGCATATAACGTTAAACTATAGGTTCAATCGGTAACACGTGCCTTTTTTTGTTTACATTGTGCAACAATGGAATACGGTATTTTGTTGCCGAACAATGGAATATAAGCAAAGGATCGGTTTTGCGGCCTCCAACAATAACCGAATAGGAAGAAAGATTCGGTGTTTTGTTAAAAACGTCGGTTTGTTAGTTTGCTTTGTTGTCCTAACACTCTAAGACTCCATGGCATTTAGTTTATTTGTTTCTATTGTTTAAGTTGTTCACAAATCGGCTTATAACGTTAAAATATAGGTTCAATCGGTAACACGTGGCTTTTTTTTGTTTACATTGTGAAACAATGGAATACTGTATTTCGCTGCCCAACAATGGAATATAAGCAAAGGATCTATTTTGCGGGCTCCAACAATAACCGAATATGAAGAAACATTCGGTGTTTTGTTAAAAACGTCGGTTTGTTAGTTTGCTTTGTTGTCCTAAAACACTGCGACTTCATGGTATTTAATTTATTTGTTCCCATTGTTTAAGTTAATCAACAATCGGTTCATAACGTTAAAATATCGGTTCAATCGGTAACACGTGGCTTTTCATTGTTTACTTTGTGTAACAATGGAATACGGTATTTCGTTTCCCAACAATGGAATATAAGCAAAGGATCGGTTTTGCGGGCTCCAACAATAACCGAATATGAAGAAACATTTGGTGTTTTTTTAAAAACATCGGTCTGTTAGTGTGCTTTGTTGTCTTAACACGATTTGACTCCATGGCATTTAATTTATTTGTTTCCATTGTTTAAGTTGTTCAACAGTCGGTTTATAACGTTAAAATATCGGTTCAATCGGTAACACGTGGCTTTTTTTGTTTACATTGTGCAACAATGAAATACTGTATTTCGTTGCCCAACAATGGAATATAAGCAAAGGATCGGTTTTGCGGGCTCCAACAATAACCGAATATGAAGAAACATTCGGTGTTTTGTTAAAAACTTCGTTTTGATAGTTTGCTTTGTTGTCCTAACACACTGAGACTCCATGGCATTTAGTTTATTTGTTTCCATTGTTTAAGTGGTTCAAAAATCGGATTATAACGTTAAAATATCGGTTCAATCGGTGACACGTGGCTTTTTTTTGTTTACATTGTGCAACAATGAAATACTGTATTTCGTTGCCCAACAATGGAATATAAGCAAAGGATCGGTTTTGCGGGCTCCAACAATAACCGAATATGAAGAAACATTCGGTGTTTTGTTAAAAACTTCGTTTTGATAGTTTGCTTTGTTGTCCTAACACACTGAGACTCCATGGAATTTAATTTATTTGTTTCCATTGTTTAAGTTGTTCAACAATCGGTTTATAACATTAAAATATCTGTTCAATCGGTAACACGTGGCTTTTCTTTGTTTACTTTGTGCAACAATGGAATACGGTATATCGTTGCCCAACAATGGAATATAAGCAAAGGATCGGTTTTGCGGGCTCCAACAATAACCGAATATGATGAAACATTCGGTGTTTTGTTAAAAACGTCGGTTTGTTAGTTTTCTTTGTTGTCCTAAAACACTGCGACTTCATGGAATTTAATTTATTTGTTTCCATTGTTTAAGTTGTTCAACAATCGGTTCATAACGTTAAAATATCGGTTCAATCGGTAACACGTGGCTTTTCATTGTTTACTTTGTGTAACAATGGAATACGGTATTTCGTTTCCCAACAATGGAATATAAGCAAAGGATCGGTTTTGCGGGCTCCAACAATAACCGAATATGAAGAAACATTTGGTGTTTTTTTTTAAACATCGGTCTGTTTGTGTGCTTTGTTGTCTTAACACGATTTGACTCCATGGCATTTAATTTATTTGTTTCCATTGTTTAAGTTGTTCAACAATCGGTTTATAACGTTAAAATATCGGTTCAATCGGTAACACGTGGCTTTTCTTGTTTACATTGTGTAACAATGGAATACTGTATTTCGTTGCCCAACAATGGAATATAAGCAAAGGATCGGTTTTGCGGGCTCCAACAATAACCGAATATGAAGAAACATTCGGTGTTTTGTTAAAAACGTCGGTTTGTTAGTTTGCTTTGTTGTCCTAAAACACTGCGACTCCATGGCGTTTAATTTATTTGTTTCCATTGTTTAAGTACTTCAACAATCGGTTTATAACGTTAAAATATCTGTTCAATCGGTAACACGTGACTCTTTTTTGTTTACATTGTGCAACAATGGATTACTGTATTTCGTTGCCCAACAATGAAATATAAGCAAAGGATCGGTTTTGCGGGCTCCAACAATAACCGAATATGAAGAAACATTCGGTGTTTTGTTAAAAACGTCGTTTTTATAGTTTGCTTTGTTGTCCTAACACACTGAGACTCCATGGAACTTAATTTATTTGTTTCCATTGTTTAAGTTGTTCAACAATCGGTTTATAACGTTAAAATATCTGTTCAATCGGTAACACGTGGCTTTTCTTTGTTTACTTTGTGCAACAATTGAATACGGTATTTCGATGACCAACAATGGAATATAAGCAAAGGATCTGTTTTGCGGGCTCCAACAATAACCGAATATGAAGAAACATTCGGTGTTTTTTAAAAACGACGTTTTGATAGTTTGCTTTGTTGTCCTAACACACTGAGACTCCATGGAATTTAATTTATTTGTTTCCATTGTTTAAGTTGTTCAACAATCGGTTTATAACATTAAAATATCTGTTCAATCGGTAACACGTGGCTTTTCTTTGTTTGCTTTGTGCAACAATGGAATACGGTATATCGTTGCCCAACAATGGAATATAAGCAAAGGATCGGTTTTGCGGGCTCCAACAATAACCGAATATGAAGAAACATTCGGTGTTTTGTTAAAAACGTCGGTTGGTTAGTTTGCTTTGTTGTCCTAAATCCCTGCGACTCCATGGAATTTAATTTATTTGTTTCCATTGTTTAAGTTGTTCAACAATTGGTTTATAACGTTAAAATATTGGTTTAATCGGCAACACGTGGCTTTTCTTTGTTTACTTTGTGCAACAATGGAATACGGTATTTCGTTGCCGAACAATGGAATATAAGCAAAGGATCGGTTTAGCGGCCTCAAACAATAACCGAATATGAAGAAAGATTCGGTATTTTGTTAAAAACGTCGGTTTGTTAGTTTGCTTTGTTGTCCTAACACTCTAAGTCTCCATGGCATTTAGTTTATTTGTTTCCATTGTTTAAGTTGTTCACAAATCGGCTTATAACGTTAAAATATAGGTTCAATCGGTAACACGTGGCTTTTTTTTTTTACATTGTGAAACAATGGAATACTGTATTTCGCTGCCCAACAATGGAATATAAGCAAAGGATCTGTTTTGCGGGCTCCAACAATAACCGAATATGAAGAAACATTCGGTGTTTTGTTAAAAACGAAGTTTTGATAGTTTGCTTTGTTGTCCTAAAACACTGAGACTACATGGAATTTAATTTATTTGTTTCCATTGTTTAAGTTGTTCAACGATCGGTTTATAACATTAAAATATCTGTTCAATCGGTAACACGTGGCTTTTCTTTGTTTACTTTGTGCAACAATGGAATACGGTATATCGTTGCCCAACAATGGAATATAAGCAAAGGATCGTTTTTGCTGGCTCCAACAATAACCGAATATGAAGAAAGATTCGGTGTTTTGTTAAAAACGTCGGTTTGTTAGTTTGCTTTGTTGTCCTAAAACACTGCGACCTAATGGAATTTAATTTATTTGTTTCCATTGTTTAAGTTGTTCAACAATTGGTTATAACGTTAAAATATTGGTTTAATCGGCAAGACGTGGCTTTTCTTTGTTTACTTTGTGCAACAATTGAATACGGTATTTCGATGACCAACAATGGAATATAAGCAAAGGATCGGTTTTGCGGGCTCCAACAAGATCCGAATATTAAGAAACATTCGGTGTTTTTTTAAAAACGTCGGTCTGTTAGTGTGCTTTGTTGTCTTAATTGGATTTAACTCCATGGCGTTTAATTTTTTTGTTTCCATTGTTTAAGTTGTTCACAAATCGGCTTATAACGTTAAAATATAGGTTCAATCGGTAACACGTGACTTTTTTTTTGTTTACATTGTGAAACAATGGAAAACTGTATTTCGCTGCCCAACAATGGAATATAAGCAAAGGATCTGTTTTGCAGGCTCCAACAATAACCGAATATGAAGAAACATTCGGTGTTTTGTTAAAAACGTCGGTTTGTTAGTTTGCTTTGTTGTCCTAAAACACTGCGACTCCATGGCATTTAGTTTATTTGTTTCCATTGTTTTAGTGGTTCAAAAATCGGCTTATAACGTTAAAATATCGGTTCAATCGGTAACACGTGGCTTTTCTTTGTTTACTTTGTGCAACAATGGAATACGGTATATCGTTGCCCAACAATGGAATATAAGCAAAGGATCGTTTTTGCGGGCTCCAACAATAACCGAATATGAAGAAACATTCGGTGTTTTGTTAAAAACGTCGGTTTGTTAGTTTGCTTTGTTGTCCTAAAACACTGCGACTTCATGGTATTTAATTTATTTGTTCCCATTGTTTAAGTTAATCAACAATCGGTTCATAACGTTAAAATATCGGTTCAATCGGTAACACGTGGCTTTTCATTGTTTACTTTGTGTAACAATGGAATACGGTATTTCGTTTCCCAACAATGGAATATAAGCAAAGGATCGGTTTTGCGGGCTCCAACAATAACCGAATATGAAGAAACATTTGGTGTTTTTTTAAAAACATCGGTCTGTTAGTGTGCTTTGTTGTCTTAACACGATTTGACTCCATGGCATTTAATTTATTTGTTTCCATTGTTTAAGTTGTTCAACAGTCGGTTTATAACGTTAAAATATCGGTTCAATCGGTAACACGTGGCTTTTTTTGTTTACATTGTGCAACAATGAAATACTGTATTTCGTTGCCCAACAATGGAATATAAGCAAAGGATCTGTTTTGCGGGCTCCAACAATAACCGAATATGAAGAAACATTCGGTGTTTTGTTAAAAACGTCGGTTTGTTAGTTTGCTTTGTTGTCCTAAAACACTGCGACTCCATGGCATTTAGTTTATTTGTTTCCATTGTTTTAGTGGTTCAAAAATCGGTTTATAACGTTAAAATATAGGTTAGATCGCTAACACGTGGCTTTTTTTGTTTACATTGTGCAACAATGGAATACTGTATTTCGTTGCCCAACAATGGAATATAAGCAAAGGATCGGTTTTGCGGGCTCCAACAATAACCGAATATGAAGAAACATTCGGTGTTTCGTTAAAAACGTCGGTTTGTTAGTTTGCTTTGTTGTCCTAAAACACTGCGACTCCATGGCATTTAATTTATTTGTTTCCATTGTTTAAGTACTTCAACAATCGGTTTATAACGTTAAAATATCTGTTCAATCGGTAACACGTGGCTCTTATTTGTTTAAATTGTGCAACAATGGAATACTGTATTTCGTTGCCCAACAATGGAATATAAGCAAAGGATCGGTTTTGCGGGCTCCAACAATAACCGAATATGAAGAAACATTCGGTGTTTTGTTAAAAACGTCGTTTTGATAGTTTGCTTTGTTGTCCTAACACACTGAGACTCCATGGAACTTAATTTATTTTTTTCCATTGTTTAAGTTGTTCAACAATCGGTTTATAACATTAAAATATCTGTTCAATCGGTAACACATGGCTTTTCTTTGTTTACATTGTGCAACTATGGAATACTGTATTTCGTTGCCCAACAATGGAATATAAGCAAAGGATCTGTTTTGCGGGCTCCAACTATAAGCGAATATGAAGAAACATTCGGTGTTTTGTTAAAAACGTCGGTTTGTTAGTTTGCTTTGTTGTCCTAAAACACTGCGACTCCATGGCATTTAGTTTATTTGTTTCCATTGTTTTAGTGGTTCGAAAATCGGCTTATAACGTTAAAATATAGGTTAGATCGGTAACACGTGGCTTTTTTTGTTTACATTGTGCAACAATGGAATACTGTATTTCGTTGCCCAACAATGGAATATAAGCAAAGGATCCGTTTTGCGGGCTCCAACAATAACCGAATATGAAGAAACATTCGGTGTTTTGTTAAAAACGTCGTTTTGATAGTTTGCTTTGTTGTCCTAACACACTGAGACTCCATGGAACTTAATTTATTTGTTTCCATTGTTTAAGTTGTTCAACAATCGGTTTATAACGTTAAAATATCTGTTCAATCGGTAACACGTGGCTTTTCTTTGTTTACTTTGTGCAACAATGGAATACGGTATATCGTTGGCCAACAATGGAATATAAGCAAAGGATCGATTTTGTGGGCTCCAACAATAACCGAATATGAAGAAACATTCGGTGTTTTGTTAAAAACGTCGGTTTGTTAGTTTGCTTTAATGTCCTAAATCACTGCGACTCCATGGAATTTAATTTATTTGTTTCCATTGTTTAAGTTGTTCAACAATCGGTTTATAACGTTAAAATGCCGGTTAAATCGGTAACACATGGCTTTTCTTTGTTTACATTGTGCAACAATGGAATACGGTATTTCGTTGCCCAACAATGGAGTATAAGCAAATATCGGTTTTGCGGCCTCCAACAATAACCGAATATGAAGAAACATTCGATGTTTTGTTAAAAACGTCGGTTTGTTAGTTTGCTTTGTTGTCCTAACACACTAAGACTCCATGGCATTTAGTTTATTTGTTTCCATTGTTTAAGTGGTTCAAAAATCGGCTTATAACGTTAAAATATAGGTTCAATCGGTAACACGTGCCTTTTTTTCTTTACATTGTGCAACAATGGAATACTGTATTTCGTTGCCCAACAATGGAATATAAGCAAAGGATCGGATTTGCGGGCTCCAACAATAACCGAATATGAAGAAACATTCGGTGTTTTGTTAAAAACGTCGGTTTGTTAGTTTGCTTTGTTGTCCTAAAACACTGCGACTCCATGGAATTTAATTTATTTGTTTCCATTGTTTAAGTTGTTCAACAATTGGTTTATAACGTTAAAATATTGGTTTAATCGGCAACACGTGGCTTTTCTTTGTTTACTTTGTGCAACAATTGAATACGGTATTTCGATGACCAACAATGGAATATAAGCAAAGGATCGGTTTTGCGGGCTCCAACAAGACCCGAATATTAAGAAACATTCGGTGTTTTTTTTTAAAAACGTCGGTCTGTTAGTGTGCTTTGTTGTCTTAATTGGATTTAACTCCATGGCGTTTAATTTTTTTGTTTCCATTGTTTAAGTGGTTCAAAAATTGGCTTATAATGTTAAAATATAGGTTCAATCGGTAACACGTGCTTTTTTTTGTTTACATTGTGCAACAATGGAATACGGTATTTCGTTGCCGAACAATGGAATATAAGCAAAGGATCGGTTTTGCGGCCTCCAACAATAACCGAATATGAAGAAAGATTCGGTATTTTGCTAAAAACGTCGGTTTGTTAGTTTGCTTTGTTGTCCTAACACACTAAGACTCCATGGCATTTAGTTTATTTGTTTCCATTGTTTAAGTGGTTCACAAATCGGCTTATAACGTTAAAATATAGGTTCAATCGGTAACACGTGGCTTTTTTTTGTTTACATTGTGAAACAATGGAATACTGTATTTCGCTGCCCAACAATGGAATATAAGCAAAGGATCTGTTTTGCGGGCTCCAACAATAACCGAATATGAAGAAACATTCGGTGTTTTTTTTAAAAACGTCGGTCTGTTAGTGTGCTTTGTTGTCTTAATTGGATTTAACTCCATGGCGTTTAATTTTTTTGTTTCCATTGTTTAAGTTGTTCACAAATCGGCTTATAACGTTAAAATATAGGTTCAATCGGTAACACGTGGCTTTTTTTTGTTTACATTGTGAAACAATGGAAAACTGTATTTCGCTGCCCAACAATGGAATATAAGCAAAGGATCTGTTTTGCGGGCTCCAACAATAACCGAATATGAAGAAACATTCGGTGTTTTGTTAAAAACGACGTTTTGATAGTTTGCTTTGTTATCCCAACACACTGAGACTCCATGGAATTTAATTTATTTGTTTCCATTGTTTAAGTTGTTCAACAATCGGTTTATAACATTAAAATATCTGTTCAATCGGTAACACGTGGCTTTTCTTTGTTTACTTTGTGCAACAATGGAATACGGTATATCGTTGCCCAACAATGGAATATAAGCAAAGGATCGTTTTTGCGGGCTCCAACAATAACCGAATATGAAGAAACATACGGTGTTTTGTTAAAAACGTCGGTTTGTTAGTTTGCTTTGTTGTCCT
Organism: Maratus speciosus; assembly: GCA_963932465.1. Lineage (NCBI taxonomy): Eukaryota > Metazoa > Arthropoda > Arachnida > Araneae > Salticidae > Maratus > Maratus speciosus. The sequence goes on from CAWVRF010001084.1 coordinate 1,286,679, forward strand.
AAAACACTGCGACTTCATGGAATTTAATTTATTTGTTCCCATTGTTTAAGTTAATCAACAATCGGTTCATAACGTTAAAATATCGGTTCAATCGGTAACACGTGGCTTTTCATTATTTACTTTGTGTAACAATGGAATACGGTATTTCGTTTCCCAACAATGGAATATAAGCAAAGGATCGGTTTTGCGGGCTCCAACAATAACCGAATATGAAGAAACATTTGGTGTTTTTTTAAAAACATCGGTCTGTTAGTGTGCTTTGTAGTCTTAACACGATTTGACTCCATGGCATTTAATTTATTTGTTTCCATTGTTTAAGTTGTTCAACAATCGGTTTATAACGTTAAAATATCGGTTCAATCGGTAACACGTGGCTTTTTTTGTTTACATTGTGCAACAATGAAATACTGTATTTCGTTGCCCAGCAATGGAATATAAGCAAAGGATCTGTTTTGCGGGCTCCAACAATAACCGAATATGAAGAAACATTCGGTGTTTTGTTAAAAACGTCTGTTTGTTAGTTTGCTTTGTTGTCCTAAAACACTGCGACTCCATGGCATTTAGTTTATTTGTTTCCATTGTTTTAGTGGTTCAAAAATCGGCTTATAACGTTAAAATATAGGTTAGATCGCTAACACGTGGCTTTTTTTGTTTACATTGTGCAACAATGGAATACTGTATTTCGTTGCCCAACAATGGAATATAAGCAAAGGATCGGTTTTGCGGGCTCCAACAATAACCGAATATGAAGAAACATTCGGTGTTTCGTTAAAAACGTCGGTTTGTTAGTTTGCTTTGTTGTCCTAAAACACTGCGACTCCATGGCATTTAATTTATTTGTTTCCATTGTTTAAGTACTTCAACAATCGGTTTATAACGTTAAAATATCTGTTCAATCGGTAACACGTGGCTCTTATTTGTTTACATTGTGCAACAATGGAATACTGTATTTCGTTGCCCAACAATGGAATATAAGCAAAGGATCGGTTTTGCGGGCTCCAACAATAACCGAATATGAAGAAACATTCGGTGTTTTGTTAAAAACGTCGGTTTGTTAGTTTGCTTTGTTGTCCTAAAACACTGCGACTCCATGGCATTTAGTTTATTTGTTTCCATTGTTTTAGTGGTTCGAAAATCGGCTTATAACGGTAAAATATAGGTTAGATCGGTAACACGTGGCTTTTTTTGTTTACATTGTGCAACAATGGAATACTGTATTTCGTTGCCCAACAATGGAATATAAGCAAAGGATCCGTTTTGCGGGCTCCAACAATAACCGAATATGAAGAAACATTCGGTGTTTTGTTAAAAACGTCGTTTTGATAGTTTGCTTTGTTGTCCTAACACACTGAGACTCCATGGAACTTAATTTATTTGTTTCCATTGTTTAAGTTGTTCAACAATCGGTTTATAACGTTAAAATATCTGTTCAATCGGTAACACGTGGCTTTTCTTTGTTTACTTTGTGCAACAATGGAATACGGTATATCGTTGGCCAACAATGGAATATAAGCAAAGGATCGATTTTGTGGGCTCCAACAATAACCGAATATGAAGAAACATTCGGTGTTTTGTTAAAAACGTCGGTTTGTTAGTTTGCTTTGTTGTCCTAAATCACTGCGACTCCATGGAATTTAATTTATTTGTTTCCATTGTTTAAGTTGTTCAACAATCGGTTTATAACGTTAAAATGCCGGTTAAATCGGTAACACATGGCTTTTCTTTGTTTACATTGTGCAACAATGGAATACGGTATTTCGTTGCCCAACAATGGAGTATAAGCAAATATCGGTTTTGCGGCCTCCAACAATAACCGAATATGAAGAAACATTCGATGTTTTGTTAAAAACGTCGGTTTGTTAGTTTGCTTTGTTGTCCTAACACACTAAGACTCCATGGCATTTAGTTTATTTGTTTCCATTGTTTAAGTGGTTCAAAAATCGGCTTATAACGTTAAAATATAGGTTCAATCGGTAACACGTGCCTTTTTTTCTTTACATTGTGCAACAATGGAATACTGTATTTCGTTGCCCAACAATGGAATATAAGCAAAGGATCGGATTTGCGGGCTCCAACAATAACCGAATATGAAGAAACATTCGGTGTTTTGTTAAAAACGTCGGTTTGTTAGTTTGCTTTGTTGTCCTAAAACACTGCGACTCCATGGAATTTAATTTATTTGTTTCCATTGTTTAAGTTGTTCAACAATTGGTTTATAACGTTAAAATATTGGTTTAATCGGCAACACGTGGCTTTTCTTTGTTTACTTTGTGCAACAATTGAATACGGTATTTCGATGACCAACAATGGAATATAAGCAAAGGATCGGTTTTGCGGGCTCCAACAAGACCCGAATATTAAGAAACATTCGGTGTTTTTTTTAAAAAACGTCGGTCTGTTAGTGTGCTTTGTTGTCTTAATTGGATTTAACTCCATGGCGTTTAATTTTTTTGTTTCCATTGTTTAAGTGGTTCAAAAATTGGCTTATAATGTTAAAATATAGGTTCAATCGGTAACACGTGCTTTTTTTTGTTTACATTGTGCAACAATGGAATACGGTATTTCGTTGCCGAACAATGGAATATAAGCAAAGGATCGGTTTTGCGGCCTCCAACAATAACCGAATATGAAGAAAGATTCGGTGTTTTGCTAAAAACGTCGGTTTGTTAGTTTGCTTTGTTGTCCTAACACACTAAGACTCCATGGCATTTAGTTTATTTGTTTCCATTGTTTAAGTGGTTCACAAATCGGCTTATAACGTTAAAATATAGGTTCAATCGGTAACACGTGGCTTTTTTTTGTTTACATTGTGAAACAATGGAATACTGTATTTCGCTGCCCAACAATGGAATATAAGCAAAGGATCTGTTTTGCGGGCTCCAACAATAACCGAATATGAAGAAACATTCGGTGTTTTGTTAAAAACGACGTTTTGATAGTTTGCTTTGTTGTCCCAACACACTGAGACTCCATGGAATTTAATTTATTTGTTTCCATTGTTTAAGTGGTTCACAAATCGGCTTATAACGTTAAAATATAGGTTCAATCGGTAACACGTGGCTTTTTTTGTTTACATTGTGAAACAATGGAATACTGTATTTCGCTGCCCAACAATGGAATATAAGCAAAGGATCTGTTTTGTGGGCTCCAACAATAACCGAATATGAAGAAACATTCGGTGTTTTGTTAAAAACGACGTTTTGATAGTTTGCTTTGTTGTCCTAACAGACTGAGACTCCATGGAACTTAATTTATTTGTTTCCATTGTATTAGTTGTTCAACAATCGGTTCATAACGTTAAAATATTGGTTCAATCGGTAACACGTGGCTTTTCATTGTTTACCTTGTGTAACAATGGAATACGGTATTTCGTTTCCCAACAATGGAATATAAGCAAAGGATCGGTTTTGCGGGCTCCAACAATAACCGAATATGAAGAAACATTTGGTGTTTTTTTAAAAACATCGGTCTGTTAGTGTGCTTTGTTGTCTTAACACGATGTGACTCCATGGCATTTAATTTATTTGTTTCCATTGTTTAAGTTGTTCAACAATCGGTTTATAACGTTAAAATATCGGTTCAATCGGTAACACGTGACTTTTTTTGTTTACATTGTGCAACAATGAAATGCTGTATTTCGTTGCCCAACAATGGAATATAAGCAAAGGATCTGTTTTGCGGGCTCCAACAATAACCGAATATGAAGAAACATTCGGTGTTTTGTTAAAAACGTCGGTTTGTTAGTTTGCTTTGTTGTCCTAAAACACTGCGACTCCATGGCATTTAATTTATTTGTTTCCATTGTTTAAGTACTTCAACAATCGGTTTATAACGTTAAAATATCTGTTCAATCGGTAACACGTGGCTCTTTTTCGTTTACATTGTGCAACAATGGAATACTGTATTTCGTTGCCCAACAATGGAATATAAGCAAAGGATCGGTTTTGCGGGCTCCAACAATAAGCGAATATGAAGAAACATTCGGTGTTTTGTTAAAAACGTCGGTTTGTTAGTTTGCTTTGTTGTCCTAAAACACTGCGACTCCATGGCATTTAATTTATTTGTTTCCATTGTTTAAGTACTTCAACAATCGGTTTATAACGTTAAAATATCTGTTCAATCGGTAACACGTGGCTTTTTTTGTTTACATTGTGCAACAATGAAATATTGTATTTCGTTGCCCAGCAATGGAATATAAGCAAAGGATCTGTTTTGCGGGCTCCAACAATAACCGAATATGAAGAAACATTCGGTGTTTTGTTAAAAACGTCGGTTTGTTAGTTTGCTTTGTTGTCCTAAACACTGCGACTCCATGGCATTTAGTTTATTTGTTTCCATTGTTTTAGTGGTTCAAAAAACGGCTTATAACGTTAAAATATAGGTTAGATCGGTAACACGTGGCTTTTTTTGTTTACATTGTGCAACAATGGAATACTGTATTTCGTTGCCCAACAATGGAATATAAGCAAAGGATCGGTTTTGCGGGCTCCAACAATAACCGAATATGAAGAAACATTCGGTGTTTCGTTAAAAACGTCGGTTTGTTAGTTTGCTTTGTTGTCCTAAAACACTGCGACTCCATGGAATTTAATTTATTTGTTTCCATTGTTTAAGTTGTTCAACAATTGGTTTATAACGTTAAAATATTGGTTTAATCGGCAACACGTGGCTTTTCTTTGTTTACTTTGTGCAACAATTGAATACGGTATTTCGTTGACCAACAATGGAATATAAGCAAAGGATCGGTTTTGCGGGCTCCAACAATAACCGAATATGAAGAAACATTCGGTGTTTTTTTTAAAAAACGTCGGTCTGTTAGTGTGCTTAGATGTCTTAACACAATTTAACTCCATGGCGTTTAATTTTTTTGTTTCCATTGTTTAAGTGGTTCAAAAATCGGCTTATAACGTAAAAATATCGGTTCAATCGGTAACACATGGCTTTTCTTTGTTTACATTGTGCAACAATGGAATACGGTATTTCGTTGCCCAACAATGGGATATAAGCAAAGGATCGGTTTTGCGACCTCCAACAATAACCGAATATGAAGAAGGATTCGGTGTTTTGTTAAAAACGTCGGTTTGTTAGTTTGCTTTGTTGTCCTAACACACTAAGACTCCATGGCATTTAGTTTATTTGTTTCCATTGTTTAAGTGGTTCACAAATCGGCTTATAACGTTAAAATATAGGTTCAATCGGTAACACATGGCTTTTTTTTTTACATTGTGCAACAATTGAATACTGTATTTCGTTGCCCAACAATGGAATATAAGCAAAGGATCTGTTTTGCGGGCTCCAACAATAACCGAATATGAAGAAACATTCGGTGATTTGTTAGAAACGTCGTTTTGATAGTTTGCTTTGTTGTCCTAACACACTGAGACTCCATGGAATTTAATTTTTTTGTTTCCATTGTTTAAGTTGTTCAACAATCTTTTGATAACGTTAAAATATCGGTTCAATCGGTAACACGTGGCTTTTCATTGTTTACTTTGTGTAACAATGGAATACGGTATTTCGTTTCCCAACAATGGAATATAAGCAAAGGATCGGTTTTGCGGGCTCCAACAATAACCGAATATGAAGAAACATTTGGTGTTTTTTTTTAAACAACGGTCTGTTAGTGTGCTTTGTTGTCTTAACACGATTTGACTCCATGGCATTTAATTTATTTGTTTCCATTGTTTAAGTTGTTCAACAATCGGTATATAACGTTAAAATATCGGTTCAATCGGTAACACGTGGCTTTTTTTGTTTACATTGTGCAACAATGGAATACTGTATTTCGTTGCCCAACAATGGAATATAAGCAAAGGATCGGTTTTGCGGGCTCCAACAATAACCGAATATGAAGAAACATTCGGTGTTTTGTTAAAAACGTCGGTTTGTTAGTTTGCTTTGTTGTCCTAAAACACTGCGACTCCATGGCATTTAATTTATTTGTTTCCATTGTTTAAGTACTTCAACAATCGGTTTATAACGTTAAAATATCTGTTCAATCGGTAACACGTGACTCTTTTTTGTTTACATTGTGCAACAATGGAATACTGTATTTCGTTGCCCAACAATGAAATATAAGCAAAGGATCGGTTTTGCGGGCTCCAACAATAACCGAATATGAAGAAACATTCGGTGTTTTGTTAAAAACGTCGTTTTTATAGTTTGCTTTGTTGTCCTAACACACTGATACTCCATGGAACTTAATTTATTTGTTTCCATTGTTTAAGTTGTTCAACAATCGGTTTATAACGTTAAAATATCTGTTCAATCGGTAACACGTGGCTTTTCTTTGTTTACTTTGTGCAACAATGGAATACGGTATATCGTTGGCCAACAATGGAATATAAGCAAAGGATCGATTTTGTGGGCTCCAACAATAACCGAATATGAAGAAACATTACGTGTTTTGTTAAAAACGTCGGTTTGTTAATTTGCTTTGTTGTCCTAAAACACTGCGACTCCATGGAATTTAATTTATTTGTTTCCATTGTTTAAGTTGTTCAACAATCGGTTTATAACGTTAAAATGCCGGTTAAATCGGTAACACATGGCTTTTCTTTGTTTACATTGTGAAACAATGGAATACGGTATTTCGTTGCCCAACAATGGAGTATAAGCAAATATCGGTTTTGCGGCCTCCAACAATAACCGAATATGAAGAAACATTCGATGTTTTGTTAAAAACGTCGGTTTGTTAGTTTGCTTTGTTGTCCTAACACACTAAGACTCCATGGCATTTAGTTTATTTGTTTCCATTGTTTAAGTGGTTCAAAAATCGGCTTATAACGTTAAAATATCGGTTCAATCGGTAACACGTGGCTTTTTTTGTTTACATTGTGCAACAATGGAATACTGTATTTCGTTGCCCAACAATGGAATATAAGCAAAGGATCGGTTTTGCGGGCTCCAACAATAACCGAATATTAAGAAACATTCGGTGTTTTGTTAAAAACGTCGGTTTGTTAGTTTGCTTTGTTGTCCTAAAACACTGCGACTCCATGGCATTTAGTTTATTTGTTTCCATTGTTTAAGTTGTTCAACAATCGGTTTATAACATTAAAATATCTGTTCAATCGGTAACACGTGGCTTTTCTTTGTTTACTTTGTGCAACAATGGAATACGGTATATCGTTGCCCAACAATGGAATATAAGCAAAGGATCGCTTCTGCGGGCTCCAACAATAACCGAATATGATGAAACATTCGGTGTTTTGTTAAAAACGTCGGTTTGTTAGTTTGCTTTGTTGTCCTAAAACACTGCGACTTCATGGAATTTAATTTATTTAATTCCATTGTTTAAGTTGTTCAACAATCGGTTCATAACGTTAAAATATCGGTTCAATCGGTAACACGTGGCTTTTCATTGTTTACTTTGTGTAACAATGGAATACGGTATTTCGTTGCCCAACGACGGAATATAAGCAAAGGATCGGTTTTGCGGGCTCCAACAATAACCGAATATGAAGAAACATTCGGTGTTTTGTTAAAAACGTCGGTTTGTTAGTTTGCTTTGTTGTCCTAAAACACTGCGACTCCATGGCATTTAGTTTATTTGTTTCCATTGTTTTAGTGGTTCAAAAATCGGCTTATAACGTTAAAATATAGGTTAGATCGGTAACACGTGGCTTTTTTTGTTTACATTGTGCAACAATGGAATACTGTATTTCGTTGCCCAACAATGGAATATAAGCAAAGGATCGGTTTTGCGGGCTCCAACAATAACCGAATATGAAGAAACATTCGGTGTTTTGTTAAAAACGTCGGTTTGTTAGTTTGCTTTGTTGTCCTAAAACACTGCGACTCCATGGAATTTAATTTATTTGTTTCCATTGTTTAAGTTGTTCAACAATTGGTTTATAACGTTAAAATATTGGTTTAATCGGCAACACGTGGCTTTTCTTTGTTTACTTTGTGCAACAATTGAATAGGGTATTTCGTTGACCAACAATGGAATATAAGCAAAGGATCGGTTTTGCGGGCTCCAACAATATCCGAATATGAAGAAACATTCGGTGTTTTTTTTAAAAAACGTCGGTCTGTTAGTGTGCTTAGATGTCTTAACACAATTTAACTCCATGGCGTTTAATTTTTTTGTTTCCATTGTTTAAGTGGTTCAAAAATCGGCTTATAACGAAAAATATCGGTTCAATCGGTAACACATGGCTTTTCTTTGTTTACATTGTGCAACAATGGAATACGGTATTTCGTTGCCCAACAATGGGATATAAGCAAAGGATCGGTTTTGCGACCTCCAACAATAACCGAATATGAAGAAACATTCGGTGATTTGTTAAAAACGTCGTTTTGATAGTTTGCTTTGTTGTCCTAACACACTGAGACTCCATGGAATTTAATTTTTTTGTTTCCATTGTTTAAGTTGTTCAACAATCGGTTTATAACATTAAAATATCTGTTCAATCGGTAACACGTGGCTTTTCTTTGTTTACTTTGTGCAAGAATGGAATACGGTTTATCGTTGCCCAACAATAGAATATAAGCAAAGGATCGTTTTTGCGGGCTCCAACAATAACCGAATATGAAGAAACATTCGGTGTTTTGTTAAAAACGTCGGTTTGTTAGTTTGCTTTGTTGTCCTAAAACACTGCGACTCCATGGAATTTAATTTATTTGTTTCCTTTGTTTACGTTGTTCAACAATCGGTTTATAACGTTAAAATGCCGGTTCAATCGGTAACACATGGCTTTTCTTTGTTTACATTGTGCAACAATGGAATACGGTATTTCGTTTCCCAACAATGGAGTATAAGCAAATATCGGTTTTGCGGCCTCCAACAATAACCGAATATGAAGAAAGATTCGGTGTTTTGTTAAAAACGTCGGTTTGTTAGTTTGCTTTGTTGTCCTAACACACTAAGACTCCATGGCATTTAGTTTATTTGTTTCCATTGTTTAAGTGGTTCAAAAATCGGCTTATAACGTTAAAATATCGGTTCAATCGGTAACACGTGGCTTTTTTTTGTTTACATTGTGCAACAATGAAATACTGTATTTCGTTGCCCAACAATGGAATATAAGCAAAGGATCGTTTTTGCGGGCTCCAACAATAACCGAATATGAAGAAACATTCGGTGTTTTGTTAAAAACGTCGTTTTGATAGTTTGCTTTGTTGTCCTAACACACTGAGACTCCATGGAATTTAATTTATTTGTTTCCATTGTTTAAGTTGTTCAACAATCGGTTTATAACATTAAAATATCTGTTCAATCGGTAACACGTGGCTTTTCTTTCTTTACTTTGTGCAACAATGGAATACGGTATATCGTTGCCCAACAATGGAATATAAGCAAAGGATCGGTTTTGCGGGCTCCAACAATAACCGAATATGAATAAACATTCGGTGTTTTGTTAAAAACGTCGGTTGGTTAGTTTGCTTTGTTATCCTAAAACACTGCGACTCCATGGAATTTAATTTATTTGTTTCCATTGTTTAAGTTGTTCAACAATTGGTTTATAACGTTAAAATATTGGTTTAATCGGCAACACGTGGCTTTTCTTTGTTTACTTTGTGCAACAATTGAATACGGTATTTCGATGACCAACAATGGAATATAAGCAAAGGATCGGTTTTGCGGGCTCCAACAAGATCCGAATTTTAAGAAACATTCGGTGTTTTTTTTAAAAACGTCGGTCTGTTAGTGTGCTTTGTTGTCTTAATTGGATTTAACTCCATGGCGTTTAATTTTTTTGTTTCCATTGTTTAAGTGGTTCACAAATCGGCTTATAACGTTAAAATATAGGTTCAATCGGTAACACGTGGCTTTTTTTTGTTTACATTGTGAAACAATGGAATACTGTATTTCGCTGCCCAACAATGGAATATAAGCAAAGGATCTGTTTTGCGGGCTCCAACAATAACCGAATATGAAGAAACATTCGGTGTTTTGTTAAAAACGACGTTTTGATAGTTTGCTTTGTTGTCCCAACACACTGAGACTCCATGGAATTTAATTTATTTGTTTCCATTGTTTAAGTGGTTCACAAATCGGCTTATAACGTTAAAATATAGGTTCAATCGGTAACACGTGGCTTTTTTTGTTTACATTGTGAAACAATGGAATACTGTATTTCGCTGCCCAACAATGGATTATAAGCAAAGGATCTGTTTTGTGGGCTCCAACAATAACCGAATATGAAGAAACATTCGGTGTTTTGTTAAAAACGACGTTTTGATAGTTTGCTTTGTTGTCCTAACAGACTGAGACTCCATGGAACTTAATTTATTTGTTTCCATTGTTTAAGTTGTTCAACAATCGGTTCATAACGTTAAAATATTGGTTCAATCGGTAACACGTGGCTTTTCATTGTTTACCTTGTGTAACAATGGAATACGGTATTTCGTTTCCCAACAATGGAATATAAGCAAAGGATCGGTTTTGCGGGCTCCAACAATAACCGAATATGAAGAAACATTTGGTGTTTTTTTAAAAACATCGGTCTGTTAGTGTGCTTTGTTGTCTTAACACGATGTGACTCCATGGCATTTAATTTATTTGTTTCCATTGTTTAAGTTGTTCAACAATCGGTTTATAACGTTAAAATATCGGTTCAATCGGTAACACGTGGCTTTTTTTGTTTACATTGTGCAACAATGAAATACTGTATTTCGTTGCCCAACAATGGAATATAAGCAAAGGATCTGTTTTGCGGGCTCCAACAATAACCGAATATGAAGAAACATTCGGTGTTTTGTTAAAAACGTCGGTTTGTTAGTTTGCATTGTTGTCCTAAAACACTGCGACTCCATGGCATTTAATTTATTTGTTTCCATTGTTTAAGTACTTCAACAATCGGTTTATAACGTTAAAATATCTGTTCAATCGGTAACACGTGGCTCTTTTTCGTTTACATTGTGCAACAATGGAATACTGTATTTCGTTGCCCAACAATGGAATATAAGCAAAGGATCGGTTTTGCGGGCTCCAACAATAACCGAATATGAAGAAACATTCGGTGTTTTGTTAAAAACGTCGTTTTGATAGATTGCTTTGTTGTCCTAACACACTGAGACTCCATGGAACATAATTTATTTGTTTCCATTGTTTAAGTTGTTCAACAATCGGTTTATAACATTAAAATATCTGTTCAATCGGTAACACATGGCTTTTCTTTGTTTACATTGTGCAACAATGGAATACTGTATTTCGTTGCCCAACAATGGAATATAAGCAAAGGATCGGTTTTGCGGGCTCCAACAATAACCGAATATGAAGAAACATTCGGTGTTTTGTTAAAAACGTCGGTTTGTTAGTTTGCTTTGTTGTCCTAAAACACTGCGACTCCATGGCATTTAATTTATTTGTTTCCATTGTTTAAGTACTTCAACAATCGGTTTATAACGTTAAAATATCTGTTCAATCGGTAACACGTGGCTTTTTTTGTTTACATTGTGCAACAATGAAATATTGTATTTCGTTGCCCAGCAATGGAATATAAGCAAAGGATCTGTTTTGCGGGCTCCAACAATAACCGAATATGAAGAAACATTCGGTGTTTTGTTAAAAACGTCGGTTTGTTAGTTTGCTTTGTTGTCCTAAAACACTGCGACTCCATGGCATTTAGTTTGTTTGTTTCCATTGTTTTAGTGGTTCAAAAATCGGCTTATAACGTTAAAATATTGGTTTAATCGGCAACACGTGGCTTTTCTTTGTTTACTTTGTGCAACAATTGAATACGGTATTTCGTTGACCAACAATGGAATATAAGCAAAGGATCGGTTTTGCGGGCTCCAACAATATCCGAATATGAAGAAACATTCGGTGTTTTTTTTTAAAAACGTCGGTCTGTTAGTGTGCTTAGATGTCTTAACACGATTTAACTCCATGGCGTTTAATTTTTTTGTTTCCATTGTTTAAGTGGTTCAAAAATCGGCTTATAACGTAAAAATATCGGTTCAATCGGTAACACATGGCTTTTCTTTGTTTACATTGTGCAACAATGGAATACGGTATTTCGTTGCCCAACAATGGGATATAAGCAAAGGATCGGTTTTGCGACCTCCAACAATAACCGAATATGAAGAAGGATTCGGTGTTTTGTTAAAAACGTCGGTTTGTTAGTTTGCGTTGTTGTCCTAACACACTAAGACTCCATGGCATTTAGTTTATTTGTTTCCATTGTTTAAGTGGTTCACAAATCGGCTTATAACGTTAAAATATAGGTTCAATCGGTAACACGTGGCTTTTTTTTTTACATTGTGCAACAATTGAATACTGTATTTCGTTGCCCAACAATGGAATATAAGCAAAGGATCTGTTTTGCGGGCTCCAACAATAACCGAATATGAAGAAACATTCGGTGATTTGTTAAAAACGTCGTTTTGATAGTTTGCTTTGTTGTCCTAACACACTGAGACTCCATGGAATTTAATTTTTTTGTTTCCATTGTTTAAGTTGTTCAACAATCGGTTTATAACATTAAAATATCTGTTCAATCGGTAACACGTGGCTTTTCTTTGTTTACTTTGTGCAAGAATGGAATACGGTTTATCGTTGCCCAACAATGGAATATAAGCAAAGGATCGTTTTTGCGGGCTCCAACAATAACCGAATATGAAGAAACATTCGGTGTTTTGTTAAAAAGATCGGATTGTTAGTTTGCTTTGTTGTCCTAAAACACTGCGACTTCATGGAATTTAATTTATTTGTTTCCATTGTTTAAGTTGTTCAACAATCGGTTTATAACGTTAAAATATCGGTTCAATCGGTAACACGTGGCTTTTCATTGTTTACTTTGTGTAACAATGGAATACGGTATTTCGTTTCCCAACAATGGAATATAAGCAAAGGGTCGGTTTTGCGGGCTCCAACAATAACCGAATATGAATAAACATTCGGTGTTTTGTTAAAAACATCGGTCTGTTAGTGTGCTTTGTTGTCTTAACACGATGTGACTCCATGGCATTTAATTTATTTGTTTCCATTGTTTAAGTTGTTCAACAATCGGTTTATAACGTTAAAATATCGGTTCAATCGGTAACACGTGGCTTTTTTTGTTTACATTGTGCAACAATGAAATACTGTATTTCGTTGCCCAACAATGGAATATAAGCAAAGGATCTGTTTTGCGGGCTCCAACAATAACCGAATATGAAGAAACATTCGGTGTTTTGTTAAAAACGTCGGTTTGTTAGTTTGCTTTGTTGTCCTAAAACACTGCGACTCCATGGCATTTAATTTATTTGTTTCCATTGTTTAAGTACTTCAACAATCGGTTTATAACGTTAAAATATCTGTTCAATCGGTAACACGTGGCTCTTTTTCGTTTACATTGTGCAACAATGGAATACTGTATTTCGTTGCCCAACAATGGAATATAAGCAAAGGATCGGTTTTGCGGGCTCCAACAATAACCGAATATGAAGAAACATTCGGTGTTTTGTTAAAAACGTCGTTTTGATAGATTGCTTTGTTGTCCTAACACACTGAGACTCCATGGAACATAATTTATTTGTTTCCATTGTTTAAGTTGTTCAACAATCGGTTTATAACATTAAAATATCTGTTCAATCGGTAACACATGGCTTTTCTTTGTTTACATTGTGCAACAATGGAATACTGTATTTCGTTGCCCAACAATGGAATATAAGCAAAGGATCGGTTTTGCGGGCTCCAACAATAACCGAATATGAAGAAACATTCGGTGTTTTGTTAAAAACGTCGGTTTGTTAGTTTGCTTTGTTGTCCTAACACACTAAGACTCCATGGCATTTAGTTTATTTGTTTCCATTGTTTAAGTGGTTCAAAAATCGGCTTATAACGTTAAAATATCGGTTCAATCGGTAACACGTGGCTTTTTTTGTTTACATTGTGCAACAATGGAATACTGTATTTCGTTGCCCAACAATGGAATATAAGCAAAGGATCGGTTTTGCGGGCTCCAACAATAACCGAATATGAAGAAACATTCGGTGTTTTGTTAAAAACGTCGGTTTGTTAGTTTGCTTTGTTGTCCTAAAACACTGCGACTCCATGGCATTTAGTTTATTTGTTTCCATTGTTTAAGTTGTTCAACAATCGGTTTATAACATTAAAATATCTGTTCAATCGGTAACACGTGGCTTTTCTTTGTTTACTTTGTGCAACAATGGAATACGGTATATCGTTGCCCAACAATGGAATATAAGCAAAGGATCGGTTCTGCGGGCTCCAACAATAACCGAATATGATGAAACATTCGGTGTTTTGTTAAAAACGTCGGTTTGTTAGTTTGCTTTGTTGTCCTAAAACACTGCGACTTCATGGAATTTAATTTATTTAATTCCATTGTTTAAGTTGTTCAACAATCGGTTCATAACGTTAAAATATCGGTTCAATCGGTAACACGTGGCTTTTCATTGTTTACTTTGTGTAACAATGGAATACGGTATTTCGTTGCCCAACGACGGAATATAAGCAAAGGATCGGTTTTGCGGGCTCCAACAATAACCGAATATGAAGAAACATTCGGTGTTTTGTTAAAAACGTCGGTTTGTTAGTTTGCTTTGTTGTCCTAAAACACTGCGACTCCATGGCATTTAGTTTATTTGTTTCCATTGTTTTAGTGGTTCAAAAATCGGCTTATAACGTTAAAATATAGGTTAGATCGGTAACACGTGGCTTTTTTTGTTTACATTGTGCAACAATGGAATACTGTATTTCGTTGCCCAACAATGGAATATAAGCAAAGGATCGGTTTTGCGGGCTCCAACAATAACCGAATATGAAGAAACATTCGGTGTTTTGTTAAAAACGTCGGTTTGTTAGTTTGCTTTGTTGTCCTAAAACACTGCGACTCCATGGAATTTAATTTATTTGTTTCCATTGTTTAAGTTGTTCAACAATTGGTTTATAACGTTAAAATATTGGTTTAATCGGCAACACGTGGCTTTTCTTTGTTTACTTTGTGCAACAATTGAATAGGGTATTTCGTTGACCAACAATGGAATATAAGCAAAGGATCGGTTTTGCGGGCTCCAACAATATCCGAATATGAAGAAACATTCGGTGTTTTTTTTAAAAAACGTCGGTCTGTTAGTGTGCTTAGATGTCTTAGCACAATTTAACTCCATGGCGTTTAATTTTTTTGTTTCCATTGTTTAAGTGGTTCAAAAATCGGCTTATAACGAAAAATATCGGTTCAATCGGTAACACATGGCTTTTCTTTGTTTACATTGTGCAACAATGGAATACGGTATTTCGTTGCCCAACAATGGGATATAAGCAAAGGATCGGTTTTGCGACCTCCAACAATAACCGAATATGAAGAAGGATTCGGTGTTTTGTTAAAAACGTCGGTTTGTTAGTTTGCTTTGTTGTCCTAACACACTAAGACTCCATGGCATTTAGTTTATTTGTTTCCATTGTTTAAGTGGTTCACAAATCGGCTTATAACGTTAAAATATAGGTTCAATCGGTAACACGTGGCTTTTTTTTTTACATTGTGCAACAATTGAATACTGTATTTCGTTGCCCAACAATGGAATATAAGCAAAGGATCTGTTTTGCGGGCTCCAACAATAACCGAATATGAAGAAACATTCGGTGATTTGTTAAAAACGTCGTTTTGATAGTTTGCTTTGTTGTCCTAACACACTGAGACTCCATGGAATTTAATTTTTTTGTTTCCATTGTTTAAGTTGTTCAACAATCGGTTTATAACATTAAAATATCTGTTCAATCGGTAACACGTGGCTTTTCTTTGTTTACTTTGTGCAAGAATGGAATACGGTTTATCGTTGCCCAACAATGGAATATAAGCAAAGGATCGTTTTTGCGGGCTCCAACAATAACCGAATATGAAGAAACATTCGGTGTTTTGTTAAAAACGTCGGTTTGTTAGTTTGCTTTGTTTTCCTAAAACACTGCGACTCCATGGAATTTAATTTATTTGTTTCCTTTGTTTACGTTGTTCAACAATCGGTTTATAACGTTAAAATGCCGGTTCAATCGGTAACACATGGCTTTTCTTTGTTTACATTGTGCAACAATGGAATACGGTATTTCGTTTCCCAACAATGGAGTATAAGCAAATATCGGTTTTGCGGCCTCCAACAATAACCGAATATGAAGAAAGATTCGATGTTTTGTTAAAAACGTCGGTTTGTTAGTTTGCTTTGTTGTCCTAACACACTAAGACTCCATGGCATTTAGTTTATTTGTTTCCATTGTTTAAGTGGTTCAAAAATCGGCTTATAACGTTAAAATATCGGTTCAATCGGTAACACGTGGCTTTTTTTTGTTTACATTGTGCAACAATGAAATACTGTATTTCGTTGCCCAACAATGGAATATAAGCAAAGGATCGTTTTTGCGGGCTCCAACAATAACCGAATATGAAGAAACATTCGGTGTTTTGTTAAAAACGTCGTTTTGATAGTTTGCTTTGTTGTCCTAACACACTGAGACTCCATGGAATTTAATTTATTTGTTTCCATTGTTTAAGTTGTTCAACAATCGGTTTATAACATTAAAATATCTGTTCAATCGGTAACACGTGGCTTTTCTTTCTTTACTTTGTGCAACAATGGAATACGGTATATCGTTGCCCAACAATGGAATATAAGCAAAGGATCGGTTTTGCGGGCTCCAACAATAACCGAATATGAATAAACATTCGGTGTTTTGTTAAAAACGTCGGTTGGTTAGTTTGCTTTGTTATCCTAAAACACTGCGACTCCATGGAATTTAATTTATTTGTTTCCATTGTTTAAGTTGTTCAACAATTGGTTTATAACGTTAAAATATTGGTTTAATCGGCAACACGTGGCTTTTCTTTGTTTACTTTGTGCAACAATTGAATACGGTATTTCGATGACCAACAATGGAATATAAGCAAAGGATCGGTTTTGCGGGCTCCAACAAGATCCGAATTTTAAGAAACATTCGGTGTTTTTTTTAAAAACGTCGGTCTGTTAGTGTGCTTTGTTGTCTTAATTGGATTTAACTCCATGGCGTTTAATTTTTTTGTTTCCATTGTTTAAGTGGTTCACAAATCGGCTTATAACGTTAAAATATAGGTTCAATCGGTAACACGTGGCTTTTTTTTGTTTACATTGTGAAACAATGGAATACTGTATTTCGCTGCCCAACAATGGAATATAAGCAAAGGATCTGTTTTGCGGGCTCCAACAATAACCGAATATGAAGAAACATTCGGTGTTTTGTTAAAAACGACGTTTTGATAGTTTGCTTTGTTGTCCCAACACACTGAGACTCCATGGAATTTAATTTATTTGTTTCCATTGTTTAAGTGGTTCACAAATCGGCTTATAACGTTAAAATATAGGTTCAATCGGTAACACGTGGCTTTTTTTGTTTACATTGTGAAACAATGGAATACTGTATTTCGCTGCCCAACAATGGAATATAAGCAAAGGATCTGTTTTGTGGGCTCCAACAATAACCGAATATGAAGAAACATTCGGTGTTTTGTTAAAAACGACGTTTTGATAGTTTGCTTTGTTGTCCTAACAGACTGAGACTCCATGGAACTTAATTTATTTGTTTCCATTGTTTAAGTTGTTCAACAATCGGTTCATAACGTTAAAATATTGGTTCAATCGGTAACACGTGGCTTTTCATTGTTTACCTTGTGTAACAATGGAATACGGTATTTCGTTTCCCAACAATGGAATATAAGCAAAGGATCGGTTTTGCGGGCTCCAACAATAACCGAATATGAAGAAACATTCGGTGTTTTGTTAAAAACATCGGTCTGTTAGTGTGCTTTGTTGTCTTAACACGATGTGACTCCATGGCATTTAATTTATTTGTTTCCATTGTTTAAGTTGTTCAACAATCGGTTTATAACGTTAAAATATCGGTTCAATCGGTAACACGTGGCTTTTTTTGTTTACATTGTGCAACAATGAAATACTGTATTTCGTTGCCCAACAATGGAATATAAGCAAAGGATCTGTTTTGCGGGCTCCAACAATAACCGAATATGAAGAAACATTCGGTGTTTTGTTAAAAACGTCGGTTTGTTAGTTTGCATTGTTGTCCTAAAACACTGCGACTCCATGGCATTTAATTTATTTGTTTCCATTGTTTAAGTACTTCAACAATCGGTTTATAACGTTAAAATATCTGTTCAATCGGTAACACGTGGCTCTTTTTCGTTTACATTGTGCAACAATGGAATACTGTATTTCGTTGCCCAACAATGGAATATAAGCAAAGGATCGGTTTTGCGGGCTCCAACAATAACCGAATATGAAGAAACATTCGGTGTTTTGTTAAAAACGTCGTTTTGATAGATTGCTTTGTTGTCCTAACACACTGAGACTCCATGGAACATAATTTATTTGTTTCCATTGTTTAAGTTGTTCAACAATCGGTTTATAACATTAAAATATCTGTTCAATCGGTAACACATGGCTTTTCTTTGTTTACATTGTGCAACAATGGAATACTGTATTTCGTTGCCCAACAATGGAATATAAGCAAAGGATCGGTTTTGCGGGCTCCAACAATAACCGAATATGAAGAAACATTCGGTGTTTTGTTAAAAACGTCGGTTTGTTAGTTTGCTTTGTTGTCCTAAAACACTGCGACTCCATGGCATTTAATTTATTTGTTTCCATTGTTTAAGTACTTCAACAATCGGTTTATAACGTTAAAATATCTGTTCAATCGGTAACACGTGGCTTTTTTTGTTTACATTGTGCAACAATGAAATATTGTATTTCGTTGCCCAGCAATGGAATATAAGCAAAGGATCTGTTTTGCGGGCTCCAACAATAACCGAATATGAAGAAACATTCGGTGTTTTGTTAAAAACGTCGGTTTGTTAGTTTGCTTTGTTGTCCTAAAACACTACGACTCCATGGCATTTAGTTTATTTGTTTCCATTGTTTTAGTGGTTCAAAAATCGGCTTATAACGTTAAAATATTGGTTTAATCGGCAACACGTGGCTTTTCTTTGTTTACTTTGTGCAACAATTGAATACGGTATTTCGTTGACCAACAATGGAATATAAGCAAAGGATCGGTTTTGCGGGCTCCAACAATATCCGAATATGAAGAAACATTCGGTGTTTTTTTTTAAAAACGTCGGTCTGTTAGTGTGCTTAGATGTCTTAACACGATTTAACTCCATGGCGTTTAATTTTTTTTGTTTCCATTGTTTAAGTGGTTCAAAAATCGGCTTATAACGTAAAAATATCGGTTCAATCGGTAACACATGGCTTTTCTTTGTTTACATTGTGCAACAATGGAATACGGTATTTCGTTGCCCAACAATGGGATATAAGCAAAGGATCGGTTTTGCGACCTCCAACAATAACCGAATATGAAGAAGGATTCGGTGTTTTGTTAAAAACGTCGGTTTGTTAGTTTGCGTTGTTGTCCTAACACACTAAGACTCCATGGCATTTAGTTTATTTGTTTCCATTGTTTAAGTGGTTCACAAATCGGCTTATAACGTTAAAATATAGGTTCAATCGGTAACACGTGGCTTTTTTTTTTACATTGTGCAACAATTGAATACTGTATTTCGTTGCCCAACAATGGAATATAAGCAAAGGATCTGTTTTGCGGGCTCCAACAATAACCGAATATGAAGAAACATTCGGTGATTTGTTAAAAACGTCGTTTTGATAGTTTGCTTTGTTGTCCTAACACACTGAGACTCCATGGAATTTAATTTTTTTGTTTCCATTGTTTAAGTTGTTCAACAATCGGTTTATAACATTAAAATATCTGTTCAATCGGTAACACGTGGCTTTTCTTTGTTTACTTTGTGCAAGAATGGAATACGGTTTATCGTTGCCCAACAATGGAATATAAGCAAAGGATCGTTTTTGCGGGCTCCAACAATAACCGAATATGAAGAAACATTCGGTGTTTTGTTAAAAAGATCGGATTGTTAGTTTGCTTTGTTGTCCTAAAACACTGCGACTTCATGGAATTTAATTTATTTGTTTCCATTGTTTAAGTTGTTCAACAATCGGTTTATAACGTTAAAATATCGGTTCAATCGGTAACACGTGGCTTTTCATTGTTTACTTTGTGTAACAATGGAATACGGTATTTCGTTTCCCAACAATGGAATATAAGCAAAGGGTCGGTTTTGCGGGCTCCAACAATAACCGAATATGAATAAACATTCGGTGTTTTGTTAAAAACATCGGTCTGTTAGTGTGCTTTGTTGTCTTAACACGATGTGACTCCATGGCATTTAATTTATTTGTTTCCATTGTTTAAGTTGTTCAACAATCGGTTTATAACGTTAAAATATCGGTTCAATCGGTAACACGTGGCTTTTTTTGTTTACATTGTGCAACAATGAAATACTGTATTTCGTTGCCCAACAATGGAATATAAGCAAAGGATCTGTTTTGCGGGCTCCAACAATAACCGAATATGAAGAAACATTCGGTGTTTTGTTAAAAACGTCGGTTTGTTAGTTTGCTTTGTTGTCCTAAAACACTGCGACTCCATGGCATTTAATTTATTTGTTTCCATTGTTTAAGTACTTCAACAATCGGTTTATAACGTTAAAATATCTGTTCAATCGGTAACACGTGGCTCTTTTTCGTTTACATTGTGCAACAATGGAATACTGTATTTCGTTGCCCAACAATGGAATATAAGCAAAGGATCGGTTTTGCGGGCTCCAACAATAACCGAATATGAAGAAACATTCGGTGTTTTGTTAAAAACGTCGTTTTGATAGATTGCTTTGTTGTCCTAACACACTGAGACTCCATGGAACATAATTTATTTGTTTCCATTGTTTAAGTTGTTCAACAATCGGTTTATAACATTAAAATATCTGTTCAATCGGTAACACATGGCTTTTCTTTGTTTACATTGTGCAACAATGGAATACTGTATTTCGTTGCCCAACAATGGAATATAAGCAAAGGATCGGTTTTGCGGGCTCCAACAATAACCGAATATGAAGAAACATTCGGTGTTTTGTTAAAAACGTCGGTTTGTTAGTTTGCTTTGTTGTCCTAAAACACTGCGACTGCATGGCATTTAATTTATTTGTTTCCATTGTTTAAGTACTTCAACAATCGGTTTATAACGTTAAAATATCTGTTCAATCGGTAACACGTGGCTTTTTTTGTTTACATTGTGCAACAATGAAATATTGTATTTCGTTGCCCAGCAATGGAATATAAGCAAAGGATCTGTTTTGCGGGCTCCAACAATAACCGAATATAAAGAAACATTCGGTGTTTTGTTAAAAACGTCGGTTTGTTAGTGTGCTTAGATGTCTTAACACGATTTAACTCCATGGCGTTTAATTTTTTTGTTTCCATTGTTTAAGTGGTTCAAAAATCGGCTTATAACGTAAAAATATCGGTTCAATCGGTAACACATGGCTTTTCTTTGTTTACATTGTGCAACAATGGAATACTGTATTTCGTTGCCCAACAATGGAATATAAGCAAAGGATCTGTTTTGCGGGCTCCAACAATAACCGAATATGAAGAAACATTCGGTGATTTGTTAAAAACGTCGTTTTGATAGTCTGCTTTGTTGTCCTAACACACTGAGACTCCATGGAATTTAATTTTTTTGTTTCCATTGTTTAAGTATTTCAACAATCGGTTTATAACATTAAAATATCTGTTCAATCGGTAACACGTGGCTTTTCTTTCTTTACTTTGTGCAAGAATGGAATACGGTTTATCGTTGCCCAACAATGGAATATAAGCAAAGGATCGTTTTTGCGGGCTCCAACAATAACCGAATATGAAGAAACATTCGGTGTTTTGTTAAAAACGTCGGATTGTTAGTTTGCTTTGTTGTCCTAAAACACTGCGACTTCATGGAATTTAATTTATTTGTTTCCATTGTTTAAGTTGATCAACAATCGGTTTATAACGTTAAAATATCGGTTCAATCGGTAACACGTGGCTTTTCATTGTTTACTTTGTGTAACAATGGAATACGGTATTTCGTTTCCCAACAATGGAATATAAGCAAAGGGTCGGTTTTGCGGGCTCCAACAATAACCGAATATGAATAAACATTCGGTGTTTTGGTAAAAACGACGGTTTGTTAGTTTGCTTTGTTGTCCTAAAACACTGCGACTCCATGGAATTTAATTTATTTGTTTCCTATGTTTACGTTGTTCAACAATCGGTTTATAACGTTAAAATGCCGGTTCAATCGGTAACACATGGCTTTTCTTTGTTTACATTGTGCAACAATGGAATACGGTATTTCGTTGCCCAACAATGGAGTATAAGCAAATATCGGTTTTGCGGCCTCCAACAATAACCGAATATGAAGAAAGATTCGGTGTTTTGTTAAAAACGTCGGTTTGTTAGTTTGCTTTGTTGTCCTAACACACTAAGACTCCGTGGCATTTAGTTTATTTGTTTCCATTGTTTAAGTGGTTCAAAAATTGGTTTATAAATTTAAAATATTGCTTTAATCGGCAACACGTGGCTTTTCTTTGTTTACTTTGTGCAACAATTGAATACGGTATTTCGATGACCAACAATGGAATATAAGCAAAGGATCGGTTTTGCGGGCTCCAACAAGATCCGAATATTAAGAAACATTCGGTATTTTTTTTAAAAACGTCGGTCTGTTAGTGTGCTTTGTTGTCTTAAATGGATTTAACTCCATGGCGTTTAATTATTTTGTTTCCATTGTTTATGTGGTTCAAAAATTGGCATATAACGTTAAAATATACGTTAGATCGGTAACACGTGGCTTTTTTTGTTTACATTGTGCAACAATGGAATACTGTATTTCGTTGCCCAACAATGGAATATAAGCAAAGGATCGGTTTTGCGGGCTCCAACAATAACCGAATATGAAGAAACATTTGGTGTTTTTTTTTAAACATCGGTCTGTTAGTGTGCTTTGTTGTCTTAACACGATTTGACTCCATGGCATTTAATTTATTTGTTTCCATTGTTTAAGTTGTTCAACAATCGGTTTATAACGTTAAAATATCGGTTCAATCGGTAACACGTGGCTTTTCATTGTTTACTTTGTGTAACAATGGAATACGGTATTTCGTTGCCCAACGACGGAATATAAGCAAAGGATCGGTTTTGCGGGCTCCAACAATAACCGAATATGAAGAAACATTCGGTGTTTTGTTAAAAACGTCGGTTTGTTAGTTTGCTTTGTTGTCCTAAAACACTGCGACTCCATGGCATTTAGTTTATTTGTTTCCATTGTTTTAGTGGTTCAAAAATCGGCTTATAACGTTAAAATATAGGTTAGATCGGTAACACGTGGCTTTTTTTGTTTACATTGTGCAACAATGGAATACTGTATTTCGTTGCCCAACAATGGAATATAAGCAAAGGATCGGTTTTGCGGGCTCCAACAATAACCGAATATGAAGAAACATTCGGTGTTTTGTTAAAAACGTCGGTTTGTTAGTTTGCTTTGTTGTCCTAAAACACTGCGACTCCATGGAATTTAATTTATTTGTTTCCATTGTTTAAGTTGTTCAACAATTGGTTTATAACGTTAAAATATTGGTTTAATCGGCAACACGTGGCTTTTCTTTGTTTACTTTGTGCAACAATTGAATAGGGTATTTCGTTGACCAACAATGGAATATAAGCAAAGGATCGGTTTTGCGGGCTCCAACAATATCCGAATATGAAGAAACATTCGGTGTTTTTTTTAAAAAACGTCGGTCTGTTAGTGTGCTTAGATGTCTTAACACAATTTAACTCCATGGCGTTTAATTTTTTTGTTTCCATTGTTTAAGTGGTTCAAAAATCGGCTTATAACGAAAAATATCGGTTCAATCGGTAACACATGGCTTTTCTTTGTTTACATTGTGCAACAATGGAATACGGTATTTCGTTGCCCAACAATGGGATATAAGCAAAGGATCGGTTTTGCGACCTCCAACAATAACCGAATATGAAGAAGGATTCGGTGTTTTGTTAAAAACGTCGGTTTGTTAGTTTGCTTTGTTGTCCTAACACACTAAGACTCCATGGCATTTAGTTTATTTGTTTCCATTGTTTAAGTGGTTCACAAATCGGCTTATAACGTTAAAATATAGGTTCAATCGGTAACACGTGGCTTTTTTTTTTACATTGTGCAACAATTGAATACTGTATTTCGTTGCCCAACAATGGAATATAAGCAAAGGATCTGTTTTGCGGGCTCCAACAATAACCGAATATGAAGAAACATTCGGTGATTTGTTAAAAACGTCGTTTTGATAGTTTGCTTTGTTGTCCTAACACACTGAGACTCCATGGAATTTAATTTTTTTGTTTCCATTGTTTAAGTTGTTCAACAATCGGTTTATAACATTAAAATATCTGTTCAATCGGTAACACGTGGCTTTTCTTTGTTTACTTTGTGCAAGAATGGAATACGGTTTATCGTTGCCCAACAATGGAATATAAGCAAAGGATCGTTTTTGCGGGCTCCAACAATAACCGAATATGAAGAAACATTCGGTGTTTTGTTAAAAACGTCGGTTTGTTAGTTTGCTTTGTTGTCCTAAAACACTGCGACTCCATGGAATTTAATTTATTTGTTTCCTTTGTTTACGTTGTTCAACAATCGGTTTATAACGTTAAAATGCCGGTTCAATCGGTAACACATGGCTTTTCTTTGTTTACATTGTGCAACAATGGAATACGGTATTTCGTTTCCCAACAATGGAGTATAAGCAAATATCGGTTTTGCGGCCTCCAACAATAACCGAATATGAAGAAAGATTCGGTGTTTTGTTAAAAACGTCGGTTTGTTAGTTTGCTTTGTTGTCCTAACACACTAAGACTCCATGGCATTTAGTTTATTTGTTTCCATTGTTTAAGTGGTTCAAAAATCGGCTTATAACGTTAAAATATCGGTTCAATCGGTAACACGTGGCTTTTTTTTGTTTACATTGTGCAACAATGAAATACTGTATTTCGTTGCCCAACAATGGAATATAAGCAAAGGATCGTTTTTGCGGGCTCCAACAATAACCGAATATGAAGAAACATTCGGTGTTTTGTTAAAAACGTCGTTTTGATAGTTTGCTTTGTTGTCCTAACACACTGAGACTCCATGGAATTTAATTTATTTGTTTCCATTGTTTAAGTTGTTCAACAATCGGTTTATAACATTAAAATATCTGTTCAATCGGTAACACGTGGCTTTTCTTTCTTTACTTTGTGCAACAATGGAATACGGTATATCGTTGCCCAACAATGGAATATAAGCAAAGGATCGGTTTTGCGGGCTCCAACAATAACCGAATATGAATAAACATTCGGTGTTTTGTTAAAAACGTCGGTTGGTTAGTTTGCTTTGTTATCCTAAAACACTGCGACTCCATGGAATTTAATTTATTTGTTTCCATTGTTTAAGTTGTTCAACAATTGGTTTATAACGTTAAAATATTGGTTTAATCGGCAACACGTGGCTTTTCTTTGTTTACTTTGTGCAACAATTGAATACGGTATTTCGATGACCAACAATGGAATATAAGCAAAGGATCGGTTTTGCGGGCTCCAACAAGATCCGAATTTTAAGAAACATTCGGTGTTTTTTTAAAAAACGTCGGTCTGTTAGTGTGCTTTGTTGTCTTAATTGGATTTAACTCCATGGCGTTTAATTTTTTTGTTTCCATTGTTTAAGTGGTTCACAAATCGGCTTATAACGTTAAAATATAGGTTCAATCGGTAACACGTGGCTTTTTTTTGTTTACATTGTGAAACAATGGAATACTGTATTTCGCTGCCCAACAATGGAATATAAGCAAAGGATCTGTTTTGCGGGCTCCAACAATAACCGAATATGAAGAAACATTCGGTGTTCTGTTAAAAACGACGTTTTGATAGTTTGCTTTGTTGTCCCAACACACTGAGACTCCATGGAATTTAATTTATTTGTTTCCATTGTTTAAGTGGTTCACAAATCGGCTTATAACGTTAAAATATAGGTTCAATCGGTAACACGTGGCTTTTTTTGTTTACATTGTGAAACAATGGAATACTGTATTTCGCTGCCCAACAATGGAATATAAGCAAAGGATCTGTTTTGTGGGCTCCAACAATAACCGAATATGAAGAAACATTCGGTGTTTTGTTAAAAACGACGTTTTGATAGTTTGCTTTGTTGTCCTAACAGACTGAGACTCCATGGAACTTAATTTATTTGTTTCCATTGTTTAAGTTGTTCAACAATCGGTTCATAACGTTAAAATATTGGTTCAATCGGTAACACGTGGCTTTTCATTGTTTACCTTGTGTAACAATGGAATACGGTATTTCGTTTCCCAACAATGGAATATAAGCAAAGGATCGGTTTTGCGGGCTCCAACAATAACCGAATATGAAGAAACATTTGGTGTTTTTTTAAAAACATCGGTCTGTTAGTGTGCTTTGTTGTCTTAACACGATGTGACTCCATGGCATTTAATTTATTTGTTTCCATTGTTTAAGTTGTTCAACAATCGGTTTATAACGTTAAAATATCGGTTCAATCGGTAACACGTGGCTTTTTTTGTTTACATTGTGCAACAATGAAATACTGTATTTCGTTGCCCAACAATGGAATATAAGCAAAGGATCTGTTTTGCGGGCTCCAACAATAACCGAATATGAAGAAACATTCGGTGTTTTGTTAAAAACGTCGGTTTGTTAGTTTGCATTGTTGTCCTAAAACACTGCGACTCCATGGCATTTAATTTATTTGTTTCCATTGTTTAAGTACTTCAACAATCGGTTTATAACGTTAAAATATCTGTTCAATCGGTAACACGTGGCTCTTTTTCGTTTACATTGTGCAACAATGGAATACTGTATTTCGTTGCCCAACAATGGAATATAAGCAAAGGATCGGTTTTGCGGGCTCCAACAATAACCGAATATGAAGAAACATTCGGTGTTTTGTTAAAAACGTCGTTTTGATAGATTGCTTTGTTGTCCTAACACACTGAGACTCCATGGAACATAATTTATTTGTTTCCATTGTTTAAGTTGTTCAACAATCGGTTTATAACATTAAAATATCTGTTCAATCGGTAACACATGGCTTTTCTTTGTTTACATTGTGCAACAATGGAATACTGTATTTCGTTGCCCAACAATGGAATATAAGCAAAGGATCGGTTTTGCGGGCTCCAACAATAACCGAATATGAAGAAACATTCGGTGTTTTGTTAAAAACGTCGGTTTGTTAGTTTGCTTTGTTGTCCTAAAACACTGCGACTCCATGGCATTTAATTTATTTGTTTCCATTGTTTAAGTACTTCAACAATCGGTTTATAACGTTAAAATATCTGTTCAATCGGTAACACGTGGCTTTTTTTGTTTACATTGTGCAACAATGAAATATTGTATTTCGTTGCCCAGCAATGGAATATAAGCAAAGGATCTGTTTTGCGGGCTCCAACAATAACCGAATATGAAGAAACATTCGGTGTTTTGTTAAAAACGTCGGTTTGTTAGTTTGCTTTGTTGTCCTAAAACACTGCGACTCCATGGCATTTAGTTTATTTGTTTCCATTGTTTTAGTGGTTCAAAAATCGGCTTATAACGTTAAAATATTGGTTTAATCGGCAACACGTGGCTTTTCTTTGTTTACTTTGTGCAACAATTGAATACGGTATTTCGTTGACCAACAATGGAATATAAGCAAAGGATCGGTTTTGCGGGCTCCAACAGTATCCGAATATGAAGAAACATTCGGTGTTTTTTTTTAAAAACGTCGGTCTGTTAGTGTGCTTAGATGTCTTAACACGATTTAACTCCATGGCGTTTAATTTTTTTGTTTCCATTGTTTAAGTGGTTCAAAAATCGGCTTATAACGTAAAAATATCGGTTCAATCGGTAACACATGGCTTTTCTTTGTTTACATTGTGCAACAATGGAATACGGTATTTCGTTGCCCAACAATGGGATATAAGCAAAGGATCGGTTTTGCGACCTCCAACAATAACCGAATATGAAGAAGGATTCGGTGTTTTGTTAAAAACGTCGGTTTGTTAGTTTGCGTTGTTGTCCTAACACACTAAGACTCCATGGCATTTAGTTTATTTGTTTCCATTGTTTAAGTGGTTCACAAATCGGCTTATAACGTTAAAATATAGGTTCAATCGGTAACACGTGGCTTTTTTTTTTACATTGTGCAACAATTGAATACTGTATTTCGTTGCCCAACAATGGAATATAAGCAAAGGATCTGTTTTGCGGGCTCCAACAATAACCGAATATGAAGAAACATTCGGTGATTTGTTAAAAACGTCGTTTTGATAGTTTGCTTTGTTGTCCTAACACACTGAGACTCCATGGAATTTAATTTTTTTGTTTCCATTGTTTAAGTTGTTCAACAATCGGTTTATAACATTAAAATATCTGTTCAATCGGTAACACGTGGCTTTTCTTTGTTTACTTTGTGCAAGAATGGAATACGGTTTATCGTTGCCCAACAATGGAATATAAGCAAAGGATCGTTTTTGCGGGCTCCAACAATAACCGAATATGAAGAAACATTCGGTGTTTTGTTAAAAAGATCGGATTGTTAGTTTGCTTTGTTGTCCTAAAACACTGCGACTTCATGGAATTTAATTTATTTGTTTCCATTGTTTAAGTTGTTCAACAATCGGTTTATAACGTTAAAATATCGGTTCAATCGGTAACACGTGGCTTTTCATTGTTTACTTTGTGTAACAATGGAATACGGTATTTCGTTTCCCAACAATGGAATATAAGCAAAGGGTCGGTTTTGCGGGCTCCAACAATAACCGAATATGAATAAACATTCGGTGTTTTGTTAAAAACATCGGTCTGTTAGTGTGCTTTGTTGTCTTAACACGATGTGACTCCATGGCATTTAATTTATTTGTTTCCATTGTTTAAGTTGTTCAACAATCGGTTTATAACGTTAAAATATCGGTTCAATCGGTAACACGTGGCTTTTTTTGTTTACATTGTGCAACAATGAAATACTGTATTTCGTTGCCCAACAATGGAATATAAGCAAAGGATCTGTTTTGCGGGCTCCAACAATAACCGAATATGAAGAAACATTCGGTGTTTTGTTAAAAACGTCGGTTTGTTAGTTTGCTTTGTTGTCCTAAAACACTGCGACTCCATGGCATTTAATTTATTTGTTTCCATTGTTTAAGTACTTCAACAATCGGTTTATAACGTTAAAATATCTGTTCAATCGGTAACACGTGGCTCTTTTTCGTTTACATTGTGCAACAATGGAATACTGTATTTCGTTGCCCAACAATGGAATATAAGCAAAGGATCGGTTTTGCGGGCTCAAACAATAACCGAATATGAAGAAACATTCGGTGTTTTGTTAAAAACGTCGTTTTGATAGATTGCTTTGTTGTCCTAACACACTGAGACTCCATGGAACATAATTTATTTGTTTCCATTGTTTAAGTTGTTCAACAATCGGTTTATAACATTAAAATATCTGTTCAATCGGTAACACGTGGCTCTTTTTCGTTTACATTGTGCAACAATGGAATACTGTATTTCGTTGCCCAACAATGGAATATAAGCAAAGGATCTGTTTTGCGGGCTCCAACAATAACCGAATATAAAGAAACATTCGGTGTTTTGTTAAAAACGTCGGTTTGTTAGTTTGCTTTGTTGTCCTAAAACACTGCGACTCCATGGCATTTAGTTTATTTGTTTCCATTGTTTTAGTGGTTCAAAAATCGGCTTATAACGTTAAAATATAGGTTAGATCGGTAACACGTGGCTTTTTTTGTTTACATTGTGCAACAATGGAATACTGTATTTCGTTGCCCAACAATGGAATATAAGCAAAGGATCGGTTTTGCGGGCTCCAACAATAACCTAATATGAAGAAACATTCGGTGTTTTGTTAAAAACGTCGGTTTGTTAGTTTGCTTTGTTGTCCTAAAACACTGCGACTCCATGGAATTTAATTTATTTGTTTCCATTGTTTAAGTTGTTCAACAATTGGTTTATAACGTTAAAATATTGGTTTAATCGGCAACACGTGGCTTTTCTTTGTTTACTTTGTGCAACAATTGAATACGGTATTTCGTTGACCAACAATGGAATATAAGCAAAGGATCGGTTTTGCGGGCTCCAACAATATCCGAATATGAAGAAACATTCGGTGTTTTTTTTTAAAAACGTCGGTCTGTTAGTGTGCTTAGATGTCTTAACACGATTTAACTCCATGGCGTTTAATTTTTTTGTTTCCATTGTTTAAGTATTTCAACAATCGGTTTATAACATTAAAATATCTGTTCAATCGGTAACACGTGGCTTTTCTTTCTTTACTTTGTGCAAGAATGGAATACGGTTTATCGTTGCCCAACAATGGAATATAAGCAAAGGATCGTTTTTGCGGGCTCCAACAATAACCGAATATGAAGAAACATTCGGTGTTTTGTTAAAAACGTCGGATTGTTAGTTTGCTTTGTTGTCCTAAAACACTGCGACTTCATGGAATTTAATTTATTTGTTTCCATTGTTTAAGTTGATCAACAATCGGTTTATAACGTTAAAATATCGGTTCAATCGGTAACACGTGGCTTTTCATTGTTTACTTTGTGTAACAATGGAATACGGTATTTCGTTTCCCAACAATGGAATATAAGCAAAGGGTCGGTTTTGCGGGCTCCAACAATAACCGAATATGAATAAACATTCGGTGTTTTGGTAAAAACGACGGTTTGTTAGTTTGCTTTGTTGTCCTAAAACACTGCGACTCCATGGAATTTAATTTATTTGTTTCCTTTGTTTACGTTGTTCAACAATCGGTTTATAACGTTAAAATGCCGGTTCAATCGGTAACACATGGCTTTTCTTTGTTTACATTGTGCAACAATGGAATACGGTATTTCGTTGCCCAACAATGGAGTATAAGCAAATATCGGTTTTGCGGCCTCCAACAATAACCGAATATGAAGAAAGATTCGGTGTTTTGTTAAAAACGTCGGTTTGTTAGTTTGCTTTGTTGTCCTAACACACTAAGACTCCGTGGCATTTAGTTTATTTGTTTCCATTGTTTAAGTGGTTCAAAAATTGGTTTATAAATTTAAAATATTGCTTTAATCGGCAACACGTGGCTTTTCTTTGTTTACTTTGTGCAACAATTGAATACGGTATTTCGATGACCAACAATGGAATATAAGCAAAGGATCGGTTTTGCGGGCTCCAACAAGATCCGAATATTAAGAAACATTCGGTATTTTTTTTAAAAACGTCGGTCTGTTAGTGTGCTTTGTTGTCTTAAATGGATTTAACTCCATGGCGTTTAATTATTTTGTTTCCATTGTTTATGTGGTTCAAAAATTGGCATATAACGTTAAAATATAGGTTAGATCGGTAACACGTGGCTTTTTTTGTTTACATTGTGCAACAATGGAATACTGTATTTCGTTGCCCAACAATGGAATATAAGCAAAGGATCGGTTTTGCGGGCTCCAACAATAACCGAATATGAAGAAACATTTGGTGTTTTTTTTTAAACATCGGTCTGTTAGTGTGCTTTGTTGTCTTAACACGATTTGACTCCATGGCATTTAATTTATTTGTTTCCATTGTTTAAGTTGTTCAACAATCGGTTTATAACGTTAAAATATCGGTTCAATCGGTAACACGTGGCTTTTTTTGTTTACATTGTGCAACAATGGAATACTGTATTTCGTTGCCCAACAATGGAATATAAGCAAAGGATCGGTTTTGCGGGCTCCAACAATAACCGAATATGAAGAAACATTCGGTGTTTTGTTAAAAACGTCGGTTTGTTAGTTTGCTTTGTTGTCCTAAAACACTGCGACTCCATGGCATTTAATTTATTTGTTTCCATTGTTTAAGTACTTCAACAATCGGTTTATAACGTTAAAATATCTGTTCAATCGGTAACACGTGACTCTTTTTTGTTTACATTGTGCAACAATGGAATACTCTATTTCGTTGCCCAACAATGAAATATAAGCAAAGGATCGGTTTTGCGGGCTCCAACAATAACCGAATATGAAGAAACATTCGGTGTTTTGTTAAAAACGTCGTTTTTATAGTTTGCTTTGTTGTCCTAACACACTGATACTCCATGGAACTTAATTTATTTGTTTCCATTGTTTAAGTTATTCAACAATCGGTTTATAACGTTAAAATATCTGTTCAATCGGTAACACGTGGCTTTTCTTTGTTTACTTTGTGCAACAATGGAATACGGTATATCGTTGGCCAACAATGGAATATAAGCAAAGAATCGATTTTGTGGGCTCCAACAATAACCGAATATGAAGAAACATTCGGTGTTTTGTTAAAAACGTCGTTTTTATAGTTTGCTTTGTTGTCCTAACACACTGAGACTCCATGGCATTTAGTTTATTTGTTTCCATTGTTTAAGTGGCTCAAAAATCGGCTTATAACGTTAAAATATCGGTTCAATCGGTAACACGTGGCTTTTTTTGTTTACATTGTGCAACAATGGAATACTGTATTTCGTTGCCCAACAATGGAATATAAGCAAAGGATCGGTTTTGCGGGCTCCAACAATAACCGAATATGAAGAAACATTCGGTGTTTTGTTAAAAACGTCGTTTTTATAGTTTGCTTTGTTGTCCTAACACACTGAGACTCCATGGAACTTAATTTATTTGTTTCCATTGTTTAAGTGGTTCAACAATCGGTTTATAACATTAAAATATCTGTTCAATCGGTAACACGTGGCTTTTCTTTGTTTACTTTGTGCAACAATGGAATACGGTATATCGTTGCCCAACAATGGAATATAAGCAAAGGATCGGTTCTGCGGGCTCCAACAATAACCGAATATGATGAAACATTCGGTGTTTTGTTAAAAACGTCGGTTTGTTAGTTTGCTTTGTTGTCCTAAAACACTGCGACTTCATGGAATTTAATTTATTTGTTTCCATTGTTTAAGTTGTTCAACAATCGGTTCATAACGTTAAAATATCTGTTCAATCGGTAACAGGTGGCTTTTCATTGTTTACTTTGTGTAACAATGGAATACGGTATTTCGTTGCCCAACGACGGAATATAAGCAAAGGATCGGTTTTGCGGGCTCCAACAATAACCGAATATGAAGAAACATTCGGTGTTTTGTTAAAAACGTCGGTTTGTTAGTTTGCTTTGTTGTCCTAAAACACTGCGACTCCATGGCATTTAGTTTATTTGTTTCCATTGTTTTAGTGGTTCAAAAATCGGCTTATAACGTTAAAATATAGGTTAGATCGGTAACACGTGGCTTTTTTTGTTTACATTGTGCAACAATGGAATACTGTATTTCGTTGCCCAACAATGGAATATAAGCAAAGGATCGGTTTTGCGGGCTCCAACAATAACCGAATATGAAGAAACATTCGGTATTTTGTTAAAAACGTCGGTTTGTTAGTTTGCTTTGTTGTCCTAAAACACTGCGACTCCATGGAATTTAATTTATTTGTTTCCATTGTTTAAGTTGTTCAACAATTGGTTTATAACGTTAAAATATTGGTTTAATCGGCAACACGTGGCTTTTCTTTGTTTACTTTGTGCAACAATTGAATACGGTATTTCGTTGACCAACAATGGAATATAAGCAAAGGATCGGTTTTGCGGGCTCCAACAATATCCGAATATGAAGAAACATTCGGTGTTTTTTTTAAAAAACGTCGGTCTGTTAGTGTGCTTAGATGTCTTAACACAATTTAACTCCATGGCGTTTAATTTTTTTGTTTCCATTGTTTAAGTGGTTCAAAAATCGGCTTATAACGTAAAAATATCGGTTCAATCGGTAACACATGGCTTTTCTTTGTTTACATTGTGCAACAATGGAATACGGTATTTCGTTGCCCAACAATGGGATATAAGCAAAGGATCGGTTTTGCGACCTCCAACAATAACCGAATATGAAGAAGGATTCGGTGTTTTGTTAAAAACGTCGGTTTGTTAGTTTGCTTTGTTGTCCTAACACACTAAGACTCCATGGCATTTAGTTTATTTGTTTCCATTGTTTAAGTGGTTCACAAATCGGCTTATAACGTTAAAATATAGGTTCAATCGGTAACACGTGGCTTTTTTTTTTACATTGTGCAACAATTGAATACTGTATTTCGTTGCCCAACAATGGAATATAAGCAAAGGATCTGTTTTGCGGGCTCCAACAATAACCGAATATGAAGAAACATTCGGTGATTTGTTAAAAACGTCGTTTTGATAGTTTGCTTTGTTGTCCTAACACACTGAGACTCCATGGAATTTAATTTTTTTGTTTCCATTGTTTAAGTTGTTCAACAATCGGTTTATAACATTAAAATATCTGTTCAATCGGTAACACGTGGCTTTTCTTTGTTTACTTTGTGCAAGAATGGAATACGGTTTATCGTTGCCCAACAATGGAATATAAGCAAAGGATCGTTTTTGCGGGCTCCAACAATAACCGAATATGAAGAAACATTCGGTGTTTTGTTAAAAACGTTGGATTGTTAGTTTGCTTTGTTGTCCTAAAACACTGCGACTTCATGGAATTTAATTTATTTGTTTCCATTGTTTAAGTTGTTCAACAATCGGTTTATAACGTTAAAATATCGGTTCAATCGGTAACACGTGACTTTTCATTGTTTACTTTGTGTAACAATGGAATATAAGCAAAGGGTCGGTTTTGCGGGCTCCAACAATAACCGAATATGAATAAACATTCGGTGTTTTGTTAAAAACGTCGGTTTGTTAGTTTGCTTTGTTGTCCTAAAACACTGCGACTCCATGGAATTTAATTTATTTGTTTCCTTTGTTTACGTTGTTCAACAATCGGTTTATAACGTTAAAATGCCGGTTCAATCGGTAACACATGGCTTTTCTTTGTTTACATTGTGCAACAATGGAATACGGTATTTCGTTTCCCAACAATGGAGTATAAGCAAATATCGGTTTTGCGGCCTCCCACAATAACCGAATATGAAGAAAGATTCGGTGTTTTGTTAAAAACGTCGGTTTGTTAGTTTGCTTTGTTGTCCTAACACACTGAGACTCCATGGCATTTAGTTTATTTGTTTCCATTGTTTAAGTGGCTCAAAAATCGGCTTATAACGTTAAAATATCGGTTCAATCGGTAACACGTGGCTTTTTTTGTTTACATTGTGCAACAATGGAATACTGTATTTCGTTGCCCAACAATGGAATATAAGCAAAGGATCGGTTTTGCGGGCTCCAACAATAACCGAATATGAAGAAACATTCGGTGTTTTGTTAAAAACGTCGTTTTTATAGTTTGCTTTGTTGTCCTAACACACTGAGACTCCATGGAACTTAATTTATTTGTTTCCATTGTTTAAGTGGTTCAACAATCGGTTTATAACATTAAAATATCTGTTCAATCGGTAACACGTGGCTTTTCTTTGTTTACTTTGTGCAACAATGGAATACGGTATATCGTTGCCCAACAATGGAATATAAGCAAAGGATCGGTTCTGCGGGCTCCAACAATAACCGAATATGATGAAACATTCGGTGTTTTGTTAAAAACGTCGGTTTGTTAGTTTGCTTTGTTGTCCTAAAACACTGCGACTTCATGGAATTTAATTTATTTGTTTCCATTGTTTAAGTTGTTCAACAATCGGTTCATAACGTTAAAATATCTGTTCAATCGGTAACAGGTGGCTTTTCATTGTTTACTTTGTGTAACAATGGAATACGGTATTTCGTTGCCCAACGACGGAATATAAGCAAAGGATCGGTTTTGCGGGCTCCAACAATAACCGAATATGAAGAAACATTCGGTGTTTTGTTAAAAACGTCGGTTTGTTAGTTTGCTTTGTTGTCCTAAAACACTGCGACTCTATGGCATTTAGTTTATTTGTTTCCATTTTTTTAGTGGTTCAAAAATCGGCTTATAACGTTAAAATATAGGTTAGATCGGTAACACGTGGCTTTTTTTGTTTACATTGTGCAACAATGGAATACTGTATTTCGTTGCCCAACAATGGAATATAAGCAAAGGATCGGTTTTGCGGGCTCCAACAATAACCGAATATGAAGAAACATTCGGTGTTTTGTTAAAAACGTCGGTTTGTTAGTTTGCTTTGTTGTCCTAAAACACTGCGACTCCATGGAATTTAATTTATTTGTTTCCATTGTTTAAGTTGTTCAACAATTGGTTTATAACGTTAAAATATTGGTTTAATCGGCAACACGTGGCTTTTCTTTGTTTACTTTGTGCAACAATTGAATACGGTATTTCGTTGACCAACAATGGAATATAAGCAAAGGATCGGTTTTGCGGGCTCCAACAGTATCCGAATATGAAGAAACATTCGGTGTTTTTTTTAAAAAACGTCGGTCTGTTAGTGTGCTTAGATGTCTTAACACAATTTAACTCCATGGCGTTTAATTTTTTTGTTTCCATTGTTTAAGTGGTTCAAAAATCGGCTTATAACGTAAAAATATCGGTTCAATCGGTAACACATGGCTTTTCTTTGTTTACATTGTGCAACAATGGAATACGGTATTTCGTTGCCCAACAATGGGATATAAGCAAAGGATCGGTTTTGCGACCTCCAACAATAACCGAATATGAAGAAGGATTCGGTGTTTTGTTAAAAACGTCGGTTTGTTAGTTTGCTTTGTTGTCCTAACACACTAAGACTCCATGGCATTTAGTTTATTTGTTTCCATTTTTTAAGTGGTTCACAAATCGGCTTATAACATTAAAATATAGGTTCAATCGGTAACACGTGGCTTTTTTTTTTACATTGTGCAACAATTGAATACTGTATTTCGTTGCCCAACAATGGAATATAAGCAAAGGATCTGTTTTGCGGGCTCCAACAATAACCGAATATGAAGAAACATTCGGTGATTTGTTAAAAACGTCGTTTTGATAGTTTGCTTTGTTGTCCTAACACACTGAGACTCCATGGAATTTAATTTTTTTGTTTCCATTGTTTAAGTTGTTCAACAATCGGTTTATAACATTAAAATATCTGTTCAATCGGTAACACGTGGCTTTTCTTTGTTTACTTTGTGCAAGAATGGAATACGGTTTATCGTTGCCCAACAATGGAATATAAGCAAAGGATCGTTTTTGCGGGCTCCAACAATAACCGAATATGAAGAAACATTCGGTGTTTTGTTAAAAACGTTGGATTGTTAGTTTGCTTTGTTGTCCTAAAACACTGCGACTTCATGGAATTTAATTTATTTTTTTCCATTGTTTAAGTTGTTCAACAATCGGTTTATAACGTTAAAATATCGGTTCAATCGGTAACACGTGACTTTTCATTGTTTACTTTGTGTAACAATGGAATATAAGCAAAGGGTCGGTTTTGCGGGCTCCAACAATAACCGAATATGAATAAACATTCGGTGTTTTGTTAAAAACGTCGGTTTGTTAGTTTGCTTTGTTGTCCTAAAACACTGCGACTCCATGGAATTTAATTTATTTGTTTCCTTTGTTTACGTTGTTCAACAATCGGTTTATAACGTTAAAATGCCGGTTCAATCGGTAACACATGGCTTTTCTTTGTTTACATTGTGCAACAATGGAATACGGTATTTCGTTTCCCAACAATGGAGTATAAGCAAATATCGGTTTTGCGGCCTCCCACAATAACCGAATATGAAGAAAGATTCGGTGTTTTGTTAAAAACGTCGGTTTGTTAGTTTGCTTTGTTGTCCTAACACACTGAGACTCCATGGCATTTAGTTTATTTGTTTCCATTGTTTAAGTGGCTCAAAAATCGGCTTATAACGTTAAAATATCGGTTCAATCGGTAACACGTGGCTTTTTTTGTTTACATTGTGCAACAATGGAATACTGTATTTCGTTGCCCAACAATGGAATATAAGCAAAGGATCGGTTTTGCGGGCTCCAACAATAACCGAATATGAAGAAACATTCGGTGTTTTGTTAAAAACGTCGTTTTTATAGTTTGCTTTGTTGTCCTAACACACTGAGACTCCATGGAACTTAATTTATTTGTTTCCATTGTTTAAGTGGTTCAACAATCGGTTTATAACATTAAAATATCTGTTCAATCGGTAACACGTGGCTTTTCTTTGTTTACTTTGTGCAACAATGGAATACGGTATATCGTTGCCCAACAATGGAATATAAGCAAAGGATCGGTTCTGCGGGCTCCAACAATAACCGAATATGATGAAACATTCGGTGTTTTGTTAAAAACGTCGGTTTGTTAGTTTGCTTTGTTGTCCTAAAACACTGCGACTTCATGGAATTTAATTTATTTGTTTCCATTGTTTAAGTTGTTCAACAATCGGTTCATAACGTTAAAATATCTGTTCAATCGGTAACAGGTGGCTTTTCATTGTTTACTTTGTGTAACAATGGAATACGGTATTTCGTTGCCCAACGACGGAATATAAGCAAAGGATCGGTTTTGCGGGCTCCAACAATAACCGAATATGAAGAAACATTCGGTGTTTTGTTAAAAACGTCGGTTTGTTAGTTTGCTTTGTTGTCCTAAAACACTGCGACTCTATGGCATTTAGTTTATTTGTTTCCATTTTTTTAGTGGTTCAAAAATCGGCTTATAACGTTAAAATATAGGTTAGATCGGTAACACGTGGCTTTTTTTGTTTACATTGTGCAACAATGGAATACTGTATTTCGTTGCCCAACAATGGAATATAAGCAAAGGATCGGTTTTGCGGGCTCCAACAATAACCGAATATGAAGAAACATTCGGTGTTTTGTTAAAAACGTCGGTTTGTTAGTTTGCTTTGTTGTCCTAAAACACTGCGACTCCATGGAATTTAATTTATTTGTTTCCATTGTTTAAGTTGTTCAACAATTGGTTTATAACGTTAAAATATTGGTTTAATCGGCAACACGTGGCTTTTCTTTGTTTACTTTGTGCAACAATTGAATACGGTATTTCGTTGACCAACAATGGAATATAAGCAAAGGATCGGTTTTGCGGGCTCCAACAGTATCCGAATATGAAGAAACATTCGGTGTTTTTTTTAAAAAACGTCGGTCTGTTAGTGTGCTTAGATGTCTTAACACAATTTAACTCCATGGCGTTTAATTTTTTTGTTTCCATTGTTTAAGTGGTTCAAAAATCGGCTTATAACGTAAAAATATCGGTTCAATCGGTAACACATGGCTTTTCTTTGTTTACATTGTGCAACAATGGAATACGGTATTTCGTTGCCCAACAATGGGATATAAGCAAAGGATCGGTTTTGCGACCTCCAACAATAACCGAATATGAAGAAGGATTCGGTGTTTTGTTAAAAACGTCGGTTTGTTAGTTTGCTTTGTTGTCCTAACACACTAAGACTCCATGGCATTTAGTTTATTTGTTTCCATTTTTTAAGTGGTTCACAAATCGGCTTATAACATTAAAATATAGGTTCAATCGGTAACACGTGGCTTTTTTTTTTACATTGTGCAACAATTGAATACTGTATTTCGTTGCCCAACAATGGAATATAAGCAAAGGATCTGTTTTGCGGGCTCCAACAATAACCGAATATGAAGAAACATTCGGTGATTTGTTAAAAACGTCGTTTTGATAGTTTGCTTTGTTGTCCTAACACACTGAGACTCCATGGAATTTAATTTTTTTGTTTCCATTGTTTAAGTTGTTCAACAATCGGTTTATAACATTAAAATATCTGTTCAATCGGTAACACGTGGCTTTTCTTTGTTTACTTTGTGCAAGAATGGAATACGGTTTATCGTTGCCCAACAATGGAATATAAGCAAAGGATCGTTTTTGCGGGCTCCAACAATAACCGAATATGAAGAAACATTCGGTGTTTTGTTAAAAACGTTGGATTGTTAGTTTGCTTTGTTGTCCTAAAACACTGCGACTTCATGGAATTTAATTTATTTTTTTCCATTGTTTAAGTTGTTCAACAATCGGTTTATAACGTTAAAATATCGGTTCAATCGGTAACACGTGGCTTTTCATTGTTTACTTTGTGTAACAATGGAATACGGTATTTCGTTTCCCAACAATGGAATATAAGCAAAGGGTCGGTTTTGCGGGCTCCAACAATAACCGAATATGAATAAACATTCGGTGTTTTGTTAAAAACGTCGGTTTGTTAGTTTGCTTTGTTGTCCTAAAACACTGCGACTCCATGGAATTTAATTTATTTGTTTCCTTTGTTTACGTTGTTCAACAATCGGTTTATAACGTTAAAATGCCGGTTCAATCGGTAACACATGGCTTTTCTTTGTTTACATTGTGCAACAATGGAATACGGTATTTCGTTTCCCAACAATGGAGTATAAGCAAATATCGGTTTTGCGGCCTCCCACAATAACCGAATATGAAGAAAGATTCGGTGTTTTGTTAAAAACGTCGGTTTGTTAGTTTGCTTTGTTGTCCTAACACACTAAGACTCCATGGCATTTAGTTTATTTGTTTCCATTGTTTAAGTGGTTCAAAAATCGGCTTATAACGTTAAAATATCGGTTCAATCGGTAACACGTGGCTTTTTTTTGTTTACATTGTGCAACAATGAAATACTGTATTTCGTTGCCCAACAATGGAATATAAGCAAAGGATCGGTTTTGCGGGCTCCAACAATAACCGAATATGAAGAAACATTCGGTGTTTTGTTAAAAACGTCGTTTTGATAGTTTGCTTTGTTGTCCTAACACACTGAGACTCAATGGAATTTAATTTATTTGTTTCCATTGTTTAAGTGGTTCAACAATTGGTTTATAACGTTAAAATATTGGTTTAATCGGAAACACGTGGCTTTTCTTTGTTTACTTTGTGCAACAATTGAATACGGTATTTCGATGACCAACAATGGAATATAAGCAAAGGATCGGTTTTGCGGGCTCCAACAAGATCCGAATTTTAAGAAACATTCGGTGTTTTTTTTAAAAATGTCGGTCTGTTAGAGTGCTTTGTTGTCTTAATTGGATTTAACTCCATGGCGTTTAATTTTTTTGTTTCCATTGTTTATGTGGTTCAAAAATTGGTATATAACGTTAAACTATAGGTTCAATCGGTAACACGTGCCTTTTTTTGTTTACATTGTGCAACAATGGAATACGGTATTTCGTTGCCGAACAATGGAATATAAGCAAAGGATCGGTTTTGCGGCCTCCAACAATAACCGAATATGAAGAAAGATTCGGTGTTTTGTTAAAAACGTCGGTTTGTTAGTTTGCTTTGTTGTCCTAACACTCTAAGACTCCATGGCATTTAGTTTATTTGTTTCCATTGTTTAAGTTGTTCACAAATCGGCTTATAACGTTAAAATATAGGTTCAATCGGTAACACGTGGCTTTTTTTTGTTTACATTGTGCAACAATGAAATACTGTATTTCGTTGCCCAACAATGGAATATAAGCAAAGGATCGGTTTTGCGGCCTCCAACAATAACCGAATATGAAGAAACATTCGGTGTTTTGTTAAAAACTTCGTTTTGATAGTTTGCTTTGTTGCCCTAACACACTGAGACTCCATGGAATTTAATTTATTTGTTTCCATTGTTTAAGTGGTTCAACAATCGGTTTATAACATTAAAATATCTGTTCAATCGGTAACACGTGGCTTTTCTTTGTTTACTTTGTGCAACAATGGAATACGGTATATCGTTGCCCAACAATGGAATATAAGCAAAGGATCGGTTCTGCGGGCTCCAACAATAACCGAATATGATGAAACATTCGGTGTTTTGTTAAAAACGTCGGTTTGTTAGTTTGCTTTGTTGTCTTAAAACACTGCGACTTCATGGAATTTAATTTATTTGTTTCCATTGTTTAAGTTGTTCAACAATCGGTTCATAACGTTAAAATATCGGTTCAATCGGTAACACGTGGCTTTTCATTGTTTACTTTGTGTAACAATGGAATACGGTATTTCGTTTCCCAACAATGGAATATGAGCAAAGGATCGGTTTTGCGGGCTCCAACAATAACCGAATATGAAGAAACATTTGGTGTTTTTTTTTAAACATCGGTCTGTTAGTGTGCTTTGTTGTCTTAACACGATTTGACTCCATGGCATCAATTTATTTGTTTCCATTGTTTAAGTTGTTCAACAATCGGTTTATAACGTTAAAATATCGGTTCAATCGGTAACACGTGGCTTTTTTTGTTTATATTGTGCAACAATGGAATACTGTATTTCGTTGCCCAACAATGGAATATAAGCAAAGGATCGGTTTTGCGGGCTCCAACAATAACCGAATATGAAGAAACATTCGGTGTTTTGTTAAAAACGTCGGTTTGTTAGTTTGCTTTGTTGTCCTAAAACACTGCGACTCCATGGCATTTAATTTATTTGTTTCCATTGTTTAAGTACTTCAACAATCGGTTTATAACGTTAAAATATCTGTTCAATCGGTAACACGTGACTCTTTTTTGTTTACATTGTGCAACAATGGAATACTGTATTTCGTTGCCCAACAATGAAATATAAGCAAAGGATCGGTTTTGCGGGCTCCAACAATAACCGAATATGAAGAAACATTCGGTGTTTTGTTAAAAACGTCCTTTTTATAGTTTGCTTTGTTGTCCTAACACACTGAGACTCCATGGAACTTAATTTATTTGTTTCCATTGTTTAAGTTGTTCAACAATCGGTTTATAACGTTAAAATATCTGTTCAATCGGTAACACGTGGCTTTTCTTTGTTTACTTTGTGCAACAATGGAATACGGTATATCGTTGGCCAACAATGGAACATAAGCAAAGGATCGATTTTGTGGGCTCCAACAATAACCGAATATG
The DNA here is from genome assembly GCA_963932465.1 of Maratus speciosus. Taxonomy (NCBI): domain Eukaryota; kingdom Metazoa; phylum Arthropoda; class Arachnida; order Araneae; family Salticidae; genus Maratus; species Maratus speciosus. The sequence goes on from CAWVRF010001084.1 coordinate 1,329,295, forward strand.
AAGAAAAATTCCGTGTTTTGTTAAAAACGTCGGTTTGTTAATTTGCTTTGTTGTCCTAAAACACTGCGACTCCATGGAATTTAATTTATTTGTTTCCATTGTTTAAGTTGTTCAACAATCGGTTTATAACGTTAAAATGCTGGTTAAATCGGTAACACTTGGCTTTTCTTTGTTTACATTGTGAAACAATGGAATACGGTATTTCGTTGCCCAACAATGGAGTATAAGCAAATATCGGTTTTGCGGCCTCCAACAATAATCGAATATGAAGAAACATTCGATGTTTTGTTAAAAACGTCGGTTTGTTAGTTTGCTTTGTTGTCCTAACACACTAAGACTCCATGGCATTTAGTTTATTTGTTTCCATTGTTTAAGTGGTTCAAAAATCGGCTTATAACGTTAAAATATAGGTTCAATCGGTAACACGTGCCTTTTTTTCTTTACATTGTGCAACAATGGAATACTGTATTTCGTTGCCCAACAATGGAATATAAGCAAAGGATCGGATTTGCGGGCTCCAACAATAACCGAATATGAAGAAACATTCGGTGTTTTGTTAAAAACGTCGGTTTGTTAGTTTGCTTTGTTGTCCTAAAACACTGCGACTCCATGGAATTTAATTTATTTGTTTCCATTGTTTAAGTTGTTCAACAATTGGTTTATAACGTTAAAATATTGGTTTAATCGGCAACACCTGGCTTTTCATTGTTTACTTTGTGCAACAATTGAATACGGTATTTCGATGACCAACAATGGAATATAAGCAAAGGATCTGTTTTGCGGGCTCCAACAATAACCGAATATGAAGAAACATTCGGTGTTTTTTAAAAACGACGTTTTGATAGTTTGCTTTGTTGTCCTAACACACTGAGACTCCATGGAATTTAATTTATTTGTTTCCATTGTTTAAGTTGTTCAACAATCGGTTTATAACATTAAAATATCTGTTCAATCGGTAACACGTGGCTTTTCTTTGTTTACTTTGTGCAACAATGGAATACGGTATATCGTTGCCCAACAATGGAATATAAGCAAAGGATCGGTTTTGCGGGCTCCAACAATAACCGAATATGATGAAACATTCGGTGTTTTGTTAAAAACGTCGGTTTGTTAGTTTGCTTTGTTGTCCTAAAACACTGCGACTTCATGGAAATTAATTTATTTGTTTCCATTGTTTAAGTTGTTCAACAATCGGTTCATAACGTTCAAATATCGGTTCAATCGGTAACACGTGGCTTTTCATTGTTTACTTTGTGTAACAATGGAATACGGTATTTCGTTTCCCAACAATGGAATATAAGCAAAGGATCGGTTTTGCGGGCTCCAACAATAACCGAATATGAAGAAACATTTGGTGTTTATTTTAAACATCGGTCTGTTAGTGTGCTTTGTTGTCTTAACACGATTTGACTCCATGGCATTTAATTTATTTGTTTCCATTGTTTAAGTTTTCAACAATCGGTTTATAACGTTAAAATATCGGTTCAATCGGTAACACGTGGCTTTTTTTGTTTACATTGTGCAGCAATGGAATACTGTATTTCGTTGCCCAACAATGGAATATAAGCAAAGGATCGGTTTTGCGGGCTCCAACAATAACCGAATATGAAGAAACATTCGGTGTTTTGTTAAAAACGTCGGTTTGTTAGTTTGCTTTGTTGTCCTAAAACACTGCGACTCCATGGCATTTAGTTTATTTGTTTCCATTGTTTTAGTGGTTCAAAAATCGGCTTATAACGTTAAAATATAGGTTAGATCGGTAACACGTGGCTTTTTTTGTTTACATTGTGCAACAATGGAATACTGTATTTCGTTGCCCAACAATGGAATATAAGCAAAGGATCGGTTTTGCGGGCTCCAACAATAACCGAATATGAAGAAACATTCGGTGTTTTGTTAAAAACGTCGGTTTGTTAGTTTGCTTTGTTGTCCTAAAACACTGCGACTCCATGGAATTTAATTTATTTGTTTCCATTGTTTAAGTTGTTCAACAATCGGTTTATAACGTTAAAATATCTGTTCAATCGGTAACACGTGACTCTTTTTTGTTTACATTGGGCAACAATGGAATACTGTATTTCGTTGCCCAACAATGAAATATAAGCAAAGGATCGATTTTGTGGGCTCCAACAATAACCGAATATGAAGAAACATTCCGTGTTTTGTTAAAAACGTCGGATGGTAATTTGCTTTGTTGTCCTAAAACACTGCGACTCCATGGAATTTAATTTATTTGTTTCCATTGTTTAAGTTGTTCAACAATCGGTTTATAACGTTAAAATATCTGTTCAATCGGTAACACGTGGCTTTTCTTTGTTTACTTTGTGCAACAATGGAATACGGTATATCGTTGGCCAACAATGGAATATAAGCAAAGGATCGATTTTGTGGGCTCCAACAATAACCGAATATGAAGAAACATTCCGTGTTTTGTTAAAAACGTCGGATGGTAATTTGCTTTGTTGTCCTAAAACACTGCGACTCCATGGAATTTAATTTATTTGTTTCCATTGTTTAAGTTGTTCAACAATCGGTTTATAACGTTAAAATGCCGGTTAAATCGGTAACACATGGCTTTTCTTTGTTTACATTGTGCAACAATGGAATACGGTATTTCGTTGCCCAACAATGGAGTATAAGCAAATATCGGTTTTGCGGCCTCCAACAATAACCGAATATGAAGAAACATTCGATGTTTTGTCAAAAACGTCGGTTTCTTTAGTTTGCTTTGTTGTCCTAACACACTAAGACTCCATGGCATTTAGTTTATTTGTTTCCATTGTTTAAGTGGTTCAAAAATCGGCTTATAACGTTAAAACATAGGTTCAATCGGTAACACGTGCCTTTTTTTTTTACATTGTGCAACAATGGAATACTGTATTTCGTTGCCCAACAATGGAATATAAGCAAAGGATCGGATTTGCGGGCTCCAACAATAACCGAATATGAAGAAACATTCGGTGTTTTGTTAAAAACGTCGGTTTGTTAGTTTGCTTTGTTGTCCTAAAACACTGCGACTCCATGGAATTTAATTTATTTGTTTCCATTGTTTAAGTTGTTCAACAATTGGTTTATAACGTTAAAATATTGGTTTAATCGGCAACACGTGGCTTTTCATTGTTTACTTTGTGCAACAATTGAATACGGTATTTCGATGACCAACAATGGAATATAAGCAAAGGATCTGTTTTGCGGGCTCCAACAATAACCGAATATGAAGAAACATTCGGTGTTTTTTAAAAACGACGTTTTGATAGTTTGCTTTGTTGTCCCAACACACCGAGACTCCATGGAATTTAATTTATTTGTTTCCATTGTTTAAGTTGTTCAACAATCGGTTCATAACGTTAAAATATCGGTTCAATCGGTAACACGTGGCTTTTCATTGTTTACTTTGTGTAACAATGGAATACTGTATTTCGTTGGCCAACAATGGAATATAAGCAAAGGATGGGTTTTGCGGGCTCCAACAATAACCGAATATGAAGAAACATTCGGTGTTTTGTTAAAAACGTCGGTTTGTTAGTTTGCTTTGTTGTCCTAAAACATTGCGACTCCATGGCATTTAATTTATTTGTTTCCATTGTTTAAGTACTTCAACAATCGGTTTATAACGTTAAAATATAGGTTCAATCGGTAACACGTGGCTTTTTTTTTGTTTACATTGTGCAACAATGGAATACTGTATTTCGTTGCCCAACAATAGAATATAAGCAAAGGATCTGTTTTGCGGGCTCCAACAATAACCGAATATGAAGAAACATTCGGTGATTTGTTAAAAACGTCGTTTTGATAGTTTGCTTTGTTGTCCTAACACACTAAGACTCCATGGAATTTAATTTATTTGTTTCCATTGTTTAAGTTGTTCAACAATCGGTTTATAACATTAAAATATCTGTTCAATCGGTAACACATGGCTTTTCTTTGTTTACTTTGTGCATCAATGGAATACGGTATATCGTTGCCCAACAATGGAATATAAGCAAAGGATCGTTTTTGCGGGCTCCAACAATAACCGAATATGAAGAAACATTCGGTGATTTGTTAAAAACGTCGGTTTGTTAGTTTGCTTTGTTGTCTTAAAACACTGCGACTTCATGGAATTTAATTTATTTGTTTCCATTGTTTAAGTTGTTCAACAATCGGTTTATAACGTTAAAATGCCTTTTAAATCGGTAACACATTGCTTTTCTTTGTTTACATTGTGCAACAATGGAACACTGTATTTCGTTGCCCAACAATGGAATATAAGCAATGGATCGGTTTTGCGGGCTCCAACAATAAACGAATATGAAGAAACATTCGGTGATTTGTTAAAAACGTCGGTTTGTTAGTTTGCTTTGTTGTCTTAAAACACTGCGACTTCATGGAATTTAATTTATTTGTTTCCATTGTTTAAGTTGTTCAACAATCGGTTTATAACGTTAAAATGCCTTTTAAATCGGTAACACATTGCTTTTCTTTGTTTACATTGTGCAACAATGGAACACTGTATTTCGTTGCCCAACAATGGAATATAAGCAATGGATCGGTTTTGCGGGCTCCAACAATAAACGAATATGAAGAAACATTCGGTGTTTTGTTAAAAACGTCGTTTTGATAGTTTGCTTTGTTGTCCTAACACACTGAGACACCTTGGAATTTAATTTATTTGTTTCCATTGTTTCAGTTGTTCAACAATTGGTTTATAACGTTAAAATATTGGTTTAATCGGCAACACGTGGCTTTTCTTTGTTTACTTTGTGCAACAATTGAATACGGTATTTCGTTGACCAACAATGGAATATAAGCAAAGGATCGGTTTTGCGGGCTCCAACAATATCCGAATATGAAGAAACATTCGGTGTTTTTTTTTAAAAACGTCGGTCTGTTAGTGTGCTTTGTTGTCTTAACACGATTTAACTCCATGGCGTTTAATTTTTTTGTTTCCATTGTTTAAGTGGTTCAAAAATCGGCTTATAACGTAAAAATATCGGTTCTATCGGTAACACATGGCGTTTCTTTGTTTACATTGTGCAACAATGGAATACGGTATTTCGTTGCCCAACAATGGAATATAAGCAAAGGATCGGTTTTGCAGCCTCCAACAATAACCGAATATGAAGAAAGATTCGGTGTTTTGTTAAATCGTCGGTTTGTTAGTTTGCTTTGTTGTCCCAACACACTTAGACTCCATGTCATTTAGTTTATTTGTTTCCATTGTTTAAGTGGTTCACAAATCGGCTTCTAACGTTAAAATATAGGTTCAATCAGTAACACGTGGCTATTTTTTTGTTTACATTGTGCAACAATGGAATACTGTATTTCGTTGCCCAACAATAGAATATAAGCAAAGGATCTGTTTTGCGGGCTCCAACTATAACCGAATATGAAGAAACATTCGGTGATTTGTTAAAAACGTCGTTTTGATAGTTTGCTTTGTTGTCCTAACACACTAAGACTCCATGGAATTTAATTTATTTGTTTCCATTGTTTAAGTTGTTCAACAATCGGTTTATAACATTAAAATATCTGTTCAATCGGTAACACGTGGCTTTTCTTTGTTTACTTTGTGCAACAATGGAATACGGTATATCGTTGCCCAACAATGGAATATAAGCAAAGGATCGTTTTTGCGGCCTCCAACAATAACCGAATATGAAGAAACGTTCGGTGATTTGTTAAAAACGTCGGTTTGTTAGTTTGCTTCGTTGTCTTAAAACACTGCGACTTCATGGAATTTAATTTATTTGTTTCCATTGTTTAAGTTGTTCAACAATCAGTTTATAACGTTAAAATATTTGTTTAATCGGCAACACGTGGCTTTTCTTTGTTTACTTAGTGCAAAAATTGAATACGGTATTTCGTTGACCAACAATAGAATATAAGCAAAGGATCGGTTTTGCGGGCTCCAACAATATCCGAATATGAAGAAACATTCGGTGTTTTTTTTTAAAAACGTCGGTCTGTTAGTGTGCTTTGTTGTCTTAACACGATTTAACTCCCTGGCGTTTAATTGTTTTGTTTCCATTGTTTAAGTGGTTCAAAAATCGGCTTATAACGTAAAAATATCGGTTCTATAGGTAACACATGGCTTTTCTTTGTTTACTTTGTGCAACAATGGAATACGGTATATCGTTGCCCAACAATGGAATATAAGCAAAGGATCGTTTTTGCGGGCTCAAACAATAACCGAATATGAAGAAACATTCGGTGATTTGTTAAAAACGTCGGTTTGTTAGTTTGCTTTGTTGTCTTAAAACACTGCGACTTCATGGAATTTAATTTATTTGTTTCCATTGTTTAAGTTGCTCAACAATCGGTTTATAACATTAAAATATCTGTTCAATCGATAACACGTGGCTTTTCATTGTTTACTTTGTTTAACAATGGAATACGGTATTTCGTTTCACAACAATGGAATATAAGCAAAGGATCGATTTTGCGGGCTCCAACAATAACCGAATATGAAGAAACATTCGGTGTTTTGTTAAAAACGTCGTTTTGATAGTTTGCTTTGTTGTCCTAACACACTGAGACTCCATGGAATTTCATTTATTTGTTTCCAATGTTTAAGTTGTTCAACAATCGGTTTATAACGTTAAAATGCCGGTTAAATCGGTAACACATGGCTTTTCTTTGTTTACATTGTGCAACAATGGAAAACTGTATTTCGTTGCCCAACAATGGAATATAAGCAATGGATCGGTTTTGCGGGCTCCAACAATAACCGAATATGAAGAAACATTCGGTGTTTTGTTAAAAACGTCGTTTTGATAGTTTGTTTTGTTGTCCTAACACACTGCGACTTCATGGAATTTAATTTATTTGTTTCCATTGTTTAAGTTGTTCAACAATCGGTTTATAACGTTAAAATATCGGTTCAATCGGTAACACTTGGCTTTTCATTGTTTACTTTGTGTAACAATGGAATACGGTATTTCGTTTCCCAACAATGGAATATAAGCAAAGGATCGGTTTTGCGGGCTCCAACAATAACCGAATATGAAGAAACATTTGGTGTTTTTTTTTAAACATCGGTCTGTTAGTGTGCTTTGTTGTCTTAACACGATTTGACTCCATGGCATTTAATTTATTTGTTTCCATTGTTTAAGTTGTTCAACAATCGGTTTATAACGTTAAAATATCGGTTCAATCGGTAACACGTGGCTTTTTTTGTTTACATTGTGCAACAATGGAATACTGTATTTCGTTGCCCAACAATGGAATATAAGCAAAGGATCGGTTTTGCGGGCTCCAACAATAACCGAATATGAAGAAACATTCGGTGTTTTGTTAAAAACGTCGGTTTGTTAGTTTGCTTTGTTGTCCTAAAACACTGCGACTCCATGGCATTTAATTTATTTGTTTCCATTGTTTAAGTACTTCAACAATCGGTTTATAACGTTAAAATATCTGTTCAATCGGTAACACGTGACTCTTTTTTGTTTACATTGTGCAACAATGGAATACTCTATTTCGTTGCCCAACAATGAAATATAAGCAAAGGATCGGTTTTGCGGGCTCCAACAATAACCGAATATGAAGAAACATTCGGTGTTTTGTTAAAAACGTCGTTTGTATAGTTTGCTTTGTTGTCCTAACACACTGAGACTCCATGGAACTTAATTTATTTGTTTCCATCGTTTAAGTTGTTCAACAATCGGTTTATAACATTAAAATATCTGTTCAATCGGTAACACGTGGCTTTTCTTTGTTTACTTTGTGCAACAATGGAATACGGTATATCGTTGCCCAACAATGGAATATAAGCAAAGGATCGGTTTTGCGGGCTCCAACAATAACCGAATATGATGAAACATTCGGTGTTTTGTTAAAAACGTCGGTTTGTTAGTTTGCTTTGTTGTCCTAAAACACTGCGACTTCATGGAAATTAATTTATTTGTTTCCATTGTTTAAGTTGTTCAACAATCGGTTCATAACGTTAAAATATCGGTTCAATCGGTAACACGTGGCTTTTCATTGTTTACTTTGTGTAACAATGGAATACGGTATTTCGTTTCCCAACAATGGAATATAAGCAAAGGATCGGTTTTGCGGGCTCCAACAATAACCGAATATGAAGAAACATTTGGTGTTTTTTTTTAAACATCGGTCTGTTAGTGTGCTTTGTTGTCTTAACACGATTTGACTCCATGGCATTTAATTTATTTGTTTCCATTGTTTAAGTTTTCAACAATCGGTTTATAACGTTAAAATATCGGTTCAATCGGTAACACGTGGCTTTTTTTGTTTACATTGTGCAGCAATGGAATACTGTATTTCGTTGCCCAACAATGGAATATAAGCAAAGGATCGGTTTTGCGGGCTCCAACAATAACCGAATATGAAGAAACATTCGGTGTTTTGTTAAAAACGTCGGTTTGTTAGTTTGCTTTGTTGTCCTAAAACACTGCGACTCCATGGCATTTAATTTATTTGTTTCCATTGTTTAAGTACTTCAACAATCGGTTTATAACGTTAAAATATCTGTTCAATCGGTAACACGTGACTCTTTTTTGTTTACATTGTGCAACAATGGAATACTCTATTTCGTTGCCCAACAATGAAATATAAGCAAAGGATCGGTTTTGCGGGCTCCAACAATAACCGAATATGAAGAAACATTCGGTGTTTTGTTAAAAACGTCGTTTTTATAGTTTGCTTTGTTGTCCTAACACACTGAGACTCCATGGAACTTAATTTATTTGTTTCCATCGTTTAAGTTGTTCAACAATCGGTTTATAACGTTAAAATATCTGTTCAATCGGTAACACGTGGCTTTTCTTTGTTTACTTTTTGCAACAATGGAATACGGTATATCGTTGGCCAACAATGGAATATAAGCAAAGGATCGATTTTGTGGGCTCCAACAATAACCGAATATGAAGAAACATTCCGTGTTTTGTTAAAAACGTCGGTTTGTTAATTTGCTTTGTTGTCCTAAAACACTGCGACTCCATGGAATTTAATTTATTTGTTTCCATTGTTTAAGTTGTTCAACAATCGGTTTATAACGTTAAAATGCTGGTTAAATCGGTAACACTTGGCTTTTCTTTGTTTACATTGTGAAACAATGGAATACGGTATTTCGTTGCCCAACAATGGAGTATAAGCAAATATCGGTTTTGCGGCCTCCAACAATAATCGAATATGAAGAAACATTCGATGTTTTGTTAAAAACGTCGGTTTGTTAGTTTGCTTTGTTGTCCTAACACACTAAGACTCCATGGCATTTAGTTTATTTGTTTCCATTGTTTAAGTGGTTCAAAAATCGGCTTATAACGTTAAAATATAGGTTCAATCGGTAACACGTGCCTTTTTTTCTTTACATTGTGCAACAATGGAATACTGTATTTCGTTGCCCAACAATGGAATATAAGCAAAGGATCGGATTTGCGGGCTCCAACAATAACCGAATATGAAGAAACATTCGGTGTTTTGTTAAAAACGTCGGTTTGTTAGTTTGCTTTGTTGTCCTAAAACACTGCGACTCCATGGAATTTAATTTATTTGTTTCCATTGTTTAAGTTGTTCAACAATTGGTTTATAACGTTAAAATATTGGTTTAATCGGCAACACCTGGCTTTTCATTGTTTACTTTGTGCAACAATTGAATACGGTATTTCGATGACCAACAATGGAATATAAGCAAAGGATCTGTTTTGCGGGCTCCAACAATAACCGAATATGAAGAAACATTCGGTGTTTTTTAAAAACGACGTTTTGATAGTTTGCTTTGTTGTCCTAACACACTGAGACTCCATGGAATTTAATTTATTTGTTTCCATTGTTTAAGTTGTTCAACAATCGGTTTATAACATTAAAATATCTGTTCAATCGGTAACACGTGGCTTTTCTTTGTTTACTTTGTGCAACAATGGAATACGGTATATCGTTGCCCAACAATGGAATATAAGCAAAGGATCGGTTTTGCGGGCTCCAACAATAACCGAATATGATGAAACATTCGGTGTTTTGTTAAAAACGTCGGTTTGTTAGTTTGCTTTGTTGTCCTAAAACACTGCGACTTCATGGAAATTAATTTATTTGTTTCCATTGTTTAAGTTGTTCAACAATCGGTTCATAACGTTCAAATATCGGTTCAATCGGTAACACGTGGCTTTTCATTGTTTACTTTGTGTAACAATGGAATACGGTATTTCGTTTCCCAACAATGGAATATAAGCAAAGGATCGGTTTTGCGGGCTCCAACAATAACCGAATATGAAGAAACATTTGGTGTTTATTTTAAACATCGGTCTGTTAGTGTGCTTTGTTGTCTTAACACGATTTGACTCCATGGCATTTAATTTATTTGTTTCCATTGTTTAAGTTTTCAACAATCGGTTTATAACGTTAAAATATCGGTTCAATCGGTAACACGTGGCTTTTTTTGTTTACATTGTGCAGCAATGGAATACTGTATTTCGTTGCCCAACAATGGAATATAAGCAAAGGATCGGTTTTGCGGGCTCCAACAATAACCGAATATGAAGAAACATTCGGTGTTTTGTTAAAAACGTCGGTTTGTTAGTTTGCTTTGTTGTCCTAAAACACTGCGACTCCATGGCATTTAGTTTATTTGTTTCCATTGTTTTAGTGGTTCAAAAATCGGCTTATAACGTTAAAATATAGGTTAGATCGGTAACACGTGGCTTTTTTTGTTTACATTGTGCAACAATGGAATACTGTATTTCGTTGCCCAACAATGGAATATAAGCAAAGGATCGGTTTTGCGGGCTCCAACAATAACCGAATATGAAGAAACATTCGGTGTTTTGTTAAAAACGTCGGTTTGTTAGTTTGCTTTGTTGTCCTAAAACACTGCGACTCCATGGAATTTAATTTATTTGTTTCCATTGTTTAAGTTGTTCAACAATCGGTTTATAACGTTAAAATATCTGTTCAATCGGTAACACGTGACTCTTTTTTGTTTACATTGGGCAACAATGGAATACTGTATTTCGTTGCCCAACAATGAAATATAAGCAAAGGATCGATTTTGTGGGCTCCAACAATAACCGAATATGAAGAAACATTCCGTGTTTTGTTAAAAACGTCGGATGGTAATTTGCTTTGTTGTCCTAAAACACTGCGACTCCATGGAATTTAATTTATTTGTTTCCATTGTTTAAGTTGTTCAACAATCGGTTTATAACGTTAAAATATCTGTTCAATCGGTAACACGTGGCTTTTCTTTGTTTACTTTGTGCAACAATGGAATACGGTATATCGTTGGCCAACAATGGAATATAAGCAAAGGATCGATTTTGTGGGCTCCAACAATAACCGAATATGAAGAAACATTCCGTGTTTTGTTAAAAACGTCGGATGGTAATTTGCTTTGTTGTCCTAAAACACTGCGACTCCATGGAATTTAATTTATTTGTTTCCATTGTTTAAGTTGTTCAACAATCGGTTTATAACGTTAAAATGCCGGTTAAATCGGTAACACATGGCTTTTCTTTGTTTACATTGTGCAACAATGGAATACGGTATTTCGTTGCCCAACAATGGAGTATAAGCAAATATCGGTTTTGCGGCCTCCAACAATAACCGAATATGAAGAAACATTCGATGTTTTGTCAAAAACGTCGGTTTCTTTAGTTTGCTTTGTTGTCCTAACACACTAAGACTCCATGGCATTTAGTTTATTTGTTTCCATTGTTTAAGTGGTTCAAAAATCGGCTTATAACGTTAAAACATGGGTTCAATCGGTAACACGTGCCTTTTTTTTTTACATTGTGCAACAATGGAATACTGTATTTCGTTGCCCAACAATGGAATATAAGCAAAGGATCGGATTTGCGGGCTCCAACAATAACCGAATATGAAGAAACATTCGGTGTTTTGTTAAAAACGTCGGTTTGTTAGTTTGCTTTGTTGTCCTAAAACACTGCGACTCCATGGAATTTAATTTATTTGTTTCCATTGTTTAAGTTGTTCAACAATTGGTTTATAACGTTAAAATATTGGTTTAATCGGCAACACGTGGCTTTTCATTGTTTACTTTGTGCAACAATTGAATACGGTATTTCGATGACCAACAATGGAATATAAGCAAAGGATCTGTTTTGCGGGCTCCAACAATAACCGAATATGAAGAAACATTCGGTGTTTTTTAAAAACGACGTTTTGATAGTTTGCTTTGTTGTCCCAACACACCGAGACTCCATGGAATTTAATTTATTTGTTTCCATTGTTTAAGTTGTTCAACAATCGGTTCATAACGTTAAAATATCGGTTCAATCGGTAACACGTGGCTTTTCATTGTTTACTTTGTGTAACAATGGAATACTGTATTTCGTTGGCCAACAATGGAATATAAGCAAAGGATGGGTTTTGCGGGCTCCAACAATAACCGAATATGAAGAAACATTCGGTGTTTTGTTAAAAACGTCGGTTTGTTAGTTTGCTTTGTTGTCCTAAAACATTGCGACTCCATGGCATTTAATTTATTTGTTTCCATTGTTTAAGTACTTCAACAATCGGTTTATAACGTTAAAATATAGGTTCAATCGGTAACACGTGGCTTTTTTTTTGTTTACATTGTGCAACAATGGAATACTGTATTTCGTTGCCCAACAATAGAATATAAGCAAAGGATCTGTTTTGCGGGCTCCAACAATAACCGAATATGAAGAAACATTCGGTGATTTGTTAAAAACGTCGTTTTGATAGTTTGCTTTGTTGTCCTAACACACTAAGACTCCATGGAATTTAATTTATTTGTTTCCATTGTTTAAGTTGTTCAACAATCGGTTTATAACATTAAAATATCTGTTCAATCGGTAACACATGGCTTTTCTTTGTTTACTTTGTGCATCAATGGAATACGGTATATCGTTGCCCAACAATGGAATATAAGCAAAGGATCGTTTTTGCGGGCTCCAACAATAACCGAATATGAAGAAACATTCGGTGATTTGTTAAAAACGTCGGTTTGTTAGTTTGCTTTGTTGTCTTAAAACACTGCGACTTCATGGAATTTAATTTATTTGTTTCCATTGTTTAAGTTGTTCAACAATCGGTTTATAACGTTAAAATGCCTTTTAAATCGGTAACACATTGCTTTTCTTTGTTTACATTGTGCAACAATGGAACACTGTATTTCGTTGCCCAACAATGGAATATAAGCAATGGATCGGTTTTGCGGGCTCCAACAATAAACGAATATGAAGAAACATTCGGTGATTTGTTAAAAACGTCGGTTTGTTAGTTTGCTTTGTTGTCTTAAAACACTGCGACTTCATGGAATTTAATTTATTTGTTTCCATTGTTTAAGTTGTTCAACAATCGGTTTATAACGTTAAAATGCCTTTTAAATCGGTAACACATTGCTTTTCTTTGTTTACATTGTGCAACAATGGAACACTGTATTTCGTTGCCCAACAATGGAATATAAGCAATGGATCGGTTTTGCGGGCTCCAACAATAAACGAATATGAAGAAACATTCGGTGTTTTGTTAAAAACGTCGTTTTGATAGTTTGCTTTGTTGTCCTAACACACTGAGACACCTTGGAATTTAATTTATTTGTTTCCATTGTTTCAGTTGTTCAACAATTGGTTTATAACGTTAAAATATTGGTTTAATCGGCAACACGTGGCTTTTCTTTGTTTACTTTGTGCAACAATTGAATACGGTATTTCGTTGACCAACAATGGAATATAAGCAAAGGATCGGTTTTGCGGGCTCCAACAATATCCGAATATGAAGAAACATTCGGTGTTTTTTTTTAAAAACGTCGGTCTGTTAGTGTGCTTTGTTGTCTTAACACGATTTAACTCCATGGCGTTTAATTTTTTTGTTTCCATTGTTTAAGTGGTTCAAAAATCGGCTTATAACGTAAAAATATCGGTTCTATCGGTAACACATGGCGTTTCTTTGTTTACATTGTGCAACAATGGAATACGGTATTTCGTTGCCCAACAATGGAATATAAGCAAAGGATCGGTTTTGCAGCCTCCAACAATAACCGAATATGAAGAAAGATTCGGTGTTTTGTTAAATCGTCGGTTTGTTAGTTTGCTTTGTTGTCCCAACACACTTAGACTCCATGTCATTTAGTTTATTTGTTTCCATTGTTTAAGTGGTTCACAAATCGGCTTCTAACGTTAAAATATAGGTTCAATCAGTAACACGTGGCTATTTTTTTGTTTACATTGTGCAACAATGGAATACTGTATTTCGTTGCCCAACAATAGAATATAAGCAAAGGATCTGTTTTGCGGGCTCCAACTATAACCGAATATGAAGAAACATTCGGTGATTTGTTAAAAACGTCGTTTTGATAGTTTGCTTTGTTGTCCTAACACACTAAGACTCCATGGAATTTAATTTATTTGTTTCCATTGTTTAAGTTGTTCAACAATCGGTTTATAACATTAAAATATCTGTTCAATCGGTAACACGTGGCTTTTCTTTGTTTACTTTGTGCAACAATGGAATACGGTATATCGTTGCCCAACAATGGAATATAAGCAAAGGATCGTTTTTGCGGCCTCCAACAATAACCGAATATGAAGAAACGTTCGGTGATTTGTTAAAAACGTCGGTTTGTTAGTTTGCTTCGTTGTCTTAAAACACTGCGACTTCATGGAATTTAATTTATTTGTTTCCATTGTTTAAGTTGTTCAACAATCAGTTTATAACGTTAAAATATTTGTTTAATCGGCAACACGTGGCTTTTCATTGTTTACTTTGTTTAACAATGGAATACGGTATTTCGTTTCACAACAATGGAATATAAGCAAAGGATCGATTTTGCGGGCTCCAACAATAACCGAATATGAAGAAACATTCGGTGTTTTGTTAAAAACGTCGTTTTGATAGTTTGCTTTGTTGTCCTAACACACTGAGACTCCATGGAATTTCATTTATTTGTTTCCAATGTTTAAGTTGTTCAACAATCGGTTTATAACGTTAAAATGCCGGTTAAATCGGTAACACATGGCTTTTCTTTGTTTACATTGTGCAACAATGGAAAACTGTATTTCGTTGCCCAACAATGGAATATAAGCAATGGATCGGTTTTGCGGGCTCCAACAATAACCGAATATGAAGAAACATTCGGTGTTTTGTTAAAAACGTCGTTTTGATAGTTTGTTTTGTTGTCCTAACACACTGCGACTTCATGGAATTTAATTTATTTGTTTCCATTGTTTAAGTTGTTCAACAATCGGTTTATAACGTTAAAATATCGGTTCAATCGGTAACACTTGGCTTTTCATTGTTTACTTTGTGTAACAATGGAATACGGTATTTCGTTTCCCAACAATGGAATATAAGCAAAGGATCGGTTTTGCGGGCTCCAACAATAACCGAATATGAAGAAACATTTGGTGTTTTTTTTTAAACATCGGTCTGTTAGTGTGCTTTGTTGTCTTAACACGATTTGACTCCATGGCATTTAATTTATTTGTTTCCATTGTTTAAGTTGTTCAACAATCGGTTTATAACGTTAAAATATCGGTTCAATCGGTAACACGTGGCTTTTTTTGTTTACATTGTGCAACAATGGAATACTGTATTTCGTTGCCCAACAATGGAATATAAGCAAAGGATCGGTTTTGCGGGCTCCAACAATAACCGAATATGAAGAAACATTCGGTGTTTTGTTAAAAACGTCGGTTTGTTAGTTTGCTTTGTTGTCCTAAAACACTGCGACTCCATGGCATTTAATTTATTTGTTTCCATTGTTTAAGTACTTCAACAATCGGTTTATAACGTTAAAATATCTGTTCAATCGGTAACACGTGACTCTTTTTTGTTTACATTGTGCAACAATGGAATACTCTATTTCGTTGCCCAACAATGAAATATAAGCAAAGGATCGGTTTTGCGGGCTCCAACAATAACCGAATATGAAGAAACATTCGGTGTTTTGTTAAAAACGTCGTTTGTATAGTTTGCTTTGTTGTCCTAACACACTGAGACTCCATGGAACTTAATTTATTTGTTTCCATCGTTTAAGTTGTTCAACAATCGGTTTATAACATTAAAATATCTGTTCAATCGGTAACACGTGGCTTTTCTTTGTTTACTTTGTGCAACAATGGAATACGGTATATCGTTGCCCAACAATGGAATATAAGCAAAGGATCGGTTTTGCGGGCTCCAACAATAACCGAATATGATGAAACATTCGGTGTTTTGTTAAAAACGTCGGTTTGTTAGTTTGCTTTGTTGTCCTAAAACACTGCGACTTCATGGAAATTAATTTATTTGTTTCCATTGTTTAAGTTGTTCAACAATCGGTTCATAACGTTAAAATATCGGTTCAATCGGTAACACGTGGCTTTTCATTGTTTACTTTGTGTAACAATGGAATACGGTATTTCGTTTCCCAACAATGGAATATAAGCAAAGGATCGGTTTTGCGGGCTCCAACAATAACCGAATATGAAGAAACATTTGGTGTTTTTTTTTAAACATCGGTCTGTTAGTGTGCTTTGTTGTCTTAACACGATTTGACTCCATGGCATTTAATTTATTTGTTTCCATTGTTTAAGTTTTCAACAATCGGTTTATAACGTTAAAATATCGGTTCAATCGGTAACACGTGGCTTTTTTTGTTTACATTGTGCAGCAATGGAATACTGTATTTCGTTGCCCAACAATGGAATATAAGCAAAGGATCGGTTTTGCGGGCTCCAACAATAACCGAATATGAAGAAACATTCGGTGTTTTGTTAAAAACGTCGGTTTGTTAGTTTGCTTTGTTGTCCTAAAACACTGCGACTCCATGGCATTTAATTTATTTGTTTCCATTGTTTAAGTACTTCAACAATCGGTTTATAACGTTAAAATATCTGTTCAATCGGTAACACGTGACTCTTTTTTGTTTACATTGTGCAACAATGGAATACTCTATTTCGTTGCCCAACAATGAAATATAAGCAAAGGATCGGTTTTGCGGGCTCCAACAATAACCGAATATGAAGAAACATTCGGTGTTTTGTTAAAAACGTCGTTTTTATAGTTTGCTTTGTTGTCCTAACACACTGAGACTCCATGGAACTTAATTTATTTGTTTCCATCGTTTAAGTTGTTCAACAATCGGTTTATAACGTTAAAATATCTGTTCAATCGGTAACACGTGGCTTTTCTTTGTTTACTTTTTGCAACAATGGAATACGGTATATCGTTGGCCAACAATGGAATATAAGCAAAGGATCGATTTTGTGGGCTCCAACAATAACCGAATATGAAGAAACATTCCGTGTTTTGTTAAAAACGTCGGTTTGTTAATTTGCTTTGTTGTCCTAAAACACTGCGACTCCATGGAATTTAATTTATTTGTTTCCATTGTTTAAGTTGTTCAACAATCGGTTTATAACGTTAAAATGCCGGTTAAATCGGTAACACATGGCTTTTCTTTGTTTACATTGTGCAACAATGGAATACGGTATTTCGTTGCCCAACAATGGAGTATAAGCAAATATCGGTTTTGCGGCCTCCAACAATAACCGAATATGAAGAAACATTCGATGTTTTGTTAAAAACGTCGGTTTGTTAGTTTGCTTTGTTGTCCTAACACACTAAGACTCCATGGCATTTAGTTTATTTGTTTCCATGGTTTAAGTGGTTCAAAAATCGGCTTATAACGTTAAAATATAGGTTCAATCGGTAACACGTGCCTTTTTTTCTTTACATTGTGCAACAATGGAATACTGTATTTCGTTGCCCAACAATGGAATATAAGCAAAGGATCGGATTTGCGGGCTCCAACAATAACCGAATATGAAGAAACATTCGGTGTTTTGTTAAAAACGACGGTTTGTTAGTTTGCTTTGTTGTCCTAAAACACTGCGACTCCATGGAATTTAATTTATTTGTTTCCATTGTTTAAGTTGTTCAACAATTGGTTTATAACGTTAAAATATTGGTTTAATCGGCAACACGTGGCTTTTCATTGTTTACTTTGTGCAACAATTGAATACGGTATTTCGATGACCAACAATGGAATATAAGCAAAGGATCTGTTTTGCGGGCTCCAACAATAACCGAATATGAAGAAACATTCGGTGTTTTTTAAAAACGACGTTTTGATAGTTTGCTTTGTTGTCCCAACACACTGAGACTCCATGGAATTTAATTTATTTGTTTCCATTGTTTAAGTTGTTCAACAATCGGTTCATAACGTTAAAATATCGGTTCAATCGGTAACACGTGGCTTTTCTTTGTTTACTTTGTGCAACAATGGAATACGGTATATCGTTGCCCAACAATGGAATATAAGCAAAGGATCGTTTTTACGGGCTCCAACAATAACCGAATATGAAGAAACATTCGGTGATTTGTTAAAAACGTCAGTTTGTTAGTTTGCTTTGTTGTCTTAAAACACTGCGACTTCATGGAATTTAATTTATTTGTTTCCATTGTTTAAGTTGTTCAACAATCAGTTTATAACGTTAAAATATTGGTTTAATCGGCAACACGTGGCTTTTCTTTGTTTACTTTGTGCAAAAATTGAATACGGTATTTCGTTGACCAACAATGGAATATAAGCAAAGGATCGGTTTTGCGGGCTCCAACAATATCCGAATATGAAGAAACATTCGGTGATTTGTTAAAAACGTCGGTTTGTTAGTTTGCTTTGTTGTCTTAAAACACTGCGACTTCATGGAATTTAATTTATTTGTTTCCATTGTTTAAGTTGTTCAACAATCAGTTTATAACGTTAAAATATCGGTTCAATCGATAACACGTGGCTTTTCATTGTTTACTTTGTTTAACAATGGAATACGGTATTTCGTTTCACAACAATGGAATATAAGGAAAGGATCGATCTTGCGGGCTCCAACAATAACCGAATATGAAGAAACATTCGGTGTTTTGTTAAAAACGTCGTTTTGATAGTTTGCTTTGTTGTCCTAACACACTGAGACTCCATGGAATTTAATTTATTTGTTTCCATTGTTTAAGTTGTTCAACAATCGGTTTATAACGTTAAAATGCCGGTTAAATCGGTAACACATGGCTTTTCTTTGTTTACATTGTGCAACAATGGAACACTGTATTTCGTTGCCCAACAATGGAATATAAGCAATGGATCGGTTTTGCGGGCTCCAACAATAACCGAATATGAAGAAACATTCGGTGTTTTGTTAAAAACGTCGGTTTGTTAGTTTGCTTTGTTGTCCTAAAACACTGCGACTCCATGGCATTTAATTTATTTGTTTCCATTGTTTAAGTACTTCAACAATCGGTTTATAACGTTAAAATACAGGTTCAATCGGTAACACGTGGCTTTTTTTTTGTTTACATTGTGCAACAATGGAATACTGTATTTCGTTGCCCAACAATAGAATATAAGCAAAGGATCTGTTTTGCGGGCTCCAACAATAACCGAATATGAAGAAACATTCGGTGATTTGTTAAAAACGTCGTATTGATAGTTTGCTTTGTTGTCCTAACACACTAAGACTCCATGGAATTTAATTTATTTGTTTCCATTGTTTAAGTTGTTCAACAATCGGTTTATAACATTAAAATATCTGTTCAATCGGTAACACATGGCTTTTATTTGTTTACTTTGTGCAACAATGGAATACGGTATATCGTTGCCCAACAATGGAATATAAGCAAAGGATCGTTTTTGCGGGCTCCAACAATAACCGAATATGAAGAAACATTCGGTGATTTGTTAAAAACGTCGGTTTGTTAGTTTGCTTTGTTGTCTTAAAACACTGCGACTTCATGGAATTTAATTTATTTGTTTCCATTGTTTAAGTTGTTCAACAATCGGTTTATAACGTTAAAATGCCGGTTAAATCGGTAACACATTGCTTTTCTTTGTTTACATTGTGCAACAATGGAACACTGTATTTCGTTGCCCAACAATGGAATATAAGCAATGGATCGGTTTTGCGGGCTCCAACAATAAACGAATATGAAGAAACATTCGGTGTTTTGTTAAAAACGTCGTTTTGATAGTTTGCTTTGTTGTCCTAACACACTGAGACACCTTGGAATTTAATTTATTTGTTTCCATTGTTTAAGTTGTTCAACAATTGGTTTATAACGTTAAAATATTGGTTTAATCGGCAACACGTGGCTTTTCATTGTTTACTTTGTGCAACAATTGAATACGGTATTTCGATGACCAACAATGGAATATAAGCAAAGGATCTGTTTTGCGGGCTCCAACAATAACCGAATATGAAGAAACATTCGGTGTTTTTTTAAAAACGACGTTTTGATAGTTTGCTTTGTTGTCCCAACACACTGAGACTCCATGGAATTTAATTTATTTGTTTCCATTGTTTAAGTTGTTCAACAATCGGTTCATAACGTTAAAATATCGGTTCAATCGGTAACACGTGGCTTTTCTTTGTTTACTTTGTGCAACAATGGAATACGGTATATCGTTGCCCAACAATGGAATATAAGCAAAGGATCGTTTTTACGGGCTCCAACAATAACCGAATATGAAGAAACATTCGGTGATTTGTTAAAAACGTCAGTTTGTTAGTTTGCTTTGTTGTCTTAAAACACTGCGACTTCATGGAATTTAATTTATTTGTTTCCATTGTTTAAGTTGTTCAACAATCAGTTTATAACGTTAAAATATTTGTTTAATCGGCAACACGTGGCTTTTCTTTGTTTACTTAGTGCAAAAATTGAATACGGTATTTCGTTGACCAACAATAGAATATAAGCAAAGGATCGGTTTTGCGGGCTCCAACAATATCCGAATATGAAGAAACATTCGGTGTTTTTTTTTAAAAACGTCGGTCTGTTAGTGTGCTTTGTTGTCTTAACACGATCTAACTCCATGGCGTTTAATTTTTTTGTTTCCATTGTTTAAGTGGTTCAAAAATCGGCTTATAACGTAAAAATATCGGTTCTATAGGTAACACATGGCTTTTCTTTGTTTACTTTGTGCAACAATGGAATACGGTATATCGTTGCCCAACAATGGAATATAAGCAAAGGATCGTTTTTGCGGGCTCAAACAATAACCGAATATGAAGAAACATTCGGTGATTTGTTAAAAACGTCGGTTTGTTAGTTTGCTTTGTTGTCTTAAAACACTGCGACTTCATGGAATTTAATTTATTTGTTTCCATTGTTTAAGTTGTTCAACAATCGGTTTATAACATTAAAATATCTGTTCAATCGATAACACGTGGCTTTTCATTGTTTACTTTGTTTAACTATGGAATACGGTATTTCGTTTCACAACAATGGAATATAAGCAAAGGATCGATTTTGCGGGCTCCAACAATAACCGAATATGAAGAAACATTCGGTGTTTTGTTAAAAACGTCGTTTTGATAGTTTGCTTTGTTGTCCTAACACACTGAGACTCCATGGAATTTCATTTATTTGTTTCCAATGTTTAAGTTGTTCAACAATCGGTTTATAACGTTAAAATGCCGGTTAAATCGGTAACACATGGCTTTTCTTTGTTTACATTGTGCAACAATGGAAAACTGTATTTCGTTGCCCAACAATGGAATATAAGCAATGGATCGGTTTTGCGGGCTCCAACAATAACCGAATATGAAGAAACATTCGGTGTTTTGTTAAAAACGTCGTTTTGATAGTTTGCTTTGTTGTCCTAACACACTGAGACACCTTGGAATTTAATTTATTTGTTTCCATTGTTTCAGTTGTTCAACAATTGGTTTATAACTTTAAAATATTGGTTTAATCGGCAACACGTGGCTTTTCTTTTTTTACTTTGTGCAACAATTGAATACGGTATTTCGTTGACCAACAATGGAATATAAGCAAAGGATCGGTTTTGCGGGCTCCAACAATATCCGAATATGAGAAACATTCGGTGTTTTTTTTAAAAAACGTCGGTCTGTTAGTGTGCTTTGTTGTCTTAACACGATTTAACTCCATGGCGTTTACTTTTTTTGTTTCCATTGTTTAAGTGGTTCAAAAATGGGCTTATAACGTAAAAATATCGGTTCTATCGGTAACACATGGCTTTTCTTTGTTTACATTGTGCAACAATGGAATACGGTATTTCGTTGCCCAACAATGGAATATAAGCAAAGGATCGGTTTTGCGGCCTCCAACAATAACCGAATATGAAGAAAGATTCGGTGTTTTGTTAAAAACGTCGGTTTGTTAGTTTGCTTTGTTGTCCCAACACACTTAGACTCCATGGCAT
This sequence comes from Maratus speciosus, assembly GCA_963932465.1. Classification (NCBI taxonomy): domain Eukaryota; kingdom Metazoa; phylum Arthropoda; class Arachnida; order Araneae; family Salticidae; genus Maratus; species Maratus speciosus. The sequence goes on from CAWVRF010001084.1 coordinate 1,351,412, forward strand.
TTAGTTTATTTGTTTCCATTTTTAAGTGGTTCACAAATCGGCTTATAACGTTAAAATATAGGTTTAATCGGTAACACGTGGCTTTTTTTTGTTTACATTGTGCAACAATGGAATACTGTATTTCGTTGCCCAACAATAGAATATAAGCAAAGGATCTGTTTTGCGGGCTCCAACAATAACCGAATATGAAGAAACATTCGGTGATTTGTTAAAAACGTCGTTTTGATAGTTTGCTTTGTTGTCCTAACACACTAAGAGTCCATGGAATTTAATTTATTTGTTTTCATTGTTTAAGTTGTTCAACAATCGGTTTATAACATTAAAATATCTGTTCAATCGGTAACACGTGGCTTTTCTTTGTTTACTTTGTGCAACAATGGAATACGGTATATCGTTTCCCAACAATGGAATATAAGCAAAGGATCGTTTTTGCGGGCTCCAACAATAACCGAATATGATGAAACATTCGGTGTTTTGTTAAAAACGTCGGTTTGTTAGTTTGCTTTGTTGTCCTAAAACACTGCGACTTCATGGAATTTAATTTATTTGTTTCTATTGTTTAAGTTGTTCAACAATCGGTTCATAACGTTAAAATATCGGTTCAATCGGTAACACTTGGCTTTTCATTGTTTACTTTGTGTAACAATGGAATACGGTATTTCGTTTCCCAACAATGGAATATAAGCAAAGGATCGGTTTTGCGGGCTCCAACAATAACCGAATATGAAGAAACATTTGGTGTTTTTTTTTAAACATCGGTCTGTTAGTGTGCTTTGTTGTCTTAACACGATTTGACTCCATGGCATTTAATTTATTTGTTTCCATTGTTTAAGTTGTTCAACAATCGGTTTATAACGTTAAAATATCGGTTCAATCGGTAACACGTGGCTTTTTTTGTTTACATTGTGCAACAATGGAATACTGTATTTCGTTGCCCAACAATGGAATATAAGCAAAGGATCGGTTTTGCGGGCTCCAACAATAACCGAATATGAAGAAACATTCGGTGTTTTGTTAAAAACGTCGGTTTGTTAGTTTGCTTTGTTGTCCTAAAACACTGCGACTCCATGGCATTTAATTTATTTGTTTCCATTGTTTAAGTACTTCAACAATCGGTTTATAACGTTAAAATATCTGTTCAATCGGTAACACGTGACTCTTTTTTGTTTACATTGTGCAACAATGGAATACTCTATTTCGTTGCCCAACAATGAAATATAAGCAAAGGATCGGTTTTGCGGGCTCCAACAATAACCGAATATGAAGAAACATTCGGTGTTTTGTTAAAAACGTCGTTTTTATAGTTTGCTTTGTTGTCCTAACACACTGAGACTCCATGGAACTTAATTTATTTGTTTCCATCGTTTAAGTTGTTCAACAATCGGTTTATAACGTTAAAATATCTGTTCAATCGGTAACACGTGGCTTTTCTTTGTTTACTTTTTGCAACAATGGAATACGGTATATCGTTGGCCAACAATGGAATATAAGCAAAGGATCGATTTTGTGGGCTCCAACAATAACCGAATATGAAGAAACATTCCGTGTTTTGTTAAAAACGTCGGTTTGTTAATTTGCTTTGTTGTCCTAAAACACTGCGACTCCATGGAATTTAATTTATTTGTTTCCATTGTTTAAGTTGTTCAACAATCGGTTTATAACGTTAAAATGCCGGTTAAATCGGTAACACATGGCTTTTCTTTGTTTACATTGTGCAACAATGGAATACGGTATTTCGTTGCCCAACAATGGAGTATAAGCAAATATCGGTTTTGCGGCCTCCAACAATAACCGAATATGAAGAAACATTCGATGTTTTGTTAAAAACGTCGGTTTGTTAGTTTGCTTTGTTGTCCTAACACACTAAGACTCCATGGCATTTAGTTTATTTGTTTCCATGGTTTAAGTGGTTCAAAAATCGGCTTATAACGTTAAAATATAGGTTCAATCGGTAACACGTGCCTTTTTTTCTTTACATTGTGCAACAATGGAATACTGTATTTCGTTGCCCAACAATGGAATATAAGCAAAGGATCGGATTTGCGGGCTCCAACAATAACCGAATATGAAGAAACATTCGGTGTTTTGTTAAAAACGACGGTTTGTTAGTTTGCTTTGTTGTCCTAAAACACTGCGACTCCATGGAATTTAATTTATTTGTTTCCATTGTTTAAGTTGTTCAACAATTGGTTTATAACGTTAAAATATTGGTTTAATCGGCAACACGTGGCTTTTCATTGTTTACTTTGTGCAACAATTGAATACGGTATTTCGATGACCAACAATGGAATATAAGCAAAGGATCTGTTTTGCGGGCTCCAACAATAACCGAATATGAAGAAACATTCGGTGTTTTTTAAAAACGACGTTTTGATAGTTTGCTTTGTTGTCCCAACACACTGAGACTCCATGGAATTTAATTTATTTGTTTCCATTGTTTAAGTTGTTCAACAATCGGTTCATAACGTTAAAATATCGGTTCAATCGGTAACACGTGGCTTTTCTTTGTTTACTTTGTGCAACAATGGAATACGGTATATCGTTGCCCAACAATGGAATATAAGCAAAGGATCGTTTTTACGGGCTCCAACAATAACCGAATATGAAGAAACATTCGGTGATTTGTTAAAAACGTCAGTTTGTTAGTTTGCTTTGTTGTCTTAAAACACTGCGACTTCATGGAATTTAATTTATTTGTTTCCATTGTTTAAGTTGTTCAACAATCAGTTTATAACGTTAAAATATTGGTTTAATCGGCAACACGTGGCTTTTCTTTGTTTACTTTGTGCAAAAATTGAATACGGTATTTCGTTGACCAACAATGGAATATAAGCAAAGGATCGGTTTTGCGGGCTCCAACAATATCCGAATATGAAGAAACATTCGGTGATTTGTTAAAAACGTCGGTTTGTTAGTTTGCTTTGTTGTCTTAAAACACTGCGACTTCATGGAATTTAATTTATTTGTTTCCATTGTTTAAGTTGTTCAACAATCAGTTTATAACGTTAAAATATCGGTTCAATCGATAACACGTGGCTTTTCATTGTTTACTTTGTTTAACAATGGAATACGGTATTTCGTTTCACAACAATGGAATATAAGGAAAGGATCGATCTTGCGGGCTCCAACAATAACCGAATATGAAGAAACATTCGGTGTTTTGTTAAAAACGTCGTTTTGATAGTTTGCTTTGTTGTCCTAACACACTGAGACTCCATGGAATTTAATTTATTTGTTTCCATTGTTTAAGTTGTTCAACAATCGGTTTATAACGTTAAAATGCCGGTTAAATCGGTAACACATGGCTTTTCTTTGTTTACATTGTGCAACAATGGAACACTGTATTTCGTTGCCCAACAATGGAATATAAGCAATGGATCGGTTTTGCGGGCTCCAACAATAACCGAATATGAAGAAACATTCGGTGTTTTGTTAAAAACGTCGGTTTGTTAGTTTGCTTTGTTGTCCTAAAACACTGCGACTCCATGGCATTTAATTTATTTGTTTCCATTGTTTAAGTACTTCAACAATCGGTTTATAACGTTAAAATACAGGTTCAATCGGTAACACGTGGCTTTTTTTTTGTTTACATTGTGCAACAATGGAATACTGTATTTCGTTGCCCAACAATAGAATATAAGCAAAGGATCTGTTTTGCGGGCTCCAACAATAACCGAATATGAAGAAACATTCGGTGATTTGTTAAAAACGTCGTATTGATAGTTTGCTTTGTTGTCCTAACACACTAAGACTCCATGGAATTTAATTTATTTGTTTCCATTGTTTAAGTTGTTCAACAATCGGTTTATAACATTAAAATATCTGTTCAATCGGTAACACATGGCTTTTATTTGTTTACTTTGTGCAACAATGGAATACGGTATATCGTTGCCCAACAATGGAATATAAGCAAAGGATCGTTTTTGCGGGCTCCAACAATAACCGAATATGAAGAAACATTCGGTGATTTGTTAAAAACGTCGGTTTGTTAGTTTGCTTTGTTGTCTTAAAACACTGCGACTTCATGGAATTTAATTTATTTGTTTCCATTGTTTAAGTTGTTCAACAATCGGTTTATAACGTTAAAATGCCGGTTAAATCGGTAACACATTGCTTTTCTTTGTTTACATTGTGCAACAATGGAACACTGTATTTCGTTGCCCAACAATGGAATATAAGCAATGGATCGGTTTTGCGGGCTCCAACAATAAACGAATATGAAGAAACATTCGGTGTTTTGTTAAAAACGTCGTTTTGATAGTTTGCTTTGTTGTCCTAACACACTGAGACACCTTGGAATTTAATTTATTTGTTTCCATTGTTTAAGTTGTTCAACAATTGGTTTATAACGTTAAAATATTGGTTTAATCGGCAACACGTGGCTTTTCATTGTTTACTTTGTGCAACAATTGAATACGGTATTTCGATGACCAACAATGGAATATAAGCAAAGGATCTGTTTTGCGGGCTCCAACAATAACCGAATATGAAGAAACATTCGGTGTTTTTTTAAAAACGACGTTTTGATAGTTTGCTTTGTTGTCCCAACACACTGAGACTCCATGGAATTTAATTTATTTGTTTCCATTGTTTAAGTTGTTCAACAATCGGTTCATAACGTTAAAATATCGGTTCAATCGGTAACACGTGGCTTTTCTTTGTTTACTTTGTGCAACAATGGAATACGGTATATCGTTGCCCAACAATGGAATATAAGCAAAGGATCGTTTTTACGGGCTCCAACAATAACCGAATATGAAGAAACATTCGGTGATTTGTTAAAAACGTCAGTTTGTTAGTTTGCTTTGTTGTCTTAAAACACTGCGACTTCATGGAATTTAATTTATTTGTTTCCATTGTTTAAGTTGTTCAACAATCAGTTTATAACGTTAAAATATTGGTTTAATCGGCAACACGTGGCTTTTCTTTGTTTACTTTGTGCAAAAATTGAATACGGTATTTCGTTGACCAACAATGGAATATAAGCAAAGGATCGGTTTTGCGGGCTCCAACAATATCCGAATATGAAGAAACATTCGGTGATTTGTTAAAAACGTCGGTTTGTTAGTTTGCTTTGTTGTCTTAAAACACTGCGACTTCATGGAATTTAATTTATTTGTTTCCATTGTGTAAGTTGTTCAACAATCAGTTTATAACGTTAAAATATCGGTTCAATCGATAACACGTGGCTTTTCATTGTTTACTTTGTTTAACAATGGAATACGGTATTTCGTTTCACAACAATGGAATATAAGGAAAGGATCGATCTTGCGGGCTCCAACAATAACCGAATATGAAGAAACATTCGGTGTTTTGTTAAAAACGTCGTTTTGATAGTTTGCTTTGTTGTCCTAACACACTGAGACTCCATGGAATTTAATTTATTTGTTTCCATTGTTTAAGTTGTTCAACAATCGGTTTATAACGTTAAAATGCCGGTTAAATCGGTAACACATGGCTTTTCTTTGTTTACATTGTGCAACAATGGAACACTGTATTTCGTTGCCCAACAATGGAATATAAGCAATGGATCGGTTTTGCGGGCTCCAACAATAACCGAATATGAAGAAACATTCGGTGTTTTGTTAAAAACGTCGGTTTGTTAGTTTGCTTTGTTGTCCTAAAACACTGCGACTCCATGGCATTTAATTTATTTGTTTCCATTGTTTAAGTACTTCAACAATCGGTTTATAACGTTAAAATACAGGTTCAATCGGTAACACGTGGCTTTTTTATTGTTTACATTGTGCAACAATGGAATACTGTATTTCGTTGCCCAACAATAGAATATAAGCAAAGGATCTGTTTTGCGGGCTCCAACAATAACCGAATATGAAGAAACATTCGGTGATTTGTTAAAAACGTCGGTTTGTTAGTTTGCTTTGTTGTCTTAAAACACTGCGACTCCATGGCATTTAATTTATTTGTTTCCATTGTTTAAGTTGTTCAACAATCGGTTTATAACATTAAAATATCTGTTCAATCGGTAACACATGGCTTTTATTTGTTTACTTTGTGCAACAATGGAATACGGTATATCGTTGCCCAACAATGGAATATAAGCAAAGGATCGTTTTTGCGGGCTCCAACAATAACCGAATATGAAGAAACATTCGGTGATTTGTTAAAAACGTCGGTTTGTTAGTTTGCTTTGTTGTCTTAAAACACTGCGACTTCATGGAATTTAATTTATTTGTTTCCATTGTTTAAGTTGTTCAACAATCGGTTTATAACGTTAAAATGCCGGTTAAATCGGTAACACATTGCTTTTCTTTGTTTACATTGTGCAACAATGGAACACTGTATTTCGTTGCCCAACAATGGAATATAAGCAATGGATCGGTTTTGCGGGCTCCAACAATAAACGAATATGAAGAAACATTCGGTGTTTTGTTAAAAACGTCGTTTTGATAGTTTGCTTTGTTGTCCTAACACACTGAGACACCTTGGAATTTAATTTATTTGTTTCCATTGTTTCAGTTGTTCAACAATTGGTTTATAACGTTAAAATATTGGTTTAATCGGCAACACGTGGCTTTTCTTTGTTTACTTTGTGCAACAATTGAATACGGTATTTCGTTGACCAACAATGGAATATAAGCAAAGGATCGGTTTTGCTGGCTCCAACAATATCCGAATATGAAGAAACATTCGGTGTTTTTTTTTAAAAACGTCGGTCTGTTAGTGTGCTTTGTTGTCTTAACACGATTTAACTCCATGGCGTTTAATTTTTTTGTTTCCATTGTTTAAGTGGTTCAAAAATCGGCTTATAACGTAAAAATATCGGTTCTATCGGTAACACATGGCTTTTCTTTGTTTACATTGTGCAACAATGGAATACGGTATTTCGTTGCCCAACAATGGAATATAAGCAAAGGATCGGTTTTGCAGCCTCCAACAATAACCGAATATGAAGAAAGATTCGGTGTTTTGTTAAATCGTCGGTTTGTTAGTTTGCTTTGTTGTCCCAACACACTTAGACTCCATGTCATTTAGTTTATTTGTTTCCATTGTTTAAGTGGTTCACAAATCGGCTTCTAACGTTAAAATATAGGTTCAATCAGTAACACGTGGCTATTTTTTTGTTTACATTGTGCAACAATGGAATACTGTATTTCGTTGCCCAACAATAGAATATAAGCAAAGGATCTGTTTTGCGGGCTGCAACTATAACCGAATATGAAGAAACATTCGGTGATTTGTTAAAAACGTCGTTTTGATAGTTTGCTTTGTTGTCCTAACACACTAAGACTCCATGGAATTTAATTTATTTGTTTCCATTGTTTAAGTTGTTCAACAATCGGTTTATAACATTAAAATATCTGTTCAATCGGTAACACGTGGCTTTTCTTTGTTTACTTTGTGCAACAATGGAATACGGTATATCGTTGCCCAACAATGGAATATAAGCAAAGGATCGTTTTTGCGGCCTCCAACAATAACCGAATATGAAGAAACGTTCGGTGATTTGTTAAAAACGTCGGTTTGTTAGTTTGCTTCGTTTTCTTAAAACACTGCGACTTCATGGAATTTAATTTATTTGTTTCCATTGTTTAAGTTGTTCAACAATCAGTTTATAACGTTAAAATATTTGTTTAATCGGCAACACGTGGCTTTTCTTTGTTTACTTAGTGCAAAAATTGAATACGGTATTTCGTTGACCAACAATAGAATATAAGCAAAGGATCGGTTTTGCGGGCTCCAACAATATCCGAATATGAAGAAACATTCGGTGTTTTTTTTAAAAACGTCGGTCTGTTAGTGTGCTTTGTTGTCTTAACACGATTTAACTCCATGGCGTTTAATTTTTTTGTTTCCATTGTTTAAGTGGTTCAAAAATCGGCTTATAACGTAAAAATATCGGTTCTATAGGTAACACATGGCTTTTCTTTGTTTACTTTGTGCAACAATGGAATACGGTATATCGTTGCCCAACAATGGAATATAAGCAAAGGATCGTTTTTGCGGGCTCAAACAATAACCGAATATGAAGAAACATTCGGTGATTTGTTAAAAACGTCGGTTTGTTAGTTTGCTTTGTTGTCTTAAAACACTGCGACTTCATGGAATTTAATTTATTTGTTTCCATTGTTTAAGTTGTTCAACAATCGGTTTATAACATTAAAATATCTGTTCAATCGATAACACGTGGCTTTTCATTGTTTACTTTGTTTAACAATGGAATACGGTATTTCGTTTCACAACAATGGAATATAAGCAAAGGATCGATTTTGCGGGCTCCAACAATAACCGAATATGAAGAAACATTCGGTGTTTTGTTAAAAACGTCGTTTTGATAGTTTGCTTTGTTGTCCTAACACACTGAGACTCCATGGAATTTCATTTATTTGTTTCCAATGTTTAAGTTGTTCAACAATCGGTTTATAACGTTAAAATGCCGGTTAAATCGGTAACACATGGATTTTCTTTGTTTACATTGTGCAACAATGGAAAACTGTATTTCGTTGCCCAGCAATGGAATATAAGCAATGGATCGGTTTTGCGGGCTCCAACAATAACCGAATATGAAGAAACATTCGGTGTTTTGTTAAAAACGTCGTTTTAATAGTTTGCTTTGTTGTCCTAACACACTGAGACACCTTGGAATTTAATTTATTTGTTTCCATTGTTTCAGTTGTTCAACAATTGGTTTATAACTTTAAAATATTGGTTTAATCGGCAACACGTGGCTTTTCTTTTTTTACTTTGTGCAACAATTGAATACGGTATTTCGTTGACCAACAATGGAATATAAGCAAAGGATCGGTTTTGCGGGCTCCAACAATATCCGAATATGAAGAAACATTCGGTGTTTTTTTTAAAAAACGTCGGTCTGTTAGTGTGCTTTGTTGTCTTAACACGATTTAACTCCATGGCGTTTAATTTTTTTGTTTCCATTGTTTAAGTGGTTCAAAAATGGGCTTATAACGTAAAAATATCGGTTCTATCGGTAACACATGGCTTTTCTTTGTTTACATTGTGCAACAATGGAATACGGTATTTCGTTGCCCAACAATGGAATATAAGCAAAGGATCGGTTTTGCGGCCTCCAACAATAACCGAATATGAAGAAAGATTCGGTGTTTTGTTAAAAACGTCGGTTTGTTTGTTTGCTTTGTTGTCCCAACACACTTAGACTCCATGGCATTTAGTTTATTTGTTTCCATTTTTAAGTGGTTCACAAATCGGCTTATAACGTTAAAATATAGGTTTAATCGGTAACACGTGGCTTTTTTTTGTTTACATTGTGCAACAATGGAATACTGTATTTCGTTGCCCAACAATAGAATATAAGCAAAGGATCTGTTTTGCGGGCTCCAACAATAACCGAATATGAAGAAACATTCGGTGATTTGTTAAAAACGTCGTTTTGATAGTTTGCTTTGTTGTCCTAACACACTAAGACTCCATGGAATTTAATTTATTTGTTTTCATTGTTTAAGTTGTTCAACAATCGGTTTATAACATTAAAATATCTGTTCAATCGGTAACACGTGGCTTTTCTTTGTTTACTTTGTGCAACAATGGAATACGGTATATCGTTTCCCAACAATGGAATATAAGCAAAGGATCGTTTTTGCGGGCTCCAACAATAACCGAATATGATGAAACATTCGGTGTTTTGTTAAAAACGTCGGTTTGTTAGTTTGCTTTGTTGTCCTAAAACACTGCGACTTCATGGAATTTAATTTATTTGTTTCCATTGTTTAAGTTGTTCAACAATCGGTTCATAACGTTAAAATATCGGTTCAATCGGTAACACTTGGCTTTTCATTGTTTACTTTGTGTAACAATGGAATACGGTATTTCGTTTCCCAACAATGGAATATAAGCAAAGGATCGGTTTTGCGGGCTCCAACAATAACCGAATATGAAGAAACATTTGGTGTTTTTTTTTAAAAATCGGTCTGTTAGTGTGCTTTGTTGTCTTAACACGATTTGACTCCATGGCATTTAATTTATTTGTTTCCATTGTTTAAGTTGTTCAACAATCGGTTTATAACGTTAAAATATCGGTTCAATCGGTAACACGTGGCTTTTTTTGTTTACATTGTGCAACAATGGAATACTGTATTTCGTTGCCCAACAATGGAATATAAGCAAAGGATCGGTTTTGCGGGCTCCAACAATAACCGAATATGAAGAAACATTCGGTGTTTTGTTAAAAACGTCGGTTTGTTAGTTTGCTTTGTTGTCCTAAAACACTGCGACTCCATGGCATTTAATTTATTTGTTTCCATTGTTTAAGTACTTCAACAATCGGTTTATAACGTTAAAATATCTGTTCAATCGGTAACACGTGACTCTTTTTTGTTTGCATTGTGCAACAATGGAATACTCTATTTCGTTGCCCAACAATGAAATATAAGCAAAGGATCGGTTTGGCGGGCTCCAACAATAACCGAATATGAAGAAACATTCGGTGTTTTGTTAAAAACGTCGTTTTTATAGTTTGCTTTGTTGTCCTAACACACTGAGACTCCATGGAACTTAATTTATTTGTTTCCATCGTTTAAGTTGTTCAACAATCGGTTTATAACGTTAAAATATCTGTTCAATCGGTAACACGTGGCTTTTCTTTGTTTACTTTTTGCAACAATGGAATACGGTATATCGTTGGCCAACAATGGAATATAAGCAAAGGATCGATTTTGTGGGCTCCAACAATAACCGAATATGAAGAAACATTCCGTGTTTTGTTAAAAACGTCGGTTTGTTAATTTGCTTTGTTGTCCTAAAACACTGCGACTCCATGGAATTTAATTTATTTGTTTCCATTGTTTAAGTTGTTCAACAATCGGTTTATAACGTTAAAATGCCGGTTAAATCGGTAACACATGGCTTTTCTTTGTTTACATTGTGCAACAATGGAATACGGTATTTCGTTGCCCAACAATGGAGTATAAGCAAATATCGGTTTTGCGGCCTCCAACAATAACCGAATATGAAGAAACATTCGATGTTTTGTTAACCCGCTCACTGACAAACCCGTGTTAATACGTTCACTAAGCTCCAGGTTTCACTGCAGTACAAGCATTATTTAAAGTAATATATTGATTTAAAGTATTTTTAATACATTGAACAATGATTAATATTTTTTCAAGGATTGCATTCATATTCGTTATTATTATTTTTTTTTATAAAATGTTCAAAGAATCATTTTTTTAGCATTTAAAACAAAATGCAGAGAAAACAACATTACAATTTTGCCCTTTTCCAAGACAGTTGGAGGGTTAAAAACGTCGGTTTGTTAGTTTGCTTTGTTGTCCTAACACACTAAGACTCCATGGCATTTAGTTTATTTGTTTCCATGGTTTAAGTGGTTCAAAAATCGGCTTATAACGTTAAAATATAGGTTCAATCGGTAACACGTGCCTTTTTTTCTTTACATTGTGCAACAATGGAATACTGTATTTCGTTGCCCAACAATGGAATATAAGCAAAGGATCGGATTTGCGGGCTCCAACAATAACCGAATATGAAGAAACATTCGGTGTTTTGTTAAAAACGACGGTTTGTTAGTTTGCTTTGTTGTCCTAAAACACTGCGACTCCATGGAATTTAATTTATTTGTTTCCATTGTTTAAGTTGTTCAACAATTGGTTTATAACGTTAAAATATTGGTTTAATCGGCAACACGTGGCTTTTCATTGTTTACTTTGTGCAACGATTGAATACGGTATTTCGATGACCAACAATGGAATATAAGCAAAGGATCTGTTTTGCGGGCTCCAACAATAACCGAATATGAAGAAACATTCGGTGTTTTTTAAAAACGACGTTTTGATAGTTTGCTTTGTTGTCCCAACACACTGAGACTCCATGGAATTTAATTTATTTGTTTCCATTGTTTAAGTTGTTCAACAATCGGTTCATAACGTTAAAATATCGGTTCAATCGGTAACACGTGGCTTTTCTTTGTTTACTTTGTGCAACAATGGAATACGGTATATCGTTGCCCAACAATGGAATATAAGCAAAGGATCGTTTTTACGGGCTCCAACAATAACCGAATATGAAGAAACATTCGGTGATTTGTTAAAAACGTCAGTTTGTTAGTTTGCTTTGTTGTCTTAAAACACTGCGACTTCATGGAATTTAATTTATTTGTTTCCATTGTTTAAGTTGTTCAACAATCAGTTTATAACGTTAAAATATTGGTTTAATCGGCAACACGTGGCTTTTCTTTGTTTACTTTGTGCAAAAATTGAATACGGTATTTCGTTGACCAACAATGGAATATAAGCAAAGGATCGGTTTTGCGGGCTCCAACAATATCCGAATATGAAGAAACATTCGGTGATTTGTTAAAAACGTCGGTTTGTTAGTTTGCTTTGTTGTCTTAAAACACTGCGACTTCATGGAATTTAATTTATTTGTTTCCATTGTTTAAGTTGTTCAACAATCAGTTTATAACGTTAAAATATCGGTTCAATCGATAACACGTGGCTTTTCATTGTTTACTTTGTTTAACAATGGAATACGGTATTTCGTTTCACAACAATGGAATATAAGGAAAGGATCGATCTTGCGGGCTCCAACAATAACCGAATATGAAGAAACATTCGGTGTTTTGTTAAAAACGTCGTTTTGATAGTTTGCTTTGTTGTCCTAACACACTGAGACTCCATGGAATTTAATTTATTTGTTTCCATTGTTTAAGTTGTTCAACAATCGGTTTATAACGTTAAAATGCCGGTTAAATCGGTAACACATGGCTTTTCTTTGTTTACATTGTGCAACAATGGAACACTGTATTTCGTTGCCCAACAATGGAATATAAGCAATGGATCGGTTTTGCGGGCTCCAACAATAACCGAATACGAAGAAACATTCGGTGTTTTGTTAAAAACATCGTTTTGATAGTTTGCTTTGTTGTCCTAACACACTGAGACACCTTGGAATTTAATTTATTTGTTTCCATTGTTTCAGTTGTTCAACAATTGGTTTATAACGTTAAAATATTGGTTTAATCGGCAACACGTGGCTTTTCTTTGTTTACTTTGTGCAACAATTGAATACGGTATTTCGTTGACCAACAATGGAATATAAGCAAAGGATCGGTTTTGCGGGCTCCAACAATATCCGAATATGAAGAAACATTCGGTGTTTTTTTTTAAAAACGTCGGTCTGTTAGTGTGCTTTGTTGTCTTAACACGATTTAACTCCATGGCGTTTAATTTTTTTGTTTCCATTGTTTAAGTGGTTCAAAAATCGGCTTATAACGTAAAAATATCGGTTCTATCGGTAACACATGGCTTTTCTTTGTTTACATTGTGCAACAATGGAATACGGTATTTCGTTGCCCAACAATGGAATATAAGCAAAGGATCGGTTTTGCGGCCTCCAACAATAACCGAATATGAAGAAAGATTCGGTGTTTTGTTAAAAACGTCGGTTTGTTAGTTTGCTTTGTTGTCCCAACACACTTAGACTCCATGGCATTTAGTTTATTTGTTTCCATTGTTTAAGTGGTTCACAAATCGGCTTATAACGTTAAAATATAGGTTCAATCGGCAACACGTGGCTTTTTTTTGTTTACATTGTGCAACAATGGAATACTGTATTTCGTTGCCCAACAATAGAATATAAGCAATGGATCTGTTTTGCGGGCTCCAACAATAACCGAATATGAAGAAACATTCGGTGATTTGTTAAAAACGTCGTTTTGATAGTTTGCTTTGTTGTCCTAACACACTAAGACTCCATGGAATTTAATTTATTTGTTTCCATTGTTTAAGTTGTTCAACAATCGGTTTATAACATTAAAATATCTGTTCAATCGGTAACACGTGGCTTTTCTTTGTTTACTTTGTGCAACAATGGAATACGGTATATCGTTGCCCAACAATGTAATATAAGCAAAGGATCGTTTTTGCGGGCTCAAAAAATAACCGAATATGAAGAAACATTCGGTGATTTGTTAAAAACGTCGGTTTGTTAGTTTGCTTTGTTGTCTTAAAACACTGCGACTTCATGGAATTTAATTTATTTGTTTCCATTGTTTAAGTTGTTCAACAATCGGTTTATAACATTAAAATATCTGTTCAATCGATAACACGTGGTTTTTCATTGTTTACTTTGTTTAACAATGGAATACGGTATTTCGTTTCACAACAATGGAATATAAGCAAAGGATCGATTTTGCGGGCTCCAACAATAACCGAATATGAAGAAACATTCGGTGTTTTGTTAAAAACGTCGTTTTGATAGTTTGCTTTGTTGTCCTAACACACTGAGACTCCATGGAATTTCATTTATTTGTTTCCATTGTTTAAGTTGTTCAACAATCGGTTTATAACGTTAAAATGCCGGTTAAATCGGTAACACATGGCTTTTCTTTGTTTACATTGTGCAACAATGGAAAACTGTATTTCGTTGCCCAACAATGGAATATAAGCAATGGATCGGTTTTGCGGGCTCCAACAATAACCGAATATGAAGAAACATTCGGTGTTTTGTTAAAAACGTCGTTTTGATAGTTTGCTTTACTGTCCTAACACACTGAGACACCTTGGAATTTAATTTATTTGTTTCCATTGTTTCAGTTGTTCAACAATTGGTTTATAACTTTAAAATATTGGTTTAATCGGCAACACGTGAATTTTCTTTGTTTACTTTGTGCAACAATTGAATACGGTATTTCGTTGACCAACAATGGAATATAAGCAAAGGATCGGTTTTGCGGGCTCCAACAATATCCGAATATGAAGAAACATTCGGTGTTTTTTTTAAAAAACGCCGGTCTGTTAGTGTGCTTTGTTGTCTTAACACGATTTAACTCCATGGCGTTTAATTTTTTTGTTTCCATTGTTTAAGTGGTTCAAAAATCGGCTTATAACGTAAAAATATCGGTTCTATCGGTAACACATGGCTTTTCTTTGTTTACATTGTGCAACAATGGAATACGGTATTTCGTTGCCCAACAATGGAATATAAGCAAAGGATCGGTTTTGCCGCCTCCAACAATAACCGAATATGAAGAAAGATTCGGTGTTTTGTTAAAAACGTCGGTTTGTTAGTTTGCTTTGTTGTCCCAACACACTTAGACTCCATGGCATTTAGTTTATTTGTTTCCATTTTTAAGTGGTTCACAAATCGGCTTATAACGTTAAAATATAGGTTCAATCGGTAACACGTGGCTTTTTTTTTGTTTACATTGTACAACAATGGAATACTGTATTTCGTTGCCCAACAATAGAATATAAGCAAAGGATCTGTTTTGCGGGCTCCAACAATAACCGAATATGAAGAAACATTCGGTGATTTGTTAAAAACGTCGTTTTGATAGTTTGCTTTGTTGTCCTAACACACTAAGACTCCATGGAATTTAATTTATTTGTTTTCATTGTTTAAGTTGTTCAACAATCGGTTTATAACATTAAAATATCTGTTCAATCGGTAACACGTGGCTTTTCATTGTTTACTTTGTTTAACAATGGAATACGGTATTTCGTTTCACAACAATGGAATATAAGGAAAGGATCGATCTTGCGGGCTCCAACAATAACCGAATATGAAGAAACATTCGGTGTTTTGTTAAAAACGTCGTTTTGATAGTTTGCTTTGTTGTCCTAACACACTGAGACTCCATGGAATTTAATTTATTTTTTTCCATTGTTTAAGTTGTTCAACAATCGGTTTATAACGTTAAAATGCCGGTTAAATCGGTAACACATGGCTTTTCTTTGTTTACATTGTGCAACAATGGAACACTGTATTTCGTTGCCCAACAATGGAATATAAGCAATGGATCGGTTTTGCGGGCTCCAACAATAACCGAATACGAAGAAACATTCGGTGTTTTGTTAAAAACGTCGTTTTGATAGTTTGCTTTGTTGTCCTAACACACTGAGACACCTTGGAATTTAATTTATTTGTTTCCATTGTTTCAGTTGTTCAACAATTGGTTTATAACGTTAAAATATTGGTTTAATCGGCAACACGTGGCTTTTCTTTGTTTACTTTGTGCAACAATTGAATACGGTATTTCGTTGACCAACAATGGAATATAAGGAAAGGATCGATCTTGCGGGCTCCAACAATAACCGAATATGAAGAAACATTCGGTGTTTTGTTAAAAACGTCGTTTTGATAGTTTGCTTTGTTGTCTTAAAACACTGCGACTTCATGGAATTTAATTTATTTGTTTCATTGTTTAAGTTGTTCAACAATCAGTTTATAACGTTAAAATATCGGTTCAATCGATAACACGTGGCTTTTCATTGTTTACTTTGTTTAACAATGGAATACGGTATTTCGTTTAACAACAATGGAATATAAGGAAAGGATCGATCTTGCGGGCTCCAACAATAACCGAATATGAAGAAACATTCGGTGTTTTGTTAAAAACGTCGTTTTGATAGTTTGCTTTGTTGTCCTAACACACTGAGACTCCATGGAATTTAATTTATTTGTTTCCATTGTTTAAGTTGTTCAACAATCGGTTTATAACGTTAAAATGCCGGTTAAATCGGTAACACATGGCTCTTCTTTGTTTACATTGTGCAACAATGGAACACTGTATTTCGTTGCCCAACAATGGAATATAAGCAATGGATCGGTTTTGCGGGCTCCAACAATAACCGAATACGAAGAAACATTCGGTGTTTTGTTAAAAACGTCGTTTTGATAGTTTGCTTTGTTGTCCTAGCACACTGAGACACCTTGGAATTTAATTTATTTGTTTCCATTGTTTCAGTTGTTCAACAATTGGTTTATAACGTTAAAATATTGGTTTAATCGGCAACACGTGGCTTTTCTTTGTTTACTTTGTGCAACAATTGAATACGGTATTTCGTTGACCAACAATGGAATATAAGCAAAGGATCGGTTTTGCGGGCTCCAACAATATCCGAATATGAAGAAACATTCGGTGTTTTTTTTAAAAAACGTCGGTCTGTTAGTGTGCTTTGTTGTCTTAACACGATTTAACTCCATGGCGTTTAATTTTTTTGTTTCCATTTTTTAAGTGGTTCAAAAATCGGCTTATAACGTAAAAATATCGGTTCTATCGGTAACACATGGCTTTTCTTTGTTTACATTGTGCAACAATGGAATACGGTATTTCGTTGCCCAACAATGGAATATAAGCAAAGGATCGGTTTTGCGGCCTCCAACAATAACCGAATATGAAGAAAAATTCGGTGTTTTGTTAAAAACGTCGGTTTGTTAGTTTGCTTTGTTGTCCCAACACACTTAGACTCGATGGCATTTAGTTTATTTGTTTCCATTGTTTAAGTGGTTCACAAATCGGCTTATAACGTTAAAATATAGGTTCAATCGGCAACACGTGGCTTTTTTTTTGTTTACATTGTGCAACAATGGAATACTGTATTTCGTTGCCCAACAATAGAATATAAGCAAAGGATCTGTTTTGCGGGCTCCAACAATAACCGAATATGAAGAAACATTCGGTGATTTGTTAAAAACGTCGTTTTGATAGTTTGCTTTGTTGTCCTAACACACTAAGACTCCATGGAATTTAATTTATTTGTTTCCATTGTTTAAGTTGTTCAACAATCGGTTTATAACATTAAAATATCTGTTCAATCGGTAACACGTGGCTTTTCTTTGTTTACTTTGTGCAACAATGGAATACGGTATATCGTTGCCCAACAATGGAATATAAGCAAAGGATCGTTTTTGCGGGCTCCAACAATAACCGAATATGAAGAAACATTCGGTGATTTGTTAAAAACGTCGGTTTGTTAGTTTGCTTTGTTGTCTTAAAACACTGCGACTTCATGGAATTTAATTTATTTGTTTCCATTGTTTAAGTTGTTCAACAATCAGTTTATAACGTTAAAATATCGGTTCAATCGATAACACGTGGCTTTTCATTGTTTACTTTGTTTAACAATGGAATACGGTATTTCGTTTCACAACAATGGAATATAAGCAAAGGATCGATTTTGCGGGCTCCAACAATAACCGAATATGAAGAAACATTCGGTGTTTTGTTAAAAACGTCGTTTTGATAGTTTGCTTTGTTGTCCTAACACACTGAGACTCCATGGAATTTAATTTATTTGTTTCCATTGTTTAAGTTGTTCAACAATCGGTTTATAACGTTAAAATGCCGGTTAAATCGGTAACACATGGCTTTTCTTTGTTTACATTGTGCAACAATGGAACACTGTATTTCGTTGCCCAACAATGGAATATAAGCAATGGATCGGTTTTGCGGGCTCCAACAATAATCGAATATGAAGAAACATTCGGTGTTTTGTTAAAAACGTCGTTTTGATAGTTTGCTTTGTTGTCCTAACACACTGAGACACCTTGGAATTTAATTTATTTGTTTCCATTGTTTCAGTTGTTCAACAATTGGTTTATAACGTTAAAATATTGGTTTAATCGGCAACACGTGGCTTTTCTTTGTTTACTTTGTGCAACAATTGAATACGGTATTTCGTTGACCAACAATGGAATATAAGCAAAGGATCGGTGTTGCGGGCTCCAACAATATCCGAATATGAAGAAACATTCGGTGTTTTTTTTAAAAAACGTCGGTCTGTTAGTGTGCTTTGTTGTCTTAACACGATTTAACTCCATGGCGTTTAATTTTTTTGTTTCCATTGTTTAAGTGGTTAAAAAATCGGCTTATAACGTAAAAATATCGGTTCTATCGGTAACACATGGCTTTTCTTTGTTTACATTGTGCAACAATGGAATACGGTATTTCGTTGCCCAACAATGGAATATAAGCAAAGGATCGGTTTTGCGGCCTCCAACAATAACCGAATATGAAGAAAGATTCGGTGTTTTGTTAAAAACGTCGGTTTGTTAGTTTGCTTTGTTGTCCCAACACACTTAGACTCCATGGCATTTAGTTTATTTGTTTCCATTGTTTAAGTGGTTCACAAATCGGCTTATAACGTTAAAATATAGGTTCAATCGGTAACACGTGGCTTTTTTTTTGTTTACATTGTGCAACAATGGAATACTGTATTTCGTTGCCCAACAATAGAATATAAGCAAAGGATCTGTTTTGCGGGCTCCAACAATAACCGAATATGAAGAAACATTCGGTGATTTGTTAAAAACGTCGTTTTGATAGTTTGCTTTGTTGTCCTAACACACTGCGACTCCATGGCATTTAATTTATTTGTTTCCATTGTTTAAGTTGTTCAACAATCGGTTTATAACATTAAAATATCTGTTCAATCGGTAACACGTGGCTTTTCTTTGTTTACTTTGTGCAACAATGGAATACGGTATATCGTTGCCCAACAATGGAATATAAGCAAAGGATCGTTTTTGCGGGCTCCAACAATAACCGAATATGAAGAAACATTCGGTGATTTGTTAAAAACGTCGGTTTGTTAGTTTGCTTTGTTGTCTTAAAACACTGCGACTTCATGGAATTTAATTTATTTGTTTCCAATGTTTAAGTTGTTCAACAATCAGTTTATAACGTTAAAATATCGGTTCAATCGATAACACGTGGCTTTTCATTGTTTACTTTGTTTAACAATGGAATACGGTATTTCGTTTCCCAACAATGGAATATAAGCAAAGGATCGGTTTTGCGGGCTCCAACAATAACCGAATATGAAGAAACATTTGGTGTTTTTTTTTAAACATCGGTCTGTTAGTGTGCTTTGTTGTCTTAACAAGATTTGACTCCATGGCATTTAATTTATTTGTTTCCATTGTTTAAGTTGTTCAACAATCGGTTTATAACGTTAAAATATCGGTTCAATCGGTAACACGTGGCTTTTTTTGTTTACATTGTGCAACAATGGAATACTGTATTTCGTTGCCCAACAATGGAATATAAGCAAAGGATCGGTGTTGCGGGCTCCAACAATATCCGAATATGAAGAAACATTCGGTGTTTTTTTTAAAAAACGTCGGTCTGTTAGTGTGCTTTGTTGTCTTAACACGATTTAACTCCATGGCGTTTAATTTTTTTGTTTCCATTGTTTAAGTGGTTAAAAAATCGGCTTATAACGTAAAAATATCGGTTCTATCGGTAACACATGGCTTTTCTTTGTTTACATTGTGCAACAATGGAATACGGTATTTCGTTGCCCAACAATGGAATATAAGCAAAGGATCGGTTTTGCGGCCTCCAACAATAACCGAATATGAAGAAAGATTCGGTGTTTTGTTAAAAACGTCGGTTTGTTAGTTTGCTTTGTTGTCCCAACACACTTAGACTCCATGGCATTTAGTTTATTTGTTTCCATTGTTTAAGTGGTTCACAAATCGGCTTATAACGTTAAAATATAGGTTCAATCGGTAACACGTGGCTTTTTTTTTTGTTTACATTGTGCAACAATGGAATACTGTATTTCGTTGCCCAACAATAGAATATAAGCAAAGGATCTGTTTTGCGGGCTCCAACAATAACCGAATATGAAGAAACATTCGGTGATTTGTTAAAAACGTCGTTTTGATAGTTTGCTTTGTTGTCCTAACACACTGCGACTCCATGGCATTTAATTTATTTGTTTCCATTGTTTAAGTTGTTCAACAATCGGTTTATAACATTAAAATATCTGTTCAATCGGTAACACGTGGCTTTTCTTTGTTTACTTTGTGCAACAATGGAATACGGTATATCGTTGCCCAACAATGGAATATAAGCAAAGGATCGTTTTTGCGGGCTCCAACAATAACCGAATATGAAGAAACATTCGGTGATTTGTTAAAAACGTCGGTTTGTTAGTTTGCTTTGTTGTCTTAAAACACTGCGACTTCATGGAATTTAATTTATTTGTTTCCATTGTTTAAGTTGTTCAACAATCAGTTTATAACGTTAAAATATCGGTTCAATCGATAACACGTGGCTTTTCATTGTTTACTTTGTTTAACAATGGAATACGGTATTTCGTTTCCCAACAATGGAATATAAGCAAAGGATCGGTTTTGCGGGCTCCAACAATAACCGAATATGAAGAAACATTTGGTGTTTTTTTTTAAACATCGGTCTGTTAGTGTGCTTTGTTGTCTTAACAAGATTTGACTCCATGGCATTTAATTTATTTGTTTCCATTGTTTAAGTTGTTCAACAATCGGTTTATAACGTTAAAATATCGGTTCAATCGGTAACACGTGGCTTTTTTTGTTTACATTGTGCAACAATGGAATACTGTATTTCGTTGCCCAACAATGGAATATAAGCAAAGGATCGGTTTTGCGGGCTCCAACAATAACCGAATATGAAGAAACATTCGGTGTTTTGTTAAAAACGTCGGATTGTTAGTTTGCTTTGTTGTCCTAAAACACTGCGACTCCATGGCATTTAATTTATTTGTTTCCATTGTTTAAGTACTTCAACAATCGGTTTATAACGTTAAAATATCTGTTCAATCGGTAACACGTGACTCTTTTTTGTTTACATTGTGCAACAATGGAATACTGTATTTCGTTGCCCAACAATGAAATATAAGCAAAGGATCGGTTTTGCGGGCTCCAACAATAACCGAATATGAAGAAACATTCGGTGTTTTGTTAAAAACGTCGGTTTGTTAGTTTGCTTTGTTGTCCTAAAGCACTGCGACTCCATGGAATTTAATTTATTTGTTTCCATTGTTTAAGTTGTTCAACAATCGGTTTATAAGGTTAAAATGCCGGTTAAATCGGTAACACATGGCTTTTCTTTGTTTACATTGTGCAACAATGGAATACGGTATTTCGTTGCCCAACAATGGAGTATAAGCAAATATCGGTTTTGCGGCCTCCAACAATAACCGAATATGAAGAAACATTCGATGTTTTGTTATAAACGTCGGTTTGTTAGTTTGCTTTGTTGTCCTAACACACTAAGACTCCATGGCATTTAGTTTATTTGTTTCCATTGTTTAAGTGGTTCAAAAATCGGCTTATAACGTTAAAATATAGGTTCAATCGGTAACACGTGCCTTTTTTTCTTTACATTGTGCAACAATGGAATACTGTATTTCGTTGCCCAACAATGGAATATAAGCAAAGGATCGGATTTGCGGGCTCCAACAATAACCGAATATGAAGAAACATTCGGTGTTTTGTTAAAAACGTCGGTTTGTTAGTTTGCTTTGTTGTCCTAAAGCACTGCGACTCCATGGAATTTAATTTATTTGTTTCCATTGTTTAAGTTCTTCAACAATTGGTTTATAACGTTAAAATATTGGTTTAATCGGCAACACGTGGCTTTTCATTGTTTACTTTGTGCAACAATTGAATACGGTATTTCGATGACCAACAATGGAATATAAGCAAAGGATCGGTTTTGCGGGCTCCAACAATAACCGAATATGAAGAAAGATTCTGTGTTTTGTTAAAAACGTCGGTTTGTTAGTTTGCTTTGTTGTCCTAACACACTAAGACTCCATGGCATTTAGTTTATTTGTTTCCATTGTTTAAGTGGTTCATAAATCGGCTTATAACGTTAAAATATAGGTTCAATCGGTAACACATGGCTTTTCTTTGTTTACATTGTGCAACAATGGAACACTGTATTTCGTTGCCCAACAATGGAATATAAGCAATGGATCGGTTTTGCGGGCTCCAAGAATAAACGAATATGAAGAAACATTCGGTGTTTTGTTAAAAACGTCGTTTTGATAGTTTGCTTTGTTGTCCTAACACACTGAGACACCTTGGAATTTAATTTATTTGTTTCCATTGTTTAAGTTGTTCAACAATCGGTTTATAACATTAAAATATCTGTTCAATCGGTAACACGTGGCTTTTCTTTGTTTACTTTGTGCAACAATGGAATACGGTATATCGTTGCCCAACAATGGAATATAAGCAAAGGATCGTTTTTGCGGGCTCCAACAATAACCGAATATGAAGAAACATTCGGTGATTTGTTAAAAACGTCGGTTTGTTAGTTTGCTTTGTTGTCTTAAAACACTGCGACTTCATGGAATTTAATTTATTTGTTTCCATTGTTTACGTTGTTCAACAATCGGTTTATATCGTTAAAATGCCGGTTAAATCGGTAACACATGGCTTTTCTTTGTTTACATTGTGCAACAATGGAACACTGTATTTCGTTGCCCAACAATGGAATATAAGCAATGGATCGGTTTTGCGGGCTCCAACAATAAACGAATATGAAGAAACATTCGGTGTTTTGTTAAAAACGTCGTTTTGATAGTTTGCTTTGTTGTCCTAACACACTGAGACACCTTGGAATTTAATTTATTTCTTTCCATTGTTTCAGTTGTTCAACAATTGGTTTATAACGTTAAAATATTGGTTTAATCGGCAACACGGGGCTTTTCTTTGTTTACTTTGTGCAACAATGGAACACTGTATTTCGTTGACCAACAATGGAATATAAGCAAAGGATCGGTTTTGCGGCCTCCAACAATAACCGAATATGAAGAAAGATTCGGTGTTTTGTTAAAAACGTCGGTTTGTTAGTTTGCTTTGTTGTCCCAACACACTTAGACTCCATGGCATTTAGTTTATTTGTTTCCATTGTTTAAGTGGTTCACAAATCGGCTTATAACGTTAAAATATAGGTTCAATCGGTAACACGTGGCTATTTTTTATGTTTACATTGTGCAACAATGGAATACTGTATTTCGTTGCCCAACAATAGAATATAAGCAAAGGATCTGTTTTGCGGGCTCCAACTATAACCGAATATGAAGAAACATTCGGTGATTTGTTAAAAACGTCGTTTTGATAGTTTGCTTTGTTGTCCTAACACACTAAGACTCCATGGAATTTAATTTATTTGTTTCCATTGTTTAAGTTGTTCAACAATCGGTTTATAACATTAAAATATCTGTTCAATCGGTAACACGTGGCTTTTCTTTGTTTACTTTGTGCAACAATGGAATACGGTATATCGTTGCCCAACAATGGAATATAAGCAAAGGATCGTTTTTGCGGCCTCCAACAATAACCGAATATGAAGAAACGTTCGGTGATTTGTTAAAAACGTCGGTTTGTTAGTTTGCTTCGTTGTCTTAAAACACTGCGACTTCATGGAATTTAATTTATTTGTTTCCATTGTTTAAGTTGTTCAACAATCAGTTTATAACGTTAAAATATTGGTTTAATCGGCAACACGTGGCTTTTCTTTGTTTACTTTGTGCAAAAATTGAATACGGTATTTCGTTGACCAACAATGGAATATAAGCAAAGGATCGGTTTTGCGGGCTCCAACAATATCCGAATATGAAGAAACATTCGGTGTTTTTTTTAAAAAACGTCGGTCTGTTAGTGTGCCTTGTTGTCTTAACACGATTTAACTCCATGGCGTTTAATTTTTTTGTTTCCATTGTTTAAGTGGTTCAAAAATCGGCTTATAACGTAAAAATATCGGTTCTATCGGTAACACATGGCTTTTCTTTGTTTACATTGTGCAACAATGGAATACGGTATATCGTTGCCCAACAATGGAATATAAGCAAAGGATCGGTTTTGCGGCCTCCAACAATAACCGAATATGAAGAAAGATTCGGTGTTTTGTTAAAAACGTCGGTTTGTTAGTTTGCTTTGTTGTCCCAACACACTTAGACTCCATGGCATTTAGTTTATTTGTTTCCATTGTTTAAGTGGTTCACAAATCGGCTTATAACGTTAAAATATAGGTTCAATCGGTAACACGTGGCTTTTTTTTTTGTTTACATTGTGCAACAATGGAATACTGTATTTCGTTGCCCAACAATAGAATATAAGCAAAGGATCTGTTTTGCGGGCTCCAACAATAACCGAATATGAAGAAACATTCGGTGATTTGTTAAAAACGTCGTTTTGATAGTTTGCTTTGTTGTCCTAACACACTAAGACTCCATGAAATTTAATTTATTTGTTTCCATTGTTTAAGTTGTTCAACAATCGGTTTATAACATTAAAATATCTGTTCAATCGGTAACACGTGGCTTTTCTTTGTTTACTTTGTGCAACAATGGAATACGGTATATCGTTGCCCAACAATGGAATATAAGCAAAGGATCGTTTTTGCGGGCTCCAACAATAACCGAAAAATAAGAAAAATTCGGTGATTTGTTAAAGACGTCGGTTTGTTAGTTTGTTTTGTTGTCTTAAAACACTGCGACTTCATGGAATTTAATTTATTTGTTTCCATTGTTTAAGTTGTTCAACAATCGGTTTATAACATTAAAATATCTGTTCAATCGATAACACGTGGCTTTCCATTGTTTACTTTGTTTAACAATGGAATACGGTATTTCGTTTCACAACAATGGAATATAAGCAAAGGATCGATTTTGCGGGCTCCAACAATAACGGAATATGAAGAAACATTCGGTGTTTTGATAGTTTGCTTTGTTGTCCTAACACACTGAGACTCCATGGAATTTAATTTATTTGTTTCCATTGTTTAAGTTGTTCAACAATCGGTTTATAACGTTAAAATGCCGGTTAAATCGGTAACACATGGCTTTTCTTTGTTTACATTGTGCAACAATGGAACACTGTATTTCGTTGCCCAACAATGGAATATAAGCAATGGATCGGTTTTGCGGGCTCCAACAATAATCGAATATGAAGAAACATTCGGTGTTTTGTTAAAAACGTCGTTTTGATAGTTTGCTTTGTTGTCCTAACACACTGAGACACCTTGGAATTTAATTTATTTGTTTCCATTGTTTCAGTTGTTCAACAATTGGTTTATAACGTTAAAATATTGGTTTAATCGGCAACAAGTGGCTTTTCTTTGTTTACTTTGTGCAACAATTGAATACGGTATTTCGTTGACCAACAATGGAATATAAGCAAAGGATCGGTTTTGCGGGCTCCAACAATATCCGAATATGAAGAAACATTCGGTGTTTTTTTTTTAAAAACGTCGGTCTGTTAGTGTGCTTTGTTGTCTTAACACGATTTAACTCCATGGCGTTTAATTTTTTTGTTTCCATTGTTTAAGTGGTTCAAAAATCGGCTTATAACGTAAAAATATCGGTTCTATCGGTAACACATGGCTTTTCTTTGTTTACATTGTGCAACAATGGAATACGGTATTTCGTTGCCCAACAATGGAATATAAGCAAAGGATCGGTTTTGCGGCCTCCAACAATAACCGAATATGAAGAAAGATTCGGTGTTTTGTTAAAAACGTCGGTTTGTTAGTTTGCTTTGTTGTCCCAACACACTTAGACTCCATGGCATTTAGTTTATTTGTTTCCATTGTTTAAGTGGTTCACAAATCGGCTTATAACGTTAAAATATAGGTTCAATCGGTAACACGTGGCTTTTTTTTGTTTACATTGTGCAACAATGGAATACTGTATTTCGTTGCCCAACAATAGAATATAAGCAAAGGATCTGTTTTGCGGGCTCCAACAATAACCTAATATGAAGAAACATTCGGTGATTTGTTAAAAACGTCGTTTTGATAGTTTGCTTTGTTGTCCTAACACACTAAGACTCCATGGAATTTAATTTATTTGTTTCCATTGTTTAAGTTGTTCAACAATCGGTTTATAACATTAAAATATCTGTTCAATCGGTAACACGTGGCTTTTCTTTGTTTACTTTGTGCAACAATGGAATACGGTATATCGTTGCCCAACAATGGAATATAAGCAAAGGATCGTTTTTGCGGGCTCCAACAATAACCGAATATGAAGAAACATTCGGTGATTTGTTAAAAACGTCGGTTTGTTAGTTTGCTTTGTTGTATTAAAACACTGCGACTTCATGGAATTTAATTTATTTGTTTCCATTGTTTAAGTTGTTCAACAATCAGTTTATAACGTTAAAATATCGGTTCAATCGATAACACGTGGCTTTTCATTGTTTACTTTGTTTAACAATGGAATACGGTATTTCGTTTCACAACAATGGAATATACGCAATGGATCGATTTTGCGGGCTCCAACAATAACCGAATATAAAGAAACATTCGGTGTTTTGATAGTTTGCTTTGTTGTCCTAACACACTGAGACTCCATGGAATTTAATTTATTTGTTTCCATTGTTTAAGTTGTTCAACAATCGGTTTATAACGTTAAAATGCCGGTTAAATCGGTAACACATGGCTTTTCTTTGTTTACATTGTGCAACAATGGAACACTGTATTTCGTTGCCCAACAATGGAATATAAGCAATGGATCGGTTTTGCGGGCTCCAACAATAATCGAATATGAAGAAACATTCGGTGTTTTGTTAAAAACGTCGTTTTTATAGTTTGCTTTGTTGTCCTAACACACTGAGACACCTTGGAATTTAATTTATTTGTTTCCATTGTTTCAGTTGTTCAACAAATGGTTTATAACGTTAAAATATTGGTTTAATCGGCAACACGTGGCTTTTCTTTGTTTACTTTGTGCAACAATTGAATACGGTATTTCGTTGACCAACAATGGAATATAAGCAAAGGATCGGTTTTGCGGGCTCCAACAATATCCGAATATGAAGAAACATTCGGTGTTTTTTTAAAAAACGTCGGTCTGTTAGTGTGCTTTGTTGTCTTATCACGATTTAACTCCATGGCGTTTAATTTTTTTGTTTCCATTGTTTAAGTGGTTCAAAAATCGGCTTATAACGTAAAAATATCGGTTCTATCGGTACCACATGGCTTTTCTTTGTTTACATTGTGCAACAATGGAATACGGTATTTCGTTGCCCAACAATGGAATATAAGCAAAGGATCTGTTTTGCGGGCTCCAACAATAACCGAATATGAAGAAACATTCGGTGATTTGTTAAAAACGTCGTTTTGATAGTTTGCTTTGTTGTCCCAACACACTTAGACTCCATGGCATTTAGTTTATTTGTTTCCATTGTTTAAGTGGTTCACAAATCGGCTTATAACGTTAAAATATAGGTTCAATCGGTAACACGTGGCTTTTTTTTTGTTTACATTGTGCAACAATGGAATACTGTATTTCGTTGCCCAACAATAGAATATAAGCAAAGGATCTGTTTTGCGGGCTCCAACAATAACCGAATATGAAGAAACATTCGGTGATTTGTTAAAAACGTCGTTTTGATAGTTTGCTTTGTTGTCCTAACACACTAAGACTCCATGGAATTTAATTTATTTGTTTCCATTGTTTAAGTTGTTCAACAATCGGTTTATAACATTAAAATATCTGTTCAATCGGTAACACGTGGCTTTTCTTTGTTTACATTGTGCAACAATGGAACACTGTATTTCGTTGCCCAACAATGGAATATAAGCAAAGTATCGTTTTTGCGGCCTCCAACAATAACCGAATATGAAGAAACGTTCGGTGATTTGTTAAAAACGTCGGTTTGTTAGTTTGCTTTGTTGTCTTAAAACACTGCGACTTCATGGAATTTAATTTATTTGTTTCCATTGTTTCAGTTGTTCAACAAATGGTTTATAACGTTAAAATATTGGTTTAATCGGCAACACGTGGCTTTTCTTTGTTTACTTTGTGCAACAATTGAATACGGTATTTCGTTGACCAACAATGGAATATAAGCAAAGGATCGGTTTTGCGGGCTCCAACAATATCCGAATATGAAGAAACATTCGGTGTTTTTTTTAAAAAACGTCGGTCTGTTAGTGTGCCTTGTTGTCTTAACACGATTTAACTCCATGGCGTTTAATTTTTTTGTTTCCGTTGTTTAAGTGGTTCAAAAATCGTCTTATAACGTAAAAATATCGGTTCTATCGGTAACACATGGCTTTTCTTTGTTTACATTGTGCAACAATGGAATACGGTATTTCGTTGCCCAACAATGGAATATAAGCAAAGGATCGGTTTTGCGGCCTCCAACAATAACCGAATATGAAGAAAGATTCGGTGTTTTGTTAAAAACGTCGGTTTGTTAGTTTGCTTTGTTGTCCCAACACACTTAGACTCCATGGCATTTAGTTTATTTGTTTCCATTGTTTAAGTGGTTCACAAATCGGCTTATAATGTTAAAATATAGGTTCAATCGGTAACACGTGGCTTTTCTTTGTTTACTTTGTGCAACAATGGAATACGGTATATCGTTGCCCAACAATGGAATATAAGCAAAGGATCGTTTTTGCGGGCTCCAACAATAACCGAATATGAAGAAACATTCGGTGATTTGTTAAAAACGTCGGTTTGTTAGTTTGCTTTGTTGTCTTAAAACACTGCGACTTCATGGAATTTAATTTATTTGTTTCCATTGTTTAACTTGTTCAACAATCAGTTTATAACGTTAAAATATCGGTTCAATCGATAACACGTGGCTTTTCATTGTTTACTTTGTTTAACAATGGAATACGGTATTTCGTTTCACAACAATGGAATATAAGCAAAGGATCGATTTTGCGGGCTCCAACAATAACCGAATATGAAGAAACATTCGGTGTTTTGTTAAAAACGTCGTTTTGATAGTTTGCTTTGTTGTCCTAACACACTGAGACTCCATGGAATTTAATTTATTTGTTTCCATTGTTTAAGTTGTTCAACAATCGGTTTATAACGTTAAAATGCCGGTTAAATCGGTAACACATGGCTTTTCTTTGTTTACATTGTGCAACAATGGAACACTGTATTTCGTTGCCCAACAATGGAATATAAGCAATGGATCGGTTTTGCGGGCTCCAACAATAATCGAATATGAAGAAACATTCGGTGTTTTCTTAAAAATGTCGTTTTGATAGTTTGCTTTGTTGTCCTAACACACTGAGACACCTTGGAATTTAATTTATTTGTTTCCATTGTTTCAGTTGTTCAACAATTGGTTTATAACGTTAAAATATTGGTTTAATCGGCAACACGTGGCTTTTCTTTGTTTACTTTGTGCAACAATTGAATACGGTATTTCGTTGACCAACAATGGAATATAAGCAAAGGATCGGTTTTGCGGGCTCCAACAATATCCGAATATGAAGAAACATTCGGTGTTTTTTTAAAAAACGTCGGTCTGTTAGTGTGCTTTGTTGTCTTAACACGATTTAAGTCCATGGCGTTTAATTTTTTTGTTTCCATTGTTTAAGTGGTTCAAAAATCGGCTTATAACGTAAAAATATCGGTTCTATCGGTACCACATGGCTTTTCTTTGTTTACATTGTGCAACAATGGAATACGGTATTTCGTTGCCCAACAATGGAATATAAGCAAAGGATCTGTTTTGCGGGCTCCAACAATAACCGAATATGAAGAAACATTCGGTGATTTGTTAAAAACGTCGTTTTGATAGTTTGCTTTGTTGTCCTAACACACTAAGACTCCATGGAATTTAATTTATTTGTTTCCATTGTTTAAGTTGTTCGACAATCGGTTTATAACATTAAAATATCTGTTCAATCGGTAACACGTGGCTTTTCTTTGTTTACTTTGTGCAACAATGGAATACGGTATATCGTTGCCCAACAATGGAATATAAGCAAAGGATCGTTTTTACGGCCTCCAACAATAACCGAATATGAAGAAACGTTCGGTGATTTGTTAAAAACGTTGGTTTGTTAGTTTGCTTTGTTGTCTTAAAATACTGCGACTTCATGGAATTTAATTTATTTGTTTCCATTGTTTAAGTTGTTCAACAATCAGTTTATAACGTTAAAATATCGGTTTAATCGATAACACGTGGCTTTTCATTGTTTACTTTGTTTAACAATGGAATACGGTATTTCGTTTCCTAACAATGGAATATAAGCAAAGGATCGATTTTGCGGGCTCCAACAATAACCGAATATGAAGAAACATTCGGTGTTTTGTTAAAAACGTCGTTTTGATAGTTTGCTTTGTTGTCCTAACACACTGAGACTCCATGGAATTTAATTTATTTTTTTCCATTGTTTAAGTTGTTCAACAATCGGTTTATAACGTTAAAATGCCGGTTAAATCGGTAACACATGGCTATTCTTTGTTTACATTGTGCAACAATGGAATACGGTATTTCGTTGCCCAACAATGGAGTATAAGCAAATATCGGTTTTGCGGCCTCCAACAATAACCGAATATTAAGAAACATTCGATGTTTTGTTAAAAACGTCGTTTTGATAGTTTGCTTTGTTGTCCTAACACACTGCGACTTCATGGAATTTAATTTATTTGTTTCCATTGTTTAAGTTGTTCAACAATCAGTTTATAACGTTAAAATATTGGTTTAATCGGCAACACGTGGCTTTTCTTTGTTTACTTTGCGCAAAAATTGAATACGGTATTTCGTTGACCAACAATGGAATATAAGCAAAGGATCGGTTTTGCGGGCTCCAACAATATCCGAATATGAAGAAACATTCGGTGTTTTTTTTAAAAAACGTCGGTCTGTTAGTGTGCTTTGTTGTCTTAACACGATTTAACTCCATGGCGTTTAATTTTTTTGTTTCCATTGTTTAAGTGGTTCAAAAATCGGCTTATAACGTAAAAATATCGGTTCTATCGGTAAAACATGGCTTTTCTTTGTTTACATTGTGCAACAATGGAATACGGTATTTCGTTGCCCAACAATGGAATATAAGCAAAGGATCGGTTTTGCGGCCTCCAACAATAACCGAATATGAAGAAAGATTCGGTGTTTTGTTAAAAACGTCGGTTTGTTAGTTTGCTTTGTTTTCCTAACACACTTAGACTCCATGGCATTTAGTTTATTTGTTTCCATTGTTTAAATGGTTCACAAATCGGCTTATAACGTTAAAATATAGGTTCAATCGGTAACACGTGGCTTTTTTTTTGTTTACATTGTGCAACAATGGAATACTGTATTTCGTTGCCCAACAATAGAATATAAGCAAAGGATCTGTTTTGCGGGCTCCAAAAATAACCGAATATGAAGAAACATTCGGTGATTTGTTAAAAACGTCGTTTTAATAGTTTGCTTTGTTGTCCTAACACACTAAGAATCCATGGAATTTAATTTATTTGTTTCCATTGTTTAAGTTGTTCAACAATCGGTTTATAACATTAAAATATCTGTTCAATCGGTAACACGTGGCTTTTCTTTGTTTACTTTGTGCAACAATGGAATACGGTATATCGTTGCCCAACAATGGAATATAAGCAAAGGATCGTTTTTGCGGGCTCCAACAAAAAAACCAAATATGAAGAAACATTCGGTGATTTGTTAAAAACGTCGGTTTGTTAGTTTGCTTTGTTGTCTTAAAACACTGCGACTTCATGGAATTTAGTTTATTTGTTTCCATTGTTTAAATGGTTCACAAATCGGCTTATAACGTTAAAATATAGGTTCAATCGGTAACACGTGGCTTTTTTTTTGTTTACATTGTGCAACAATGGAACACGGTATTTCGTTTCACAACAATGGAATATAAGCAAAGGATCGATTTTGCGGGCTCCAACAATAACCGAATATGAAGAAACATTCGGTGTTTTGTTAAAAACGTTGTTTTGATAGTTTGCTTTGTTGTCCTAACACACTGAGACTCCATGGAATTTAATTTATTTGTTTCCATTGTTTAAGTTGTTCAACAATCGGTTTATAACGTTAAAATGCCGGTTAAATCGGTAACACATGGCTTTTCTTTGTTTACATTGTGCAACAATGGAACACTGTATTTCGTTGCCCAACAATGGAATGTAAGCAATGGATCGGTTTTGCGGGCTCCAACAATAACCGAATATGAAGAAACATTCGGTGTTTTGTTAAAAACGTCGTTTTGATAGTTTGCTTTGTTGTCCTAACACACTGAGACACCTTGGAATTTAATTTATTTGTTTCCATTGTTTCAGTTGTTCAACAATTGGTTTATAACTTTAAAATATTGGTTTAATCGGCAACACGTGGCTTTTCTTTGTTTACTTTGTGCAACAATTGAATACGGTATTTCGTTGACCAACAATGGAATATAAGCAAAGGATCGGTTTTGCGGGCTCCAACAATATCCGAATATGAAGAAACATTCGGTGTTTTTTTTTAAAAACGTCGGTCTGTTAGTGTGCTTTGTTGTTTTTAACACGATTTAACTCCATGGCGTTTAATTTTTTTGTTTCCATTGTTTAAGTGGTTCCAAAATCGGCTTATAACGTAAAAATATCGGTTCTATCGGTAACACATGGCTTTTCTTTGTTTACATTGTGCAACAATGGAATACGGTATTTCGTTGCCCAACAATAGAATATAAGCAAAGGATCTGTTTTGCGGGCTCCAACAATAACCGAATATGAAGAAACATTCGGTGATTTGTTAAAAACGTCGTTTTGATAGTTTGCTTTGTTGTCCTAACACACTAAGACTCCATGGAATTTAATTTATTTGTTTCCATTGTTTAAGTTGTTCAACAATCGGTTTATAACATTAAAATATCTGTTCAATCGGTAACACGTGGTTTTTCTTTGTTTACTTTGTGCAACAATGGAATACGGTATATCGTTGCCCAACAATGGAATATAAGCAAAGGATCGTTTTTGCGGCCTCCAACAATAACCGAATATTAAGAAACATTCGGTGATTTGTTAAAAACGTCGGTTTGTTAGTTTGCTTTGTTGTCCTAACACACTAAGACTCCATGGAATTTAATTTATTTGTTTCCATTGTTTATGTTGTTCAACAATCGGTTTATAACATTAAAATATCTGTTCAATCGGCAACACGTGGCTTTTCTTTGTTTACTTTGTGCAACAATGGAATACGGTATATCGTTGCCCAACAATGGAATATAAGCAAAGGATCGTTTTTGCGGGCTCCAACAAAAAAACCAAATATGAAGAAACATTCGGTGATTTGTTAAAAACGTCGGTTTGTTAGTTTGCTTTGTTGTCTTAAAACACTGCGACTTCATGGAATTTAATTTATTTGTTTCCATTGTTTAAGTTGTTCAACAATCGGTTTATAACATTAAAATATCTGTTCAATCGATAACACGTGGCTTTTCATTGTTTACTTTGTTTAACAATGGAACACGGTATTTCGTTTCACAACAATGGAATATAAGCAAAGGATCGATTTTGCGGGCTCCAACAATAACCGAATATGAAGAAACATTCGGTGTTTTGTTAAAAACGTCGTTTTGATAGTTTGCTTTGTTGTCCTAACACACTGAGTCTCCATGGAATTTAATTTATTTGTTTCCATTGTTTAAGTTGTTCAACAATCGGTTTATAGCGTTAAAATGCCGGTTAAATCGGTAACACATGGCTTTTCTTTGTTTACATTGTGCAACAATGGAACACTGTATTTCGTTGCCCAACAATGGAATATAAGCAATGGATCGGTTTTGCGGGCTCCAACAATAACCGAATATGAAGAAACATTCGGTGTTTTGTTAAAAACGTCGTTTTGATAGTTTGTTTTGTTGTCCTAACACACTGAGGCACCTTGGAATTTAATTTATTTGTTTCCATTGTTTCAGTTGTTCAACAATTGGTTTATAACGTTAAAATATTGGTTTAATCGGCAACACGTGGCTTTTCTTTGTTTACTTTGTGCAACAATTGAATACGGTATTTCGTTGACCAACAATGGAATATAAGCAAAGGATCGGTTTTGCGGGCTCCAACAATATCCGAATATGAAGAAACATTCGGTGTTTTTTTTAAAAAACGTCGGTCTGTTAGTGTGCTTTGTTGTCTTAACACGATTTAACTCCATGGCGTTTAATTTTTTTGTTTCCATTGTTTAAGTGGTTCAAAAATCGGCTTATAACGTAAAAATATCGGTTCTATCGGTAACACATGGCCTTTCTTTGTTTACATTGTGCAACAATGGAATACGGTATTTCGTTGCCCAACAATGGAATATAAGCAAAGGATCGGTTTTGCGGCCTCCAACAATAACCGAATATGAAGAAAGATTCGGTGTTTTGTTTAAAACGTCGGTTTGTTAGTTTGCTTTGTTGTCCCAACACACTTAGACTCCATGGCATTTAGTTTATTTGTTTCCATTGTTTAAGTGGTTCACAAATCGGCTTATAACGTTAAAATATAGGTTCAATCGGTATCACGTGGCTTTTTTTTTGTTTACATTGTGCAACAATGGAATACTGTATTTCGTTGCCCAACAATAGAATATAAGCAAAGGATCTGTTTTGCGGGCTCCAACAATAACCGAATATGAAGAAACATTCGGTGATTTGTTAAAAACGTCGTTTTGATAGTTTGCTTTGTTGTCCTAACACACTAAGACTCCATGGAATTTAATTTATTTGTTTCCATTGTTTAAGTTGTTCAACAATCGGTTTATAACATTAAAATATCTGTTCAATCGGTAACACGTGGCTTTTCTTTGTTTACTTTGTGCAACAATGGAATACGGTATATCGTTGCCCAACAATGGAATATAAGCAAAGGATCGTTTTTGTGGCCTCCAACAATAACCGAATATGAAGAAACGTTCGGTGATTTGTTAAAAACGTCGGTTTGTTAGTTTGATTTGTTGTCTTAAAATACTGCGACTTCATGGAATTTAATTTATTTGTTTCCATTGTTTAAGTTGTTCAACAATCAGTTTATAACGTTAAAATATCGGTTCAATCGATAACACGTGGCTTTTCATTGTTTACTTTGTTTAACAATGGAATACGGTATTTCGTTTCCCAACAATGGAATATAAGCAAAGGATCGATTTTGCGGGCTCCAACAATAACCGAATATGAAGAAACATTCGGTGTTTTGTTAAAAACGTCGTTTTGATAGTTTGCTTTGTTGTCCTAACACACTGAGACTCCATGGAATTTAATTTATTTGTTTCCATTGTTTAAGTTGTTCAACAATCGGTTTATAACGTTAAAATGCCGGTTAAATCGGTAACACATGGCTTTTCTTTGTTTACATTGTGCAACAATGGAATACGGTATTTCGTTGCCCAACAATGGAGTATAAGCAAATATCGGTTTTGCGGCCTCCAACAATAACCGAATATTAAGAAACATTCGATGTTTTGTTAAAAACGTCGTTTTGATAGTTTGCTTTGTTGTCCTAACACACTGCGACTTCATGGAATTTAATTTATTTGTTTCCATTGTTTAAGTTGTTCAACAATCAGTTTATAACGTTAAAATATCGGTTCTATCGGTAAAACATGGCTTTTCTTTGTTTACATTGTGCAACAATGGAATACGGTATTTCGTTGCCCAACAATGGAATATAAGCAAAGGATCGGTTTTGCGGCCTCCAACAATAACCGAATATGAAGAAAGATTCGGTGTTTTGTTAAAAACGTCGGTTTTTTAGTTTGCTTTGTTTTCCTAACACACTTAGACTCCATGGCATTTAGTTTATTTGTTTCCATTGTTTAAATGGTTCACAAATCGGCTTATAACGTTAAAATATAGGTTCAATCGGTAACACGTGGCTTTTTTTTGTTTACATTGTGCAACAATGGAATACTGTATTTCGTTGCCCAACAATAGAATATAAGCAAAGGATCTGTTTTGCGGGCTCCAAAAATAACCGAATATGAAGAAACATTCGGTGATTTGTTAAAAACGTCGTTTTGATAGTTTGCTTTGTTGTCCTAACACACTAAGACTCCATGGAATTTAATTTATTTGTTTCCATTGTTTAAGTTGTTCAACAATCGGTTTATAACATTAAAATATCTGTTCAATCGGCAACACGTGGCTTTTCTTTGTTTACTTTGTGCAACAATGGAATACGGTATATCGTTGCCCAACAATGGAATATAAGCAAAGGATCGTTTTTGCGGGCTCCAACAAAAAAACCAAATATGAAGAAACATTCGGTGATTTGTTAAAAACGTCGGTTTGTTAGTTTGCTTTGTTGTCTTAAAACACTGCGACTTCATGGAATTTAATTTATTTGTTTCCATTGTTTAAGTTGTTCAACAATCGGTTTATAACATTAAAATATCTGTTCAATCGATAACACGTGGCTTTTCATTGTTTACTTTGTTTAACAATGGAACACGGTATTTCGTTTCACAACAATGGAATATAAGCAAAGGATCGATTTTGCGGGCTCCAACAATAACCGAATATGAAGAAACATTCGGTGTTTTGTTAAAAACGTCGATTTGATAGTTTGCTTTGTTTTCCTAACACACTGAGACTCCATGGAATTTAATTTATTTGTTTCCATTGTTTAAGTTGTTCAACAATCGGTTTATAACGTTAAAATGCCGGTTAAATCGGTAACACATGGCTTTTCTTTGTTTACATTGTGCAACAATGGAACACTGTATTTCGTTGCCCAACAATGGAATGTAAGCAATGGATCGGTTTTGCGGGCTCCAACAACAACCGAATATGAAGAAACATTCGGTGTTTTGTTAAAAACGTCGTTTTGATAGTTTGCTTTGTTGTCCTAACACACTGAGACACCTTGGAATTTAATTTATTTGTTTCCATTGTTTCAGTTGTTCAACAATTGGTTTATAACTTTAAAATATTGGTTTAATCGGCAACACGTGGCTTTTCTTTGTTTACTTTGTGCAACAATTGAATACGGTATTTCGTTGACCAACAATGGAATATAAGCAAAGGATCGGTTTTGCGGGCTCCAACAATATCCGAATATGAAGAAACATTCGGTGTTTTTTTTAAAAAACTTCGGTCTGTTAGTGTGCTTTGTTGTCTTAACAGGATTTAACTCCATGGCGTTTAATTTTTTTGTTTCCATTGTTTAAGTGGTTCAAAAATCGGCTTATAACGTAAAAATATCGGTTCTATCGGTAACACATGGCTTTTCTTTGTTTACATTGTGCAACAATGGAATACGGTATTTCGTTGCCCAACAATGGAATATAAGCAAAGGATCGGTTTTGCGGCCTCCAACAATAACCGAATATGAAGAAAGATTCGGTGTTTTGTTAAAAACGTCGGTTTGTTAGTTTGCTTTGTTGTCCCAACACACTTAGACTCCATGGCATTTAGTTTATTTGTTTCCATTGTTTAAGTGGTTCACAAATCGGCTTATAACGTTGAAATATAGGTTCAATCGGTAACACGTGGCTTTTTTTTTGTTTACATTGTGCAACAATGGAATACTGTATTTCGTTGCCCCACAATAGAATATAAGCAAAGGATCTGTTTTGCGGGCTCCAACAATAACCGAATATGAAGAAACATTCGGTGATTTGTTAAAAACGTCGTTTTGATAGTTTGCTTTGTTGTCCTAACACACTAAGACTCCATGGAATTTAACTTATTTGTTTCCATTGTTTAAGTTGTTCAACAATCGGTTTATAACATTAAAATATCTGTTCAATCGGTAACACGTGGCTTTTCTTTGTTTACTTTGTGCAACAATGGAATACGGTATATCGTTGCCCAACAATGGAATATAAGCAAAGGATCGTTTTTGCCGCCTCCAACAATAACCGAATATTAAGAAACATTCGGTGATTTGTTAAAAACGTCGGTTTGTTAGTTTGCTTTGTTGTCTTAAAACACTGCGACTTCATGGAATTTAATTTATTTGTTTCCATTGTTTAAGTTGTTCAACAATCGGTTTATAACGTTAAAATGCCGGTTCAATCGATAACACGTGGCTTTTCATTGTTTACTTTGTTTAACAATGGAATACGGTATTTCGTTTCACAACAATGGAATATAAGCAAAGGATCGATTTTGCGGGCTCCAACGATAACCGAATATGAAGAAACATTCGGTGTTTTGTTAAAAACGTCGTTTTGATAGTTTGCTTTGTTGTCCTAACACACTGAGTCTCCATGGAATTTAATTTATTTGTTTCCATTGTTTAAGTTGTTCAACAATCGGTTTATAACGTTAAAATGCCGGTTAAATCGGTAACACATGGCTTTTCTTTGTTTACATTGTGCAACAATGGAACACTGTATTTCGTTGCCCAACAATGGAATATAAGCAATGGATCGGTTTTGCGGGCTCCAACAATAACCGAATATGAAGAAACATTCGGTGTTTTGTTAAAAACGTCGTTTTGATAGTTTGCTTTGTTGTCCTAACACACTGAGACACCTTGGAATTTAATTTATTTGTTTCCATTGTTTCAGTTGTTCAACAATTGGTTTATAACGTTAAAATATTGGTTTAATCGGCAACACGTGGCTTTTCTTTGTTTACATTGTGCAACAATGGAATACGGTATTTCGTTGCCCAACAATGGAATATAAGCAAAGGATCGGTTTTGCGGCCTCCAACAATAACCGAATATGAAGAAAGATTCGGTGTTTTGTTAAAAACGTCGGTTTGTTAGTTTGCTTTGTTGTCCCAACACACTTAGACTCCATGGCATTTAGTTTATTTGTTTCCATTGTTTAAGTGGTTCACAAATCGGCTTATAAAGTTAAAATATAGGTTCAATCGGTAACACGTGGCTTTTTTTTTTGTTTACATTGTGCAACAATGGAATACTGTATTTCGTTGCCCAACAATAGAATATAAGCAAAGGATCTGTTTTGCGGGCTCCAACAATAACCGAATATGAAGAAACGTTCGGTGATTTGTTAAAAACGTCGTTTTGATAGTTTGCTTTGTTGTCCTAACACACTGAGACTCCATGGAATTTAATTTATTTGTTTCCATTGTTTAAGTTGTTCAACAATCGGTTTATAACATTAAAATATCTGTTCAATCGGTAACACGTGGCTTTTCTTTGTTTACTTTGTGCAACAATGGAATACGGTATATCGTTGGCCAACAATGGAATATAAGCAAAGGATCGGTTTTGCGGGCTCCAACAATAACCGAATATGAAGAAACATTCGGTGTTTTGTTAAAAACGTCGGTTTGCTTTGTTGTCCTAAAACACTGCGACTCCATGGAATTTAATTTATTTGTTTCCATTGTTTAAGTTGTTCAACAATCGGTTTATAACGTTAAAATGCCGGTTCAATCGGTAACACATGGCTTTTCTTTGTTTACATTGTGCAATAATGGAATACGGTATTTCGTTGCCCAACAATGGAATATAAGCAATGGATCGGTTTTGCGGGCTCCAACAATAACCGAATATGAAGAAACATTCGGTGTTTTTTTTTTAAAAACGTCGGTCTATTAGTGTGCTTTGTTGTCTTAACACGATTTAACTCCATGGCGTTTAATTTTTTTGTTTCCATTGTTTAAGTGGTTCAAAAATCGGCTTATAACGTAAAAATATCGGTTCTATCGGTAACACATGGCTTTTCTTTGTTTACATTGTGCAACAATGGAATACGGTATTTCGTTGCCCAACAATGGAATATAAGCAAAGGATCGGTTTTGCGGCCTCCAACAATAACCGAATATGAAGAAAGATTCGGTGTTTTGTTAAAAACGTCGGTTTGTTAGTTTGCTTTGTTGTCCTAACACACTTAGTCTCCATGGCATTAAGTTTATTTGTTTCCATTGTTTAAGTGGTTCACAAATCGGCTTATAACGTTAAAATATAGGTTCAATCGGTAACACGTGGCTTTTTTTTGTTTACATTGTGCAACAATGGAATACTGTATTTCGTTGCCCAACAATAGAATATAAGCAAAGGATCTGTTTTGCGGGCTCCAACAATAACCGAAAATGAAGAAACATTCGGTGATTTGTTAAAAACGTCGTTTTGATAGTTTGCTTCTTTGTCCTAACACACTAAGACTCCATGGAATTTAATTTATTTGTTTCCATTGTTTAAGTTGTTCAACAATCGGTTTATAACATTAAAATATCTGTTCAATCGGTAACACGTGGCTTTTCTTTGTTTACTTTGTGCAACAATGGAATACGGTATATCGTTGCCCAACAATGGAATATAAGCAAAGGATCGTTTTTGCGGGCTCCAACAATAACCGAATATTAAGAAACATTCGATGTTTTGTTAAAAACGTCGTTTTGATAGTTTGCTTTGTTGTCCTAACACACTGAGACACCTTGGAATTTAATTTATTTGTTTCCATTGTTTCAGTTGTTCAACAATTGGTTTATAACGTTAAAATATTGGTTTAATCGGCAACACGTGGCTTTTCTTTGTTTACTTTGTGCGACAATTGAATACGGTATTTCGTTGACCAACAATGGAATATAAGCAAAGGATCGGTTTTGCGGGCTCCAACAATATCCGAATATGAAGAAACATTCGGTGTTTTTTTTTAAAAAACGTCGGTCTGTTAGTGTGCTTTGTTGTCTTAACACGATTTAACTCCATGGCGTTTAATTTTTTTGTTTCCATTGTTTAAGTGGTTCAAAAATCGGCTTATAACGTAAAAATATCGGTTCTATCGGTAACACATGGCTTTTCTTTGTTTACATTGTGCAACAATGGAATACGGTATTTCGTTGCCCAACAATGGAATATAAGCAAAGGATCGGTTTTGCGGCCTCCAACAATAACCGAATATGAAGAAAGATTCGGTGTTTTGTTAAAAACGTCGGTTTGTTAGATTGCTTTGTTGTCCCAACACACTTAGACTCCATGGCATTTAGTTTATTTGTTTCCATTGTTTAAGTGGTTCACAAATCGGCTTATAACGTTAAAATATAGGTTCAATCGGTAACACGTGGCTTTTTTTTTTGTTTACATTGTGCAACAATGGAATACTGTATTTCGTTGCCCAACAATAGAATATAAGCAAAGGATCTGTTTTGCGGGCTCCAACAATAACCGAATATGAAGAAACATTCGGTGATTTGTTAAAAACGTCGTTTTGATAGTTTGCTTTGTTGTCCTAACACACTAAGACTCCATGGAATTTAATTTATTTGTTTCCATTGTTTAAGTTGTTCAACAATCGGTTTATAACATTAAAATATCTGTTCAATCGGTAACACGTGGCTTTTCTTTGTTTACTTTGTGCAACAATGGAATACGGTATATGGTTGCCCAACAATGGAATATAAGCAAAGGATCGTTTTTGAGGCCTCCAACAATAACCGAATATGAAGAAACGTTCGGTGATTTGTTAAAAACGTCGGTTTGTTAGTTTGCTTTGTTGTCTTAAAATACTGCGACTTCATGGAATTTAATTTATTTGTTTCCATTGTTTAAGTTGTTCAACAATCAGTTTATAACGTTAAAATATCGGTTCAATCGATAACACGTGGCTTTTCATTGTTTACTTTGTTTAACAATGGAATACGGTATTTCGTTTCCCAACAATGGAATATAAGCAAAGGATCGATTTTGCGGGCTCCAACAATAACCGAATATGAAGAAACATTCGGTGTTTTGTTAAAAACGTCGTTTTGATAGTTTGCTTTGTTGTCCTAACACACTGAGACTCCATGGAATTTAATTTATTTGTTTCCATTGTTTAAGTTGTTCAACAATCGGTTTATAACGTTAAAATGCCGGTTAAATCGGTAACACATGGCTTTTCTTTGTTTACATTGTGCAACAATGGAATACGGTATTTCGTTGCCCAACAATGGAGTATAAGCAAATATCGGTTTTGCGGCCTCCAACAATAACCGAATATTAAGAAACATTCGATGTTTTGTTAAAAACGTCGTTTTGATAGTTTGCTTTGTTGTCCTAACACACTGAGACTCCATGGAATTTAATTTATTTGTTTCCATTGTTTAAGTTGTTCAACAATCGGTTTATAACATTAAAATATCTGTTCAATCGGTAACACGTGGCTTTTCTTTGTTTACTTTGTGCAACAATGGAATACGGTATATCGTTGCCCAACAATGGAATATAAGCAAAGGATCGGTTTTGCGGCCTCCAACAATAACCGAATATGAAGAAAGATTCGGTGTTTTGTTAAAAACGTCGGTTTGTTAATTTGCTTTGTTGTCCCAACACACTTAGACTCCATGGCATTTAGTTTATTTGTTTCCATTGTTTAAGTTGTTCAACAATCGGTTTATAACATTAAAATATCTGTTCAATCGATTACACGTGGCTTTTCATTGTTTACTTTGTTTAACAATGGAACACGGTATTTCGTTTCACAACAATGGAATATAAGCAAAGGATCGATTTTGCGGGCTCCAACAATAACCGAATATGAAGAAACATTCGGTGTTTTGTTAAAAACGTCGTTTTGATAGTTTGCTTTGTTGTCCTAACACACTGAGACTCCATGGAATTTAATTTATTTGTTTCCATTGTTTAAGTTGTTCAACAATCGGTTT
The DNA here is from genome assembly GCA_963932465.1 of Maratus speciosus. Classification (NCBI taxonomy): domain Eukaryota; kingdom Metazoa; phylum Arthropoda; class Arachnida; order Araneae; family Salticidae; genus Maratus; species Maratus speciosus. The sequence continues at coordinate 1,394,229 of CAWVRF010001084.1, forward strand.
ATAACGTTAAAATGCCGGTTAAATTGGTAACACATGGCTTTTCTTTGTTTACATTGTGCAACAATGGAACACTGTATTTCGTTGCCCAACAATGGAATGTAAGCAATGGATCTGTTTTGCGGGCTCCAACAATAACCGAATATGAAGAAACATTCGGTGTTTTGTTAAAAACGTCGTTTTGATAGTTTGCTTTGTTGTCCTAACACACTGAGACACCTTGGAATTTAATTTATTTGTTTCCATTGTTTCAGTTGTTCAACAATTGGTTTATAACTTTAAAATATTGGTTTAATCGGCAACACGTGGCTTTTCTTTGTTTACTTTGTGCAACAATTGAATACGGTATTTCGTTGACCAACAATGGAATATAAGCAAAGGATCGGTTTTGCGGGCTCCAACAATATCCGAATATGAAGAAACATTCGGTGTTTTTTTTAAAAAACGTCGGTCTGTTAGTGTGCTTTGTTGTCTTAACACGATTTAACTCCATGGCGTTTAATTTTTTTGTTTCCATTGTTTAAGTGGTTCAAAAATCGGCTTATAACGTAAAAATATCGGTTCTATCGGTAAAACATGGCTTTTCTTTGTTTACATTGTGCAACAATGGAATACGGTATTTCGTTGCCCAACAATGGAATATAAGCAAAGGATCGGTTTTGCGGCCTCCAACAATAACCGAATATGAAGAAAGATTCGGTGTTTTGTTAAAAACGTCGGTTTTTTAGTTTGCTTTGTTTTCCTAACACACTTAGACTCCATGGCATTTAGTTTATTTGTTTCCATTGTTTAAATGGTTCACAAATCGGCTTATAACGTTAAAATATAGGTTCAATCGGTAACACGTGGCTTTTTTTGTTTACATTGTGCAACAATGGAATACTGTATTTCGTTGCCCAACAATAGAATATAAGCAAAGGATCTGTTTTGCGGGCTCCAAAAATAACCGAATATGAAGAAACATTCGGTGATTTGTTAAAAACGTCGTTTTGATAGTTTGCTTTGTTGTCCTAACACACTAAGACTCCATGGAATTTAATTTATTTGTTTCCATTGTTTAAGTTGTTCAACAATCGGTTTATAACATTAAAATATCTGTTCAATCGGTAACACGTGGCTTTTCTTTGTTTACTTTGTGCAACAATGGAATACGGTATATCGTTGCCCAACAATGGAATATAAGCAAAGGATCGTTTTTGCGGGCTCCAACAAAAAAACCAAATATGAAGAAACATTCGGTGATTTGTTAAAAACGTCGGTTTGTTAGTTTGCTTTGTTGTCTTAAAAAACTGCGACTTCATGGAATTTAATTTATTTGTTTCCATTGTTTAAGTTGTTCAACAATCGTTTTATAACATTAAAATATCTGTTCAATCGATAACACGTGGCTTTTCATTGTTTACTTTGTTTAACAATGGAACACGGTATTTCGTTTCACAACAATGGAATATAAGCAAAGGATCGATTTTGCGGGCTCCAACAACAACCGAATATGAAGAAACATTCGGTGTTTTGTTAAAAACGTCGTTTTGATAGTTTGCTTTGTTGTCCTAACACACTGAGACTCCATGGAATTTAATTTATTTGTTTCCATTGTTTAAGTTGTTCAACAATCGGTTTATAACGTTAAAATGCCGGTTAAATCGGTAACACATGGCTTTTCTTTGTTTACATTGTGCAACAATGGAACACTGTATTTCGTTGCCCAACAATGGAATGTAAGCAATGGATCGGTTTTGCGGGCTCCAACAATAACCGAATATGAAGAAACATTCGGTGTTTTGTTAAAAACGTCGTTTTGATAGTTTGCTTTGTTGTCCTAACACACTGAGACACCTTGGAATTTAATTTATTTGTTTCCATTGTTTCAGTTGTTCAACAATTGGTTTATAACTTTAAAATATTGGTTTAATCGGCAACACGTGGCTTTTCTTTGTTTACTTTGTGCAACAATTGAATACGGTATTTCGTTGACCAACAATGGAATATAAGCAAAGGATCGGTTTTGCGGGCTCCAACAATATCCGAATATGAAGAAACTTTCGGTGTTTTTTTTAAAAAACGTCGGTCTGTTAGTGTGCTTTGTTGTCTTAACACGATTTAACTCCATGGCGTTTAATTTTTTTGTTTCCATTGTTTAAGTGGTTCAAAAATCGGCTTATAACGTAAAAATATCGGTTCTATCGGTAACACATGGCTTTTCTTTCTTTACATTGTGCAACAATGGAATACGGTATTTCGTTGCCCAACAATGGAATATAAGCAAAGGATCGGTTTTGCGGCCTCCAACAATAACCGAATATGAAGAAAGATTCGGTGTTTTGTTAAAAACGTCGGTTTGTTAGTTTGCTTTGTTGTCCCAACACACTTAGACTCCATGGCATTTAGTTTATTTGTTTCCATTGTTTAAGTGGTTCACAAATCGGCTTATAACGTTGAAATATAGGTTCAATCGGTAACACGTGGCTTTTTTTTTGTTTACATTGTGCAACAATGGAATACTGTATTTCGTTGCCCCACAATAGAATATAAGCAAAGGATCTGTTTTGCGGGCTCCAACAATAACCGAATATGAAGAAACATTCGGTGATTTGTTAAAAACGTCGTTTTGATAGTTTGCTTTGTTGTCCTAACACACTAAGACTCCATGGAATTTAATTTATTTGTTTCCATTGTTTAAGTTGTTCAACAATCGGTTTATAACATTAAAATATCTGTTCAATCGGTAACACGTGGCTTTTCTTTGTTTACTTTGTGCAACAATGGAATACGGTATATCGTTGCCCAACAATGGAATATAAGCAAAGGATCGTTTTTGCGGCCTCCAACAATAACCGAATATTAAGAAACATTCGGTGATTTGTTAAAAACGTCGGTTTGTTAGTTTGCTTTGTTGTCTTAAAACACTGCGACTTCATGGAATTTAATTTATTTGTTTCCATTGTTTAAGTTGTTCAACAATCAATTTATAACGTTAAAATATCGGTTCAATCGATAACACGTGGCTTTTCATTGTTTACTTTGTTTAACAATGGAATACGGTATTTCGTTTCACAACAATGGAATATAAGCAAAGGATCGATTTTGCGGGCTCCAACAATAACCGAATATGAAGAAACATTCGGTGTTTTGTTAAAAACGTCGTTTTGATAGTTTGCTTTGTTGTCCTAACACACTGAGTCTCCATGGAATTTAATTTATTTGTTTCCATTGTTTCAGTTGTTCAACAATTGGTTTATAACTTTAAAATATTGGTTTAATCGGCAACACGTGGCTTTTCTTTGTTTACTTTGTGCAACAATGGAATACGGTATTTCGTTGCCCAACAATGGAATATAAGCAAAGGATCGGTTTTGCGGCCTCCAACAATAACCGAATATGAAGAATGATTCGGTGTTTTGTTAAAAACGTCGGTTTGTTAATTTGCTTTGTTGTCCCAACACACTTAGACTCCATGGCATTTAGTTTATTTGTTTCCATTGTTTAAGTTGTTCAACAATCGGTTTATAACATTAAAATATCTGTTCAATCGATTACACGTGGCTTTTCATTGTTTACTTTGTTTAACAATGGAACACGGTATTTCGTTTCACAACAATGGAATATAAGCAAAGGATCGATTTTGCGGGCTCCAACAATAACCGAATATGAAGAAACATTCGGTGTTTTGTTAAAAACGTCGTTTTGATAGTTTGCTTTGTTGTCCTAACACACTGAGACTCCATGGAATTTAATTTATTTGTTTCCATTGTTTAAGTTGTTCAACCATCGGTTTATAACGTTAAAATGCCGGTTAAATCGGTAACACATGGCTTTTCTTTGTTTACATTGTGCAACAATGGAACACTGTATTTCGTTGCCCAACAATGGAATGTAAGCAATGGATCTGTTTTGCGGGCTCCAACAATAACCGAATATGAAGAAACATTCGGTGTTTTGTTAAAAACGTCGTTTTGATAGTTTGCTTTGTTGTCCTAACACACTGAGACACCTTGGAATTTAATTTATTTGTTTCCATTGTTTCAGTTGTTCAACAATTGGTTTATAACTTTAAAATATTGGTTTAATCGGCAACACGTGGCTTTTCTTTGTTTACTTTGTGCAACAATTGAATACGGTATTTCTTTGACCAACAATGGAATATAAGCAAAGGATCGGTTTTGCGGGCTCCAACAATATCCGAATATGAAGAAACATTCGGTGTTTTTTTTAAAAAACGTCGGTCTGTTAGTGTGCTTTGTTGTCTTAACACGATTTAACTCCATGGCGTTTAATTTTTTTGTTTCCATTGTTTAAGTGGTTCAAAAATCGGCTTATAACGTAAAAATATCGGTTCTATCGGTAAAACATGGCTTTTCTTTGTTTACATTGTGCAACAATGGAATACGGTATTTCGTTGCCCAACAATGGAATATAAGCAAAGGATCGGTTTTGCGGCCTCCAACAATAACCGAATATGAAGAAAGATTCGGTGTTTTGTTAAAAACGTCGGTTTTTTAGTTTGCTTTGTTTTCCTAACACACTTAGACTCCATGGCATTTAGTTTATTTGTTTCCATTGTTTAAATGGTTCACAAATCGGCTTATAACGTTAAAATATAGGTTCAATCGGTAACACGTGGCTTTTTTTTGTTTACATTGTGCAACAATGGAATACTGTATTTCGTTGCCCAACAATAGAATATAAGCAAAGGATCTGTTTTGCGGGCTCCAAAAATAACCGAATATGAAGAAACATTCGGTGATTTGTTAAAAACGTCGTTTTGATAGTTTGCTTTGTTGTCCTAACACACTAAGACTCCATGGAATTTAATTTATTTGTTTCCATTGTTTAAGTTGTTCAACAATCGGTTTATAACATTAAAATATCTGTTCAATCGGTAACACGTGGCTTTTCTTTGTTTACTTTGTGCAACAATGGAATACGGTATATCGTTGCCCAACAATGGAATATAAGCAAAGGATCGTTTTTGCGGGCTCCAACAAAAAAACCAAATATGAAGAAACATTCGGTGATTTGTTAAAAACGTCGGTTTGTTAGTTTGCTTTGTTGTCTTAAAACACTGCGACTTCATGGAATTTAATTTATTTGTTTCCATTGTTTAAGTTGTTCAACAATCGGTTTATAACATTAAAATATCTGTTCAATCGATAACACGTGGCTTTTCATTGTTTACTTTGTTTAACAATGGAACACGGTATTTCGTTTCACAACAATGGAATATAAGCAAAGGATCGATTTTGCGGGCTCCAACAACAACCGAATATGAAGAAACATTCGGTGTTTTGTTAAAAACGTCGTTTTGATAGTTTGCTTTGTTGTCCTAACACACTGAGACTCCATGGAATTTAATTTATTTGTTTCCATTGTTTAAGTTGTTCAACAATCGGTTTATAACGTTAAAATGCCGGTTAAATCGGTAACACATGGCTTTTCTTTGTTTACATTGTGCAACAATGGAACACTGTATTTCGTTGCCCAACAATGGAATGTAAGCAATGGATTGGTTTTGCGGGCTCCAACAATAACCGAATATGAAGAAACATTCGGTGTTTTGTTAAAAACGTCGTTTTGATAGTTTGCTTTGTTGTCCTAACACACTGAGACACCTTGGAATTTAATTTATTTGTTTCCATTGTTTCAGTTGTTCAACAATTGGTTTATAACTTTAAAATATTGGTTTAATCGGCAACACGTGGCTTTTCTTTGTTTACTTTGTGCAACAATTGAATACGGTATTTCGTTGACCAACAATGGAATATAAGCAAAGGATCGGTTTTGCGGGCTCCAACAATATCCGAATATGAAGAAACATTCGGTGTTTTTTTTAAAAAACGTCGGTCTGTTAGTGTGCTTTGTTGTCTTAACACGATTTAACTCCATGGCGTTTAATTTTTTTGTTTCCATTGTTTAAGTGGTTCAAAAATCGGCTTATAACGTAAAAATATCGGTTCTATCGGTAACACATGGCTTTTCTTTCTTTACATTGTGCAACAATGGAATACGGTATTTCGTTGCCCAACAATGGAATACAAGGAAAGGATCGGTTTTGCGGCCTCCAACAATAACCGAATATGAAGAAAGATTCGGTGTTTTGTTAAAAACGTCGGTTTGTTAGTTTGCTTTGTTGTCCCAACACACTTAGACTCCATGGCATTTAGTTTATTTGTTTCCATTGTTTAAGTGGTTCACAAATCGGCTTATAACGTTGAAATATAGGTTCAATCGGTAACACGTGGCTTTTTTTTTGTTTACATTGTGCAACAATGGAATACTGTATTTCGTTGCCCCACAATAGAATATAAGCAAAGGATCTGTTTTGCGGGCTCCAACAATAACCGATTATGAAGAAACATTCGGTGATTTGTTAAAAACGTCGTTTTGATAGTTTGCTTTGTTGTCCTAACACACTAAGACTCCATGGAATTTAATTTATTTGTTTCCATTGTTTAAGTTGTTCAACAATCGGTTTATAACATTAAAATATCTGTTCAATCGGTAACACGTGGCTTTTCTTTGTTTACTTTGTGCAACAATGGAATACGGTATATCGTTGCCCAACAATGGAATATAAGCAAAGGATCGTTTTTGCGGCCTCCAACAATAACCGAATATTAAGAAACATTCGGTGATTTGTTAAAAACGTCGGTTTGTTAGTTTGCTTTGTTGTCTTAAAACACTGCGACTTCATGGAATTTAATTTATTTGTTTCCATTGTTTAAGTTGTTCAACAATCAATTTATAACGTTAAAATATCGGTTCAATCGATAACACGTGGCTTTTCATTGTTTACTTTGTTTAACAATGGAATACGGTATTTCGTTTCACAACAATGGAATATAAGCAAAGGATCGATTTTGCGGGCTCCAACAATAACCGAATATGAAGAAACATTCGGTGTTTTGTTAAAAACGTCGTTTTGATAGTTTGCTTTGTTGTCCTAACACACTGAGTCTCCATGGAATTTAATTTATTTGTTTCCATTGTTTAAGTTGTTCAACAATCGGTTTATAACGTTAAAATGCCGGTTAAATCGGTAATACATGGCTTTTCTTTGTTTAAATTGTGCAACAATGGAACACTGTATTTCGTTGCCCAACAATGGAATATAAGCAATGGATCGGTTTTGCGGGCTCCAACAATAACCGAATATGAAGAAACATTCGGTGTTTTGTTAAAAACGTCGTTTTGATAGTTTGCTTTGTTGTCCTAACACACTGAGACACCTTGGAATTTAATTTATTTGTTTCCATTGTTTCAGTTGTTCAACAATTGGTTTATAACTTTAAAATATTGGTTTAATCGGCAACACGTGGCTTTTCTTTGTTTACTTTGTGCAACAATTGAATACGGTATTTCGTTGACCAACAATGGAATATAAGCAAAGGATCGGTTTTGCGGGCTCCAACAATATCCGAATATGAAGAAACATTCGGTGTTTTTTTTAAAAAACGTCGGTCTGTTAGTGTGCTTTGTTGTCTTAACACGATTTAACTCCATGGCGTTTAATTTTTTTGTTTCCATTGTTTAAGTGGTTCAAAAATCGGCTTATAACGTAAAAATATCGGTTCTATCGGTAAAACATGGCTTTTCTTTGTTTACATTGTGCAACAATGGAATACGGTATTTCGTTGCACAACAATGGAATATAAGCAAAGGATCGGTTTTGCGGCCTCCAACAATAACCGAATATGAAGAAAGATTCGGTGTTTTGTTAAAAACGTCGGTTTTTTAGTTTGCTTTGTTGTCCTAACACACTTAGTCTCCATGGCATTAAGTTTATTTGTTTCCATTGTTTAAGTGGTTCACAAATCGGCTTATAACGTTAAAATATAGGTTCAATCGGTAACACGTGGCTTTTTTTTGTTTACATTGTGCAACAATGGAATACTGTATTTCGTTGCCCAACAATAGAATATAAGCAAAGGATCTGTTTTGCGGGCTCCAACAATAACCGAAAATGAAGAAACATTCGGTGATTTGTTAAAAACGTCGTTTTGATAGTTTGCTTCTTTGTCCTAACACACTAAGACTCCATGGAATTTAATTTATTTGTTTCCATTGTTTAAGTTGTTCAACAATCGGTTTATAACATTAAAATATCTGTTCAATCGGTAACACGTGGCTTTTCTTTGTTTACTTTGTGCAACAATGGAATACGGTATATCGTTGCCCAACAATGGAATATAAGCAAAGGATCGTTTTTGCGGGCTCCAACAATAACCGAATATTAAGAAACATTCGATGTTTTGTTAAAAACGTCGTTTTGATAGTTTGCTTTGTTGTCCTAACACACTGAGACACCTTGGAATTTAATTTATTTGTTTCCATTGTTTCAGTTGTTCAACAATTGGTTTATAACGTTAAAATATTGGTTTAATCGGCAACACGTGGCTTTTCTTTGTTTACTTTGTGCAACAATTGAATACGGTATTTCGTTGACCAACAATGGAATATAAGCAAAGGATCGGTTTTGCGGGCTCCAACAATATCCGAATATGAAGAAACATTCGGTGTTTTTTTTAAAAAACGTCGGTCTGTTAGTGTGCTTTGTTGTCTTAACACGATTTAACTCCATGGCGTTTAATTTTTTTGTTTCCATTGTTTAAGTGGTTCAAAAATCGGCTTATAACGTAAAAATATCGGTTCTATCGGTAACACATGGCTTTTCTTTGTTTACATTGTGCAACAATGGAATACGGTATTTCGTTGCCCAACAATGGAATATAAGCAAAGGATCGGTTTTGCGGCCTCCAACAATAACCGAATATGAAGAAAGATTCGGTGTTTTGTTAAAAACGTCGGTTTGTTAGATTGCTTTGTTGTCCCAACACACTTAGACTCCATGGCATTTAGTTTATTTGTTTCCATTGTTTAAGTGGTTCACAAATCGGCTTATAACGTTAAAATATAGGTTCAATCGGTAACACGTGGCTTTTTTTTTTGTTTACATTGTGCAACAATGGAATACTGTATTTCGTTGCCCAACAATAGAATATAAGCAAAGGATCTGTTTTGCGGGCTCCAACAATAACCGAATATGAAGAAACATTCGGTGATTTGTTAAAAACGTCGTTTTGATAGTTTGCTTTGTTGTCCTAACACACTAAGACTCCATGGAATTTAATTTATTTGTTTCCATTGTTTAAGTTGTTCAACAATCGGTTTATAACATTAAAATATCTGTTCAATCGGTAACACGTGGCTTTTCTTTGTTTACTTTGTGCAACAATGGAATACGGTATATGGTTGCCCAACAATGGAATATAAGCAAAGGATCGTTTTTGAGGCCTCCAACAATAACCGAATATGAAGAAACGTTCGGTGATTTGTTAAAAACGTCGGTTTGTTAGTTTGCTTTGTTGTCTTAAAATACTGCGACTTCATGGAATTTAATTTATTTGTTTCCATTGTTTAAGTTGTTCAACAATCAGTTTATAACGTTAAAATATCGGTTCAATCGATAACACGTGGCTTTTCATTGTTTACTTTGTTTAACAATGGAATACGGTATTTCGTTTCCCAACAATGGAATATAAGCAAAGGATCGATTTTGCGGGCTCCAACAATAACCGAATATGAAGAAACATTCGGTGTTTTGTTAAAAACGTCGTTTTGATAGTTTGCTTTGTTGTCCTAACACACTGAGACTCCATGGAATTTAATTTATTTGTTTCCATTGTTTAAGTTGTTCAACAATCGGTTTATAACGTTAAAATGCCGGTTAAATCGGTAACACATGGCTTTTCTTTGTTTACATTGTGCAACAATGGAATACGGTATTTCGTTGCCCAACAATGGAGTATAAGCAAATATCGGTTTTGCGGCCTCCAACAATAACCGAATATTAAGAAACATTCGATGTTTTGTTAAAAACGTCGTTTTGATAGTTTGCTTTGTTGTCCTAACACACTGAGACTCCATGGAATTTAATTTATTTGTTTCCATTGTTTAAGTTGTTCAACAATCGGTTTATAACATTAAAATATCTGTTCAATCGGTAACACGTGGCTTTTCTTTGTTTACTTTGTGCAACAATGGAATACGGTATATCGTTGCCCAACAATGGAATATAAGCAAAGGATCGGTTTTGCGGCCTCCAACAATAACCGAATATGAAGAAAGATTCGGTGTTTTGTTAAAAACGTCGGTTTGTTAATTTGCTTTGTTGTCCCAACACACTTAGACTCCATGGCATTTAGTTTATTTGTTTCCATTGTTTAAGTTGTTCAACAATCGGTTTATAACATTAAAATATCTGTTCAATCGATTACACGTGGCTTTTCATTGTTTACTTTGTTTAACAATGGAACACGGTATTTCGTTTCACAACAATGGAATATAAGCAAAGGATCGATTTTGCGGGCTCCAACAATAACCGAATATGAAGAAACATTCGGTGTTTTGTTAAAAACGTCGTTTTGATAGTTTGCTTTGTTGTCCTAACACACTGAGACTCCATGGAATTTAATTTATTTGTTTCCATTGTTTAAGTTGTTCAACAATCGGTTTATAACGTTAAAATGCCGGTTAAATTGGTAACACATGGCTTTTCTTTGTTTACATTGTGCAACAATGGAACACTGTATTTCGTTGCCCAACAATGGAATGTAAGCAATGGATCTGTTTTGCGGGCTCCAACAATAACCGAATATGAAGAAACATTCGGTGTTTTGTTAAAAACGTCGTTTTGATAGTTTGCTTTGTTGTCCTAACACACTGAGACACCTTGGAATTTAATTTATTTGTTTCCATTGTTTCAGTTGTTCAAAAATCGGCTTATAACGTAAAAATATCGGTTCTATCGGTAAAACATGGCTTTTCTTTGTTTACATTGTGCAACAATGGAATACGGTATTTCGTTGCCCAACAATGGAATATAAGCAAAGGATCGGTTTTGCGGCCTCCAACAATAACCGAATATGAAGAAAGATTCGGTGTTTTGTTAAAAACGTCGGTTTTTTAGTTTGCTTTGTTTTCCTAACACACTTAGACTCCATGGCATTTAGTTTATTTGTTTCCATTGTTTAAATGGTTCACAAATCGGCTTATAACGTTAAAATATAGGTTCAATCGGTAACACGTGGCTTTTTTTGTTTACATTGTGCAACAATGGAATACTGTACTTCGTTGCCCAACAATAGAATATAAGCAAAGGATCTGTTTTGCGGGCTCCAAAAATAACCGAATATGAAGAAACATTCGGTGATTTGTTAAAAACGTCGTTTTGATAGTTTGCTTTGTTGTCCTAACACACTAAGACTCCATGGAATTTAATTTATTTGTTTCCATTGTTTAAGTTGTTCAACAATCGGTTTATAACATTAAAATATCTGTTCAATCGGTAACACGTGGCTTTTCTTTGTTTACTTTGTGCAACAATGGAATACGGTATATCGTTGCCCAACAATGGAATATAAGCAAAGGATCGTTTTTGCGGGCTCCAACAAAAAAACCAAATATGAAGAAACATTCGGTGATTTGTTAAAAACGTCGGTTTGTTAGTTTGCTTTGTTGTCTTAAAAAACTGCGACTTCATGGAATTTAATTTATTTGTTTCCATTGTTTAAGTTGTTCAACAATCGTTTTATAACATTAAAATATCTGTTCAATCGATAACACGTGGCTTTTCATTGTTTACTTTGTTTAACAATGGAACACGGTATTTCGTTTCACAACAATGGAATATAAGCAAAGGATCGATTTTGCGGGCTCCAACAACAACCGAATATGAAGAAACATTCGGTGTTTTGTTAAAAACGTCGTTTTGATAGTTTGCTTTGTTGTCCTAACACACTGAGACTCCATGGAATTTTATTTATTTGTTTCCATTGTTTAAGTTGTTCAACAATCGGTTTATAACGTTAAAATGCCGGTTAAATCGGTAACACATGGCTTTTCTTTGTTTACATTGTGCAACAATGGAACACTGTATTTCGTTGCCCAACAATGGAATGTAAGCAATGGATCGGTTTTGCGGGCTCCAACAATAACCGAATATGAAGAAACATTCGGTGTTTTGTTAAAAACGTCGTTTTGATAGTTTGCTTTGTTGTCCTAACACACTGAGACACCTTGGAATTTAATTTATTTGTTTCCATTGTTTCAGTTGTTCAACAATTGGTTTATAACTTTAAAATATTGGTTTAATCGGCAACACGTGGCTTTTCTTTGTTTACTTTGTGCAACAATTGAATACGGTATTTCGTTGACCAACAATGGAATATAAGCAAAGGATCGGTTTTGCGGGCTCCAACAATATCCGAATATGAAGAAACTTTCGGTGTTTTTTTTAAAAAACGTCGGTCTGTTAGTGTGCTTTGTTGTCTTAACACGATTTAACTCCATGGCGTTTAATTTTTTTGTTTCCATTGTTTAAGTGGTTCAAAAATCGGCTTATAACGTAAAAATATCGGTTCTATCGGTAACACATGGCTTTTCTTTCTTTACATTGTGCAACAATGGAATACGGTATTTCGTTGCCCAACAATGGAATATAAGCAAAGGATCGGTTTTGCGGCCTCCAACAATAACCGAATATGAAGAAAGATTCGGTGTTTTGTTAAAAACGTCGGTTTGTTAGTTTGCTTTGTTGTCCCAAAACACTTAGACTCCATGGCATTTAGTTTATTTGTTTCCATTGTTTAAGTGGTTCACAAATCGGCTTATAACGTTGAAATATAGGTTCAATCGGTAACACGTGGCTTTTTTTTTGTTTACATTGTGCAACAATGGAATACTGTATTTCGTTGCCCCACAATAGAATATAAGCAAAGGATCTGTTTTGCGGGCTCCAACAATAACCGAATATGAAGAAACATTCGGTGATTTGTTAAAAACGTCGTTTTGATAGTTTGCTTTGTTGTCCTAAAACACTAAGACTCCATGGAATTTAATTTATTTGTTTCCATTGTTTAAGTTGTTCAACAATCGGTTTATAACATTAAAATATCTGTTCAATCGGTAACACGTGGCTTTTCTTTGTTTACTTTGTGCAACAATGGAATACGGTATATCGTTGCCCAACAATGGAATATAAGCAAAGGATCGTTTTTGCGGCCTCCAACAATAACCGAATATTAAGAAACATTCGGTGATTTGTTAAAAACGTCGGTTTGTTAGTTTGCTTTGTTGTCTTAAAACACTGCGACTTCATGGAATTTAATTTATTTGTTTCCATTGTTTAAGTTGTTCAACAATCAATTTATAACGTTAAAATATCGGTTCAATCGATAACACGTGGCTTTTCATTGTTTACTTTGTTTAACAATGGAATACGGTATTTCGTTTCACAACAATGGAATATAAGCAAAGGATCGATTTTGCGGGCTCCAACAATAACCGAATATGAAGAAACATTCGGTGTTTTGTTAAAAACGTCGTTTTGATAGTTTGCTTTGTTGTCCTAACACACTGAGTCTCCATGGAATTTAATTTATTTGTTTCCATTGTTTCAGTTGTTCAACAATTGGTTTATAACTTTAAAATATTGGTTTAATCGGCAACACGTGGCTTTTCTTTGTTTACTTTGTGCAACAATGGAATACGGTATTTCGTTGCCCAACAATGGAATATAAGCAAAGGATCGGTTTTGCGGCCTCCAACAATAACCGAATATGAAGAAAGATTCGGTGTTTTGTTAAAAACGTCGGTTTGTTAATTTGCTTTGTTGTCCCAACACACTTAGACTCCATGGCATTTAGTTTATTTGTTTCCATTGTTTAAGTTGTTCAACAATCGGTTTATAACATTAAAATATCTGTTCAATCGATTACACGTGGCTTTTCATTGTTTACTTTGTTTAACAATGGAACACGGTATTTCGTTTCACAACAATGGAATATAAGCAAAGGATCGATTTTGCGGGCTCCAACAATAACCGAATATGAAGAAACATTCGGTGTTTTGTTAAAAACGTCGTTTTGATAGTTTGCTTTGTTGTCCTAACACACTGAGACTCCATGGAATTTAATTTATTTGTTTCCATTGTTTAAGTTGTTCAACAATCGGTTTATAACGTTAAAATGCCGGTTAAATCGGTAACACATGGCTTTTCTTTGTTTACATTGTGCAACAATGGAACACTGTATTTCGTTGCCCAACAATGGAATGTAAGCAATGGATCTGTTTTGCGGGCTCCAACAATAACCGAATATGAAGAAACATTCGGTGTTTTGTTAAAAACGTCGTTTTGATAGTTTGCTTTGTTGTCCTAACACACTGAGACACCTTGGAATTTAATTTATTTGTTTCCATTGTTCCAGTTGTTCAACAATTGGTTTATAACTTTAAAATATTGGTTTAATCGGCAACACGTGGCTTTTCTTTGTTTACTTTGTGCAACAATTGAATACGGTATTTCTTTGACCAACAATGGAATATAAGCAAAGGATCGGTTTTGCGGGCTCCAACAATATCCGAATATGAAGAAACATTCGGTGTTTTTTTTAAAAAACGTCGGTCTGTTAGTGTGCTTTGTTGTCTTAACACGATTTAACTCCATGGCGTTTAATTTTTTTGTTTCCATTGTTTAAGTGGTTCAAAAATCGGCTTATAACGTAAAAATATCGGTTCTATCGGTAAAACATGGCTTTTCTTTGTTTACATTGTGCAACAATGGAATACGGTATTTCGTTGCCCAACAATGGAATATAAGCAAAGGATCGGTTTTGCGGCCTCCAACAATAACCGAATATGAAGAAAGATTCGGTGTTTTGTTAAAAACGTCGGTTTTTTAGTTTGCTTTGTTTTCCTAACACACTTAGACTCCATGGCATTTAGTTTATTTGTTTCCATTGTTTAAATGGTTCACAAATCGGCTTATAACGTTAAAATATAGGTTCAATCGGTAACACGTGGCTTTTTTTTGTTTACATTGTGCAACAATGGAATACTGTATTTCGTTGCCCAACAATAGAATATAAGCAAAGGATCTGTTTTGCGGGCTCCAAAAATAACCGAATATGAAGAAACATTCGGTGATTTGTTAAAAACGTCGTTTTGATAGTTTGCTTTGTTGTCCTAACACACTAAGACTCCATGGAATTTAATTTATTTGTTTCCATTGTTTAAGTTGTTCAACAATCGGTTTATAACATTAAAATATCTGTTCAATCGGTAACACGTGGCTTTTCTTTGTTTACTTTGTGCAACAATGGAATACGGTATATCGTTGCCCAACAATGGAATATAAGCAAAGGATCGTTTTTGCGGGCTCCAACAAAAAAACCAAATATGAAGAAACATTCGGTGATTTGTTAAAAACGTCGGTTTGTTAGTTTGCTTTGTTGTCTTAAAACACTGCGACTTCATGGAATTTAATTTATTTGTTTCCATTGTTTAAGTTGTTCAACAATCGGTTTATAACATTAAAATATCTGTTCAATCGATAACACGTGGCTTTTCATTGTTTACTTTGTTTAACAATGGAACACGGTATTTCGTTTCACAACAATGGAATATAAGCAAAGGATCGATTTTGCGGGCTCCAACAACAACCGAATATGAAGAAACATTCGGTGTTTTGTTAAAAACGTCGTTTTGATAGTTTGCTTTGTTGTCCTAACACACTGAGACTCCATGGAATTTAATTTATTTGTTTCCATTGTTTAAGTTGTTCAACAATCGGTTTATAACGTTAAAATGCCGGTTAAATCGGTAACACATGGCTTTTCTTTGTTTACATTGTGCAACAATGGAACACTGTATTTCGTTGCCCAACAATGGAATGTAAGCAATGGATTGGTTTTGCGGGCTCCAACAATAACCGAATATGAAGAAACATTCGGTGTTTTGTTAAAAACGTCGTTTTGATAGTTTGCTTTGTTGTCCTAACACACTGAGACACCTTGGAATTTAATTTATTTGTTTCCATTGTTTCAGTTGTTCAACAATTGGTTTATAACTTTAAAATATTGGTTTAATCGGCAACACGTGGCTTTTCTTTGTTTACTTTGTGCAACAATTGAATACGGTATTTCGTTGACCAACAATGGAATATAAGCAAAGGATCGGTTTTGCGGGCTCCAACAATATCCGAATATGAAGAAACATTCGGTGTTTTTTTTAAAAAACGTCGGTCTGTTAGTGTGCTTTGTTGTCTTAACACGATTTAACTCCATGGCGTTTAATTTTTTTGTTTCCATTGTTTAAGTGGTTCAAAAATCGGCTTATAACGTAAAAATATCGGTTCTATCGGTAACACATGGCTTTTCTTTCTTTACATTGTGCAACAATGGAATACGGTATTTCGTTGCCCAACAATGGAATACAAGCAAAGGATCGGTTTTGCGGCCTCCAACAATAACCGAATATGAAGAAAGATTCGGTGTTTTGTTAAAAACGTCGGTTTGTTAGTTTGCTTTGTTGTCCCAACACACTTAGACTCCATGGCATTTAGTTTATTTGTTTCCATTGTTTAAGTGGTTCACAAATCGGCTTATAACGTTGAAATATAGGTTCAATCGGTAACACGTGGCTTTTTTTTTGTTTACATTGTGCAACAATGGAATACTGTATTTCGTTGCCCCACAATAGAATATAAGCAAAGGATCTGTTTTGCGGGCTCCAACAATAACCGATTATGAAGAAACATTCGGTGATTTGTTAAAAACGTCGTTTTGATAGTTTGCTTTGTTGTCCTAACACACTAAGACTCCATGGAATTTAATTTATTTGTTTCCATTGTTTAAGTTGTTCAACAATCGGTTTATAACATTAAAATATCTGTTCAATCGGTAACACGTGGCTTTTCTTTGTTTACTTTGTGCAACAATGGAATACGGTATATCGTTGCCCAACAATGGAATATAAGCAAAGGATCGTTTTTGCGGCCTCCAACAATAACCGAATATTAAGAAACATTCGGTGATTTGTTAAAAACGTCGGTTTGTTAGTTTGCTTTGTTGTCTTAAAACACTGCGACTTCATGGAATTTAATTTATTTGTTTCCATTGTTTAAGTTGTTCAACAATCAATTTATAACGTTAAAATATCGGTTCAATCGATAACACGTGGCTTTTCATTGTTTACTTTGTTTAACAATGGAATACGGTATTTCGTTTCACAACAATGGAATATAAGCAAAGGATCGATTTTGCGGGCTCCAACAATAACCGAATATGAAGAAACATTCGGTGTTTTGTTAAAAACGTCGTTTTGATAGTTTGCTTTGTTGTCCTAACACACTGAGTCTCCATGGAATTTAATTTATTTGTTTCCATTGTTTAAGTTGTTCAACAATCGGTTTATAACGTTAAAATGCCGGTTAAATCGGTAATACATGGCTTTTCTTTGTTTAAATTGTGCAACAATGGAACACTGTATTTCGTTGCCCAACAATGGAATATAAGCAATGGATCGGTTTTGCGGGCTCCAACAATAACCGAATATGAAGAAACATTCGGTGTTTTGTTAAAAACGTCGTTTTGATAGTTTGCTTTGTTGTCCTAACACACTGAGACACCTTGGAATTTAATTTATTTGTTTCCATTGTTTCAGTTGTTCAACAATTGGTTTATAACTTTAAAATATTGGTTTAATCGGCAACACGTGGCTTTTCTTTGTTTACTTTGTGCAACAATTGAATACGGTATTTCGTTGACCAACAATGGAATATAAGCAAAGGATCGGTTTTGCGGGCTCCAACAATATCCGAATATGAAGAAACATTCGGTGTTTTTTTTAAAAAACGTCGGTCTGTTAGTGTGCTTTGTTGTCTTAACACGATTTAACTCCATGGCGTTTAATTTTTTTGTTTCCATTGTTTAAGTGGTTCAAAAATCGGCTTATAACGTAAAAATATCGGTTCTATCGGTAAAACATGGCTTTTCTTTGTTTACATTGTGCAACAATGGAATACGGTATTTCGTTGCACAACAATGGAATATAAGCAAAGGATCGGTTTTGCGGCCTCCAACAATAACCGAATATGAAGAAAGATTCGGTGTTTTGTTAAAAACGTCGGTTTTTTAGTTTGCTTTGTTTTCCTAACACACTTAGACTCCATGGCATTTAGTTTATTTGTTTCCATTGTTTAAATGGTTCACAAATCGGCTTATAACGTTAAAATATAGGTTCAATCGGTAACACGTGGCTTTTTTTTGTTTACATTGTGCAACAATGGAATACTGTATTTCGTTGCCCAACAATAGAATATAAGCAAAGGATCTGTTTTGCGGGCTCCAAAAATAACCGAATATGAAGAAACATTCGGTGATTTGTTAAAAACGTCGTTTTGATAGTTTGCTTTGTTGTCCTAACACACTAAGACTCCATGGAATTTAATTTATTTGTTTCCATTGTTTAAGTTGTTCAACAATCGGTTTATAACATTAAAATATCTGTTCAATCGGTAACACGTGGCTTTTCTTTGTTTACTTTGTGCAACAATGGAATACGGTATATCGTTGCCCAACAATGGAATATAAGCAAAGGATCGATTTTGCGGGCTCCAACAATAACCGAATATGAAGAAACATTCGGTATTTTGTTAAAAACGTCGTTTTGATAGTTTGCTTTGTTGTCCTAACACACTGAGACTCCATGGAATTTAATTTATTTGTTTCCATTGTTTAAGTTGTTCAACAATCGGTTTATAACGTTAAAATGCCGGTTAAATCGGTAACACATGGCTTTTCTTTGTTTACATTGTGCAACAATGGAACACTGTATTTCGTTGCCCAACAATGGAATGTAAGCAATGGATCGGTTTTGCGGGCTCCAACAATAACCGAATATGAAGAAACATTCGGTGTTTTGTTAAAAACGTCGTTTTGATAGTTTGCTTTGTTGTCCTAACACACTGAGACACCTTGGAATTTAATTTATTTGTTTCCATTGTTTCAGTTGTTCAACAATTGGTTTATAACTTTAAAATATTGGTTTAATCGGCAACACGTGGCTTTTCTTTGTTTACTTTGTGCAACAATTGAATACGGTATTTCGTTGACCAACAATGGAATATAAGCAAAGGATCGGTTTTGCGGGCTCCAACAATATCCGAATATGAAGAAACATTCGGTGTTTTTTTTAAAAAACGTCGGTCTGTTAGTGTGCTTTGTTGTCTTAACACGATTTAACTCCATGGCGTTTAATTTTTTTGTTTCCATTGTTTAAGTGGTTCAAAAATCGGCTTATAACGTAAAAATATCGGTTCTATCGGTAACACATGGCTTTTCTTTGTTTACATTGTGCAACAATGGAATACGGTATTTCGTTGCCCAACAATGGAATATAAGCAAAGGATCGGTTTTGCGGCCTCCAACAATAACCGAATATGAAGAAAGATTCGGTGTTTTGTTAAAAACGTCGGTTTGTTAGTTTGCTTTGTTGTCCCAACACACTTAGACTCCATGGCATTTAGTTTATTTGTTTCCATTGTTTAAGTGGTTCACAAATCGGCTTATAACGTTGAAATATAGGTTCAATCGGTAACACGTGGCTTTTTTTTTGTTTACATTGTGCAACAATGGAATACTGTATTTCGTTGCCCCACAATAGAATATAAGCAAAGGATCTGTTTTGCGGGCTCCAACAATAACCGAATATGAAGAAACATTCGGTGATTTGTTAAAAACGTCGTTTTGATAGTTTGCTTTGTTGTCCTAACACACTAAGACTCCATGGAATTTAATTTATTTGGTTCCATTGTTTAAGTTGTTCAACAATCGGTTTATAACATTAAAATATCTGTTCAATCGGTAACACGTGGCTTTTCTTTGTTTACTTTGTGCAACAATGGAATACGGTATATCGTTGCCCAACAATGGAATATAAGCAAAGGATCGTTTTTGCGGCCTCCAACAATAACCGAATATTAAGAAACATTCGGTGATTTGTTAAAAACGTCGGTTTGTTAGTTTGCTTTGTTGTCTTAAAACACTGCGACTTCATGGAATTTAATTTATTTGTTTCCATTGTTTAAGTTGTTCAACAATCAATTTATAACGTTAAAATATCGGTTCAATCGATAACACGTGGCTTTTCATTGTTTACTTTGTTTAACAATGGAATACGGTATTTCGTTTCACAACAATGGAATATAAGCAAAGGATCGATTTTGCGGGCTCCAACAATAACCGAATATGAAGAAACATTCGGTGTTTTGTTAAAAACGTCGTTTTGATAGTTTGCTTTGTTGTCCTAACACACTGAGACTCCATGGAATTTAATTTATTTGTTTCCATTGTTTAAGTTGTTCAACAATCGGTTTATAACGTTAAAATGCCGGTTAAATCGGTAACACATGGCTTTTCTTTGTTTACATTGTGCAACAATGGAACACTGTATTTCGTTGCCCAACAATGGAATGTAAGCAATGGATCGGTTTTGCGGGCTCCAACAATAACCGAATATGAAGAAACATTCGGTGTTTTGTTAAAAACGTCGTTTTGATAGTTTGCTTTGTTGTCCTAACACACTGAGACACCTTGGAATTTAATTTATTTGTTTCCATTGTTTCAGTTGTTCAACAATTGGTTTATAACTTTAAAATATTGGTTTAATCGGCAACACGTGGCTTTTCTTTGTTTACTTTGTGCAACAATTGAATACGGTATTTCGTTGACCAACAATGGAACATAAGCAAAGGATCGGTTTTGCGGGCTCCAACAATATCCGAATATGAAGAAACATTCGGTGTTTTTTCTAAAAAACGTCGGTCTGTTAGTGTGCTTTGTTGTCTTAACACGATTTAACTCCATGGCGTTTAATTTTTTTGTTTCCATTGTTTAAGTGGTTCAAAAATCGGCTTATAACGTAAAAATATCGGTTCTATCGGTAACACATGGCTTTTCTTTGTTTACATTGTGCAACAATGGAATACGGTATTTCGTTGCCCAACAATGGAATATAAGCAAAGGATCGGTTTTGCGGCCTCCAACAATAACCGAATATGAAGAAAGATTCGGTGTTTTGTTAAAAACGTCGGTTTGTTAGTTTGCTTTGTTGTCCCAACACACTTAGACTCCATGGCATTTAGTTTATTTGTTTCCATTGTTTAAGTGGTTCACAAATCGGCTTATAACGTTGAAATATAGGTTCAATCGGTAACACGTGGCTTTTTTTTTGTTTACATTGTGCAACAATGGAATACTGTATTTCGTTGCCCCACAATAGAATATAAGCAAAGGATCTGTTTTGCGGGCTCCAACAATAACCGAATATGAAGAAACATTCGGTGATTTGTTAAAAACGTCGTTTTGATAGTTTGCTTTGTTGTCCTAACACACTAAGACTCCATGGAATTTAATTTATTTGGTTCCATTGTTTAAGTTGTTCAACAATCGGTTTATAACATTAAAATATCTGTTCAATCGGTAACACGTGGCTTTTCTTTGTTTACTTTGTGCAACAATGGAATACGGTATATCGTTGCCCAACAATGGAATATAAGCAAAGGATCGTTTTTGCGGCCTCCAACAATAACCGAATATTAAGAAACATTCGGTGATTTGTTAAAAACGTCGGTTTGTTAGTTTGCTTTGTTGTCTTAAAACACTGCGACTTCATGGAATTTAATTTATTTGTTTCCATTGTTTAAGTTGTTCAACAATCAATTTATAACGTTAAAATATCGGTTCAATCGATAACACGTGGCTTTTCATTGTTTACTTTGTTTAACAATGGAATACGGTATTTCGTTTCACAACAATGGAATATAAGCAAAGGATCGATTTTGCGGGCTCCAACAATAACCGAATATGAAGAAACATTCGGTGTTTTGTTAAAAACGTCGTTTTGATAGTTTGCTTTGTTGTCCTAACACACTGAGACTCCATGGAATTTAATTTATTTGTTTCCATTGTTTAAGTTGTTCAACAATCGGTTTATAACGTTAAAATGCCGGTTAAATCGGTAACACATGGCTTTTCTTTGTTTACATTGTGCAACAATGGAACACTGTATTTCGTTGCCCAACAATGGAATGTAAGCAATGGATCGGTTTTGCGGGCTCCAACAATAACCGAATATGAAGAAACATTCGGTGTTTTGTTAAAAACGTCGTTTTGATAGTTTGCTTTGTTGTCCTAACACACTGAGACACCTTGGAATTTAATTTATTTGTTTCCATTGTTTCAGTTGTTCAACAATTGGTTTATAACTTTAAAATATTGGTTTAATCGGCAACACGTGGCTTTTCTTTGTTTACTTTGTGCAACAATTGAATACGGTATTTCGTTGACCAACAATGGAATATAAGCAAAGGATCGGTTTTGCGGGCTCCAACAATATCCGAATATGAAGAAACATTCGGTGTTTTTTTTAAAAAACGTCGGTCTGTTAGTGTGCTTTGTTGTCTTAACACGATTTAACTCCATGGCGTTTAATTTTTTTGTTTCCATTGTTTAAGTGGTTCAAAAATCGGCTTATAACGTAAAAATATCGGTTCTATCGGTAACACATGGCTTTTCTTTGTTTACATTGTGCAACAATGGAATACGGTATTTCGTTGCCCAACAATGGAATATAAGCAAAGGATCGGTTTTGCGGCCTCCAACAATAACCGAATATGAAGAAAGATTCGGTGTTTTGTTAAAAACGTCGGTTTGTTAGTTTGCTTTGTTGTCCCAACACACTTAGACTCCATGGCATTTAGTTTATTTGTTTCCATTGTTTAAGTGGTTCACAAATCGGCTTATAACGTTGAAATATAGGTTCAATCGGTAACACGTGGCTTTTTTTTTGTTTACATTGTGCAACAATGGAATACTGTATTTCGTTGCCCCACAATAGAATATAAGCAAAGGATCTGTTTTGCGGGCTCCAACAATAACCGAATATGAAGAAACATTCGGTGATTTGTTAAAAACGTCGTTTTGATAGTTTGCTTTGTTGTCCTAACACACTAAGACTCCATGGAATTTAATTTATTTGGTTCCATTGTTTAAGTTGTTCAACAATCGGTTTATAACATTAAAATATCTGTTCAATCGGTAACACGTGGCTTTTCTTTGTTTACTTTGTGCAACAATGGAATACGGTATATCGTTGCCCAACAATGGAATATAAGCAAAGGATCGTTTTTGCGGCCTCCAACAATAACCGAATATTAAGAAACATTCGGTGATTTGTTAAAAACGTCGGTTTGTTAGTTTGCTTTGTTGTCTTAAAACACTGCGACTTCATGGAATTTAATTTATTTGTTTCCATTGTTTAAGTTGTTCAACAATCAATTTATAACGTTAAAATATCGGTTCAATCGATAACACGTGGCTTTTCATTGTTTACTTTGTTTAACAATGGAATACGGTATTTCGTTTCACAACAATGGAATATAAGCAAAGGATCGATTTTGCGGGCTCCAACAATAACCGAATATGAAGAAACATTCGATGTTTTGTTAAAAACGTCGTTTTGATAGTTTGCTTTGTTGTCCTAACACACTGAGTCTCCATGCCGTTTAATTTTTTTGTTTCCATTGTTTAAGTGGTTCAAAAATCGGCTTATAACGTAAAAATATCGGTTCTATCGGTAACACATGGCTTTTCTTTGTTTACATTGTGCAACAATGGAATACGGTATTTCGTTGCCCAACAATGGAATATAAGCAAAGGATCGGTTTTGCGGCCTCCAACAATAACCGAATATGAAGAAAGATTCGGTGTTTTGTTAAAAACGTCGGTTTGTTAGTTTGCTTTGTTGTCCCAACACACTTAGACTCCATGGCATTTAGTTTATTTGTTTCCATTGTTTAAGTGGTTCACAAATCGGCTTATAACGTTAAAATATAGGTTCAATCGGTAACACGTGGCTTTTTTTTTTTGTTTACATTGTGCAACAATGGAATACTGTATTTCGTTGCCCAACAATAGAATATAAGCAAAGGATCTGTTTTGCGGGCTCCAACAATAACCGAATATGAAGAAACGTTCGGTGATTTGTTAAAAACGTCGGTTTGTTAGTTTGCTTTGTTGTCTTAAAATACTGCGACTTCATGGCGTTTAATTTATTTGTTTCCATTGTTTAAGTTGTTCAACAATCAGTTTATAACGTTAAAATATCGGTTCTATCGGTAATACGTGGCTTTTCTTTGTTTACTTTGTGCAACAATGGAATACGGTATATCGTTGGCCAACAATGGAATATAAGCAAAGGATCGGTTTTGCGGGCTCCAACAATAACCGAATATGAAGAAACATTCGGTGTTTTGTTAAAAACGTCGGTTTGTTAGTTTGCTTTGTTGTCCTAAAACACTGCGACTCCATGGAATTTAATTTATTTGTTTCCATTGTTTAAGTTGTTCAACAATCGGTTTATAACGTTAAAATGCCGGTTCAATCGGTAACACATGGCTTTTCTTTGTTTACATTGTGCAATAATGGAATACGGTATTTCGTTGCCCAACAATGGAATATAAGCAATGGATCGGTTTTGCGGGCTCCAACAATTACCGAATATGAAGAAACATTCGGTGTTTTGTTAAAAACGTCGGTTTGTTAGTTTGCTTTGTTGTCCTAAAACACTGCGACTCCATGGAAATTAATTTATTGTTTCCATTGTTTAAGTTGTTCAACAATTGGTTTATAACGTTAAAATATTGGTTTAATCGGCAACACGTGGCTTTTCTTTGTTTACTTTGTGCAAAAATTGAATACGGTATTTCGTTGACCAACAATGGAATATAAGCAAAGGATCGGTTTTGCGGGCTCCAACAATATCCGAATATGAAGAAACATTCGGTGTTTTTTTTTAAAAACGTCGGTCTATTAGTGTGCTTTGTTGTCTTAACACGATTTAACTCCATGGCGTTTAATTTTTTTGTTTCCATTGTTTAAGGGGTTCAAAAATCGGCTTATAACGTAAAAATATCGGTTCTATCGGTAACACATGGCTTTTCTTTGTTTACATTGTGCAACAATGGAATACGGTATTTCGTTGCCCAACAATGGAATATAAGCAAAGGATCTGTTTTGCGGGCTCCAACAATAACCGAAAATGAAGAAACATTCGGTGATTTGTTAAAAACGTCGTTTTGATAGTTTGCTTTGTTATCCTAACACACTAAGACTCCATGGAATTTAATTTATTTGTTTCCATTGTTTAAGTTGTTCAACAATCGGTTTATAACATTAAAATATCTGTTCAATCGGTAACACGTGGCTTTTCTTTGTTTACTTTGTGCAACAATGGAATACGGTATATCGTTGCCCAACAATGGAATATAAGCAAAGGATCGTTTTTGCGGGCTCCAACAATAACCGAATATTAAGAAACATTCGATGTTTTGTTAAAAACGTCGTTTTGATAGTTTGCTTTGTTGTCCTAACACACTGAGACACCTTGGAATATAATTTATTTGTTTCCATTGTTTCAGTTGTTCAACAATTGGTTTATAACGTTAAAATATTGGTTTAATCGGCAACACGTGGCTTTTCTTTGTTTACTTTGTGCAACAATTGAATACGGTATTTCGTTGACCAACAATGGAATATAAGCAAAGGATCGGTTTTGCGGGCTCCAACAATATCCGAATATGAAGAAACATTCGGTGTTTTTTTTTAAAAACGTCGGTCTGTTAGTGTGCTTTGTTGTCTTAACACGATTTAACTCCATGGCGTTTAATTTTTTTGTTTGAATTGTTTAAGTGGTTCAAAAATCGGCTTATAACGTAAAAATATCGGTTCTATCGGTAACACATGGCTTTTCTTTGTTTACATTGTGCAACAATGGAATACGGTATTTCGTTGCCCAACAATGGAATATAAGCAAAGGATCGGTTTTGCGGCCTCCAACAATAACCGAATATGAAGAAAGATTCGGTGTTTTGTTAAAAACGTCGGTTTGTTAGATTGCTTTGTTGTCCCAACACACTTAGACTCCATGGCATTTAGTTTATTTGTTTCCATTGTTTAAGTGGTTCACAAATCGGCTTATAACGTTAAAATATAGGTTCAATCGGTAACACGTGGCTTTTTTTTTTGTTTACATTGTGCAACAATGGAATACTGTATTTCGTTGCCCAACAATAAAATATAAGCAAAGGATCTGTTTTGCGGGCTCCAACAATAACCGAATATGAAGAAACATTCGGTGATTTGTTAAAAACGTAGTTTTGATAGTTTGCTTTGTTGTCCTAACACACTAAGACTCCATGGAATTTAATTTATTTGTTTCCATTGTTTAAGTTGTTCAACAATCGGTTTATAACATTAAAATATCTGTTCAATCGGTAACACGTGGCTTTTCTTTGTTTACTTTGTGCAACAATGGAATACGGTATATGGTTGCCCAACAATGGAATATAAGCAAAGGATCGTTTTTGCGGCCTCCAACAATAACCGAATATGAAGAAACGTTCGGTGATTTGTTAAAAACGTCGGTTTGTTAGTTTGCTTTGTTGTCTTAAAATACTGCGACTTCATGGAATTTAATTTATTTGTTTCCATTGTTTAAGTTGTTCAACAATCAGTTTATAACGTTAAAATATCGGTTCAATCGATAACACGTGGCTTTTCATTGTTTACTTTGTTTAACAATGGAATACGGTATTTCGTTTCCCAACAATGGAATATAAGCAAAGGATCGATTTTGCGGGCTCCAACAATAACCGAATATGAAGAAACATTCGGTGTTTTGTTAAAAACGTCGTTTTGATAGTTTGCTTTATTGTCCTAACACACTGAGACTCCATGGAATTTAATTTATTTGTTTCCATTGTTTAAGTTGTTCAACAATCGGTTTATAACGTTAAAATGCCGGTTAAATCGGTAACACATGGCTTTTCTTTGTTTACATTGTGCAACAATGGAATACGGTATTTCGTTGCCCGACAATGGAGTATAAGCAAATATCGGTTTTGCGGCCTCCAACAATAACCGAATATTAAGAAACATTCGATGTTTTGTTAAAAACGTCGTTTTGATAGTTTGCTTTGTTGTCCTAACACACTGAGACTCCATGGAATTTAATTTATTTGTTTCCATTGTTTAAGTTGTTCAACAATCGGTTTATAACATTAAAATATCTGTTCAATCGGTAACACGTGGCTTTTCTTTGTTTACTTTGTGCAACAATGGAATACGGTATATCGTTGCCCAACAATGGAATATAAGCAAAGGATCGGTTTTGCGGCCTCCAACAATAACCGAATATGAAGAAAGATTCGGTGTTTTGTTAAAAACGTCGGTTTGTTAATTTGCTTTGTTGTCCCAACACACTTAGACTCCATGGCATTTAGTTTATTTGTTTCCATTGTTTAAGTTGTTCAACAATCGGTTTATAACATTAAAATATCTGTTCAATCGATAACACGTGGCTTTTCATTGTTTACTTTGTTTAACAATGGAACACGGTATTTCGTTTCACAACAATGGAATATAAGCAAAGGATCGATTTTGCGGGCTCCAACAATAACCGAATATGAAGAAACATTCGGTGTTTTGTTAAAAACGTCATTTTGATAGTTTGCTTTGTTGTCCTAACACACTGAGACTCCATGGAATTTAATTTATTTGTTTCAATTGTTTCAGTTGTTCAACAATTGGTTTATAACTTTAAAATATTGGTTTAATCGGCAACACGTGGCTTTTCTTTGTTTACTTTGTGCAACAATTGAATACGGTATTTCGTTGACCAACAATGGAATATAAGAAAAGGATCGGTTTTGCGGGCTCCAACAATATCCGAATATGAAGAAACATTCGGTGTTTTTTTTAAAAAACGTCGGTCTGTTAGTGTGCTTTGTTGTCTTAACACGATTTAACTCCATGGCGTTTAATTTTTTTGTTTCCATTGTTTAAGTGGTTCAAAAATCGGCTTATAACGTAAAAATATCGGTTCTATCGGTAACACATGGCTTTTCTTTGTTTACATTGTGCAACAATGGAATACGGTATTTCGTTGCCCAACAATGGAATATAAGCAAAGGATCGGTTTTGCGGCCTCCAACAATAACCGAATATGAAGAAAGATTCGGTGTTTTGTTAAAAACGTCGGTTTGTTAGTTTGCTTTGTTGTCCCAACACACTTAGACTCCATGGCATTTAGTTTATTTGTTTCCATTGTTTAAGTGGTTCACAAATCGGCTTATAACGTTAAAATATAGGTTCGATCGGTAACACGTGGCTTTTTTTTTGTTTACATTGTGCAACAATGGAATACTGTATTTCGTTGCCCAACAATAGAATATAAGCAAAGGATCTGTTTTGCGGGCTCCAACAATAACCGAATATGAAGAAACATTCGGTGATTTGTTAAAAACGTCGTTTTGATAGTTTGCTTTGTTGTCCTAACACACTAAGACTCCATGGAATTTAATTTATTTGTTTCCATTGTTTAAGTTGTTCAACAATCGGTTTATAACATTAAAATATCTGTTCAATCGGTAACACGTGGCTTTTCTTTGTTTACTTTGTGCAACAATGGAATACGGTATATGGTTGCCCAACAATGGAATATAAGCAAAGGATCGTTTTTGCGGCCTCCAACAATAACCGAATATGAAGAAACGTTCGGTGATTTGTTAAAAACGTCGGTTTGTTAGTTTGCTTTGTTGTCTTAAAATACTGCGACTTCATGGAATTTAATTTATTTGTTTCCATTGTTTAAGTTGTTCAACAATCAGTTTATAACGTTAAAATATCGGTTCAATCGATAACACGTGGCTTTTCATTGTTTACTTTGTTTAACAATGGAATACGGTATTTCGTTTCCCAACAATGGAATATAAGCAAAGGATCGATTTTGCGGGCTCCAACAATAACCGAATATGAAGAAACATTCGGTGTTTTGTTAAAAACGTCGTTTTGATAGTTTGCCTTGTTGTCCTAACACACTGAGACTCCATGGAATTTAATTTATTTGTTTCCATTGTTTAAGTTGTTCAACAATCGGTTTATAACGTTAAAATGCCGGTTAAATCGGTAACAAATGGCTTTTCTTTGTTTACATTGTGCAACAATGGAATACGGTATTTCGTTGCCCAACAATGGAGTATAAGCAAATATCGGTTTTGCGGCCTCCAACAATAACCGAATATTAAGAAACATTCGATGTTTTGTTAAAAACGTCGTTTTGATAGTTTGCTTTGTTGTCCTAACACACTGAGACTCCATGGAATTTAATTTATTTGTTTCCATTGTTTAAGTTGTTCAACAATCGGTTTATAACATTAAAATATCTGTTCCATCGGTAACACGTGGCTTTTCTTTGTTTACTTTGTGCAACAATGGAATACGGTATATCGTTGGCCAACAATGGAATATAAGCAAAGGATCGTTTTTGCGGGCACCAACAATAACCGAATATTAAGAAACATTCGATGTTTTGTTAAAAACGTCGTTTTGATAGTTTGCTTTGTTGTCCTAACACACTGAGACACCTTGGAATTTAATTTATTTGTTTCCATTGTTTCAGTTGTTCAACAATTGGTTTATAACGTTAAAATATTGGTTTAATCGGCAACACGTGGCTTTTCATTGTTTACTTTGTTTAACAATGGAATACGGTATTTCGTTTCCCAACAATGGAATATAAGCAAAGGATCGGTTTTGCGGGCTCCAACAATAACCGAATATGAAGAAACATTCGGTGTTTTGTTAAAAACGTCGTTTTGATAGTTTGCTTTGTTGTCCTAACACATTGAGACTCCATGGAATTTAATTTATTTGTTTCCATTGTTTAAGTTGTTCAACAATCGGTTTATAACGTTAAAATGCCGGTTAAATCGGTAACACATGGCTTTTCTTTGTTTACATTGTGCAACAATGGAATACGGTATTTCGTTGCCCAACAATGGAGTATAAGCAAATATCGGTTTTGCGGCCTCCAACAATAACCGAATATTAAGAATCATTCGATGTTTTGTTAAAAACGTCGTTTTGATAGTTTGCTTTGTTGTCCTAACACACTAAGACTCCATGGAATTTAATTTATTTGTTTCCATTGTTTAAGTTGTTCAACAATCGGTTTATAACGTTAAAATGCCGGTTAAATCGGTAACACGTGGCTTTTCTTTGTTTACATTGTGCAACAATGGAACACTGTATTTCGTTGCCCAACAATGGAATGTAAGCAATGGATCTGTTTTGCGGGCTCCAACAATAACCGAATATGAAGAAACATTCGGTGTTTTGTTAAAAACGTCGTTTTGATAGTTTGCTTTGTTGTCCTAACACACTGAGACACCTTGGAATTTAATTTATTTGTTTCAATTGTTTCAGTTGTTCAACAATTGGTTTATAACTTTAAAATATTGGTTTAATCGGCAACACGTGGCTTTTCTTTGTTTACTTTGTGCAACAATTGAATACGGTATTTCGTTGACCAACAATGGAATATAAGAAAAGGATCGGTTTTGCGGGCTCCAACAATATCCGAATATGAAGAAACATTCGGTGTTTTTTCTTAAAAAACGTCGGTCTGTTAGTGTGCTTTGTTGTCTTAACACGATTTAACTCCATGGCGTTTAATTTTTTTGTTTCCATTGTTTAAGTGGTTCAAAAATCGGCTTATAACGTAAAAATATCGGTTCTATCGGTAACACATGGCTTTTCTTTGTTTACATTGTGCAACAATGGAATACGGTATTTCGTTGCCCAACAATGGAATATAAGCAAAGGATCGGTTTTGCGGCCTCCAACAATAACCGAATATGAAGAAAGATTCGGTGTTTTGTTAAAAACGTCGGTTTGTTAGTTTGCTTTGTTGTCCCAACACACTTAGACTCCATGGCATTTAGTTTATTTGTTTCCATTGTTTAAGTGGTTCACAAATCGGCTTATAACGTTAAAATATAGGTTCAATCGGTAACACGTGGCTTTTTTTTTGTTTACATTGTGCAACAATGGAATACTGTATTTCGTTGCCCAACAATAGAATATAAGCAAAGGATCTGTTTTGCGGGCTCCAACAATAACCGAATATGAAGAAACATTCGGTGATTTGTTAAAAACGTCGTTTTGATAGTTTGCTTTGTTGTCCTAACACACTAAGACTCCATGGAATTTAATTTATTTGTTTCCATTGTTTAAGTTGTTCAACAATCGGTTTATAACATTAAAATATCTGTTCAATCGGTAACACGTGGCTTTTCTTTGTTTACTTTGTGCAACAATGGAATACGGTATATGGTTGCCCAACAATGGAATATAAGCAAAGGATCGTTTTTGCGGCCTCCAACAATAACCGAATATGAAGAAACGTTCGGTGATTTGTTAAAAACGTCGGTTTGTTAGTTTGCTTTGTTGTCTTAAAATACTGCGACTTCATGGAATTTAATTTATTTGTTTCCATTGTTTAAGTTGTTCAACAATCAGTTTATAACGTTAAAATATCGGTTCAATCGATAACACGTGGCTTTTCATTGTTTACTTTGTTTAACAATGGAATACGGTATTTCGTTTCCCAACAATGGAATATAAGCAAAGGATCGATTTTGCGGGCTCCAACAATAACCGAATATGAAGAAACATTCGGTGTTTTGTTAAAAACGTCGTTTTGATAGTTTGCCTTGTTGTCCTAACACACTGAGACTCCATGGAATTTAATTTATTTGTTTCCATTGTTTAAGTTGTTCAACAATCGGTTTATAACGTTAAAATGCCGGTTAAATCGGTAACAAATGGCTTTTCTTTGTTTACATTGTGCAACAATGGAATACGGTATTTCGTTGCCCAACAATGGAGTATAAGCAAATATCGGTTTTGCGGCCTCCAACAATAACCGAATATTAAGAAACATTCGATGTTTTGTTAAAAACGTCGTTTTGATAGTTTGCTTTGTTGTCCTAACACACTGAGACTCCATGGAATTTAATTTATTTGTTTCCATTGTTTAAGTTGTTCAACAATCGGTTTATAACATTAAAATATCTGTTCAATCGGTAACACGTGGCTTTTCTTTGTTTACTTTGTGCAACAATGGAATACGGTATATCGTTGGCCAACAATGGAATATAAGCAAAGGATCGTTTTTGCGGGCACCAACAATAACCGAATATTAAGAAACATTCGATGTTTTGTTAAAAACGTCGTTTTGATAGTTTGCTTTGTTGTCCTAACACACTGAGACACCTTGGAATATAATTTATTTGTTTCCATTGTTTCAGTTGTTCAACAATTGGTTTATAACGTTAAAATATTGGTTTAATCGGCAACACGTGGCTTTTCTTTGTTTACTTTGTGCAACAATTGAATACGGTATTTCGTTGACCAACAATGGAATATAAGCAAAGGATCGGTTTTGCGGGCTCCAACAATATCCGAATATGAAGAAACATTCGGTGTTTTTTTTTAAAAACGTCGGTCTGTTAGTGTGCTTTGTTGTCTTAACACGATTTAACTCCATGGCGTTTAATTTTTTTGTTTGAATTGTTTAAGTGGTTCAAAAATCGGCTTATAACGTAAAAATATCGGTTCTATCGGTAACACATGGCTTTTCTTTGTTTACATTGTGCAACAATGGAATACGGTATTTCGTTGCCCAACAATGGAATATAAGCAAAGGATCGGTTTTGCGGCCTCCAACAATAACCGAATATGAAGAAAGATTCGGTGTTTTGTTAAAAACGTCGGTTTGTTAGATTGCTTTGTTGTCCCAACACACTTAGACTCCATGGCATTTAGTTTATTTGTTTCCATTGTTTAAGTGGTTCACAAATCGGCTTATAACGTTAAAATATAGGTTCAATCGGTAACACGTGGCTTTTTTTTTTGTTTACATTGTGCAACAATGGAATACTGTATTTCGTTGCCCAACAATAAAATATAAGCAAAGGATCTGTTTTGCGGGCTCCAACAATAACCGAATATGAAGAAACATTCGGTGATTTGTTAAAAACGTAGTTTTGATAGTTTGCTTTGTTGTCCTAACACACTAAGACTCCATGGAATTTAATTTATTTGTTTCCATTGTTTAAGTTGTTCAACAATCGGTTTATAACATTAAAATATCTGTTCAATCGGTAACACGTGGCTTTTCTTTGTTTACTTTGTGCAACAATGGAATACGGTATATGGTTGCCCAACAATGGAATATAAGCAAAGGATCGTTTTTGCGGCCTCCAACAATAACCGAATATGAAGAAACGTTCGGTGATTTGTTAAAAACGTCGGTTTGTTAGTTTGCTTTGTTGTCTTAAAATACTGCGACTTCATGGAATTTAATTTATTTGTTTCCATTGTTTAAGTTGTTCAACAATCAGTTTATAACGTTAAAATATCGGTTCAATCGATAACACGTGGCTTTTCATTGTTTACTTTGTTTAACAATGGAATACGGTATTTCGTTTCCCAACAATGGAATATAAGCAAAGGATCGATTTTGCGGGCTCCAACAATAACCGAATATGAAGAAACATTCGGTGTTTTGTTAAAAACGTCGTTTTGATAGTTTGCTTTATTGTCCTAACACACTGAGACTCCATGGAATTTAATTTATTTGTTTCCATTGTTTAAGTTGTTCAACAATCGGTTTATAACGTTAAAATGCCGGTTAAATCGGTAACACATGGCTTTTCTTTGTTTACATTGTGCAACAATGGAATACGGTATTTCGTTGCCCGACAATGGAGTATAAGCAAATATCGGTTTTGCGGCCTCCAACAATAACCGAATATTAAGAAACATTCGATGTTTTGTTAAAAACGTCGTTTTGATAGTTTGCTTTGTTGTCCTAACACACTGAGACTCCATGGAATTTAATTTATTTGTTTCCATTGTTTAAGTTGTTCAACAATCGGTTTATAACATTAAAATATCTGTTCAATCGGTAACACGTGGCTTTTCTTTGTTTACTTTGTGCAACAATGGAATACGGTATATCGTTGCCCAACAATGGAATATAAGCAAAGGATCGGTTTTGCGGCCTCCAACAATAACCGAATATGAAGAAAGATTCGGTGTTTTGTTAAAAACGTCGGTTTGTTAATTTGCTTTGTTGTCCCAACACACTTAGACTCCATGGCATTTAGTTTATTTGTTTCCATTGTTTAAGTTGTTCAACAATCGGTTTATAACATTAAAATATCTGTTCAATCGATAACACGTGGCTTTTCATTGTTTACTTTGTTTAACAATGGAACACGGTATTTCGTTTCACAACAATGGAATATAAGCAAAGGATCGATTTTGCGGGCTCCAACAATAACCGAATATGAAGAAACATTCGGTGTTTTGTTAAAAACGTCATTTTGATAGTTTGCTTTGTTGTCCTAACACACTGAGACTCCATGGAATTTAATTTATTTGTTTCCATTGTTTAAGTTGTTCAACAATCGGTTTATAACGTTAAAATGCCGGTTAAATCGGTAACACGTGGCTTTTCTTTGTTTACATTGTGCAACAATGGAACACTGTATTTCGTTGCCCAACAATGGAATGTAAGCAATGGATCTGTTTTGCGGGCTCCAACAATAACCGAATATGAAGAAACATTCGGTGTTTTGTTAAAAACGTCGTTTTGATAGTTTGCTTTGTTGTCCTAACACACTGAGACACCTTGGAATTTAATTTATTTGTTTCAATTGTTTCAGTTGTTCAACAATTGGTTTATAACTTTAAAATATTGGTTTAATCGGCAACACGTGGCTTTTCTTTGTTTACTTTGTGCAACAATTGAATACGGTATTTCGTTGACCAACAATGGAATATAAGAAAAGGATCGGTTTTGCGGGCTCCAACAATATCCGAATATGAAGAAACATTCGGTGTTTTTTTTAAAAAACGTCGGTCTGTTAGTGTGCTTTGTTGTCTTAACACGATTTAACTCCATGGCGTTTAATTTTTTTGTTTCCATTGTTTAAGTGGTTCAAAAATCGGCTTATAACGTAAAAATATCGGTTCTATCGGTAACACATGGCTTTTCTTTGTTTACATTGTGCAACAATGGAATACGGTATTTCGTTGCCCAACAATGGAATATAAGCAAAGGATCGGTTTTGCGGCCTCCAACAATAACCGAATATGAAGAAAGATTCGGTGTTTTGTTAAAAACGTCGGTTTGTTAGTTTGCTTTGTTGTCCCAACACACTTAGACTCCATGGCATTTAGTTTATTTGTTTCCATTGTTTAAGTGGTTCACAAATCGGCTTATAACGTTAAAATATAGGTTCAATCGGTAACACGTGGCTTTTTTTTTGTTTACATTGTGCAACAATGGAATACTGTATTTCGTTGCCCAACAATAGAATATAAGCAAAGGATCTGTTTTGCGGGCTCCAACAATAACCGAATATGAAGAAACATTCGGTGATTTGTTAAAAACGTCGTTTTGATAGTTTGCTTTGTTGTCCTAACACACTAAGACTCCATGGAATTTAATTTATTTGTTTCCATTGTTTAAGTTGTTCAACAATCGGTTTATAACATTAAAATATCTGTTCAATCGGTAACACGTGGCTTTTCTTTGTTTACTTTGTGCAACAATGGAATACGGTATATGGTTGCCCAACAATGGAATATAAGCAAAGGATCGTTTTTGCGGCCTCCAACAATAACCGAATATGAAGAAACGTTCGGTGATTTGTTAAAAACGTCGGTTTGTTAGTTTGCTTTGTTGTCTTAAAATACTGCGACTTCATGGAATTTAATTTATTTGTTTCCATTGTTTAAGTTGTTCAACAATCAGTTTATAACGTTAAAATATCGGTTCAATCGATAACACGTGGCTTTTCATTGTTTACTTTGTTTAACAATGGAATACGGTATTTCGTTTCCCAACAATGGAATATAAGCAAAGGATCGATTTTGCGGGCTCCAACAATAACCGAATATGAAGAAACATTCGGTGTTTTGTTAAAAACGTCGTTTTGATAGTTTGCCTTGTTGTCCTAACACACTGAGACTCCATGGAATTTAATTTATTTGTTTCCATTGTTTAAGTTGTTCAACAATCGGTTTATAACGTTAAAATGCCGGTTAAATCGGTAACAAATGGCTTTTCTTTGTTTACATTGTGCAACAATGGAATACGGTATTTCGTTGCCCAACAATGGAGTATAAGCAAATATCGGTTTTGCGGCCTCCAACAATAACCGAATATTAAGAAACATTCGATGTTTTGTTAAAAACGTCGTTTTGATAGTTTGCTTTGTTGTCCTAACACACTGAGACTCCATGGAATTTAATTTATTTGTTTCCATTGTTTAAGTTGTTCAACAATCGGTTTATAACATTAAAATATCTGTTCAATCGGTAACACGTGGCTTTTCTTTGTTTACTTTGTGCAACAATGGAATACGGTATATCGTTGGCCAACAATGGAATATAAGCAAAGGATCGTTTTTGCGGGCACCAACAATAACCGAATATTAAGAAACATTCGATGTTTTGTTAAAAACGTCGTTTTGATAGTTTGCTTTGTTGTCCTAACACACTGAGACACCTTGGAATTTAATTTATTTGTTTCCATTGTTTCAGTTGTTCAACAATTGGTTTATAACGTTAAAATATTGGTTTAATCGGCAACACGTGGCTTTTCATTGTTTACTTTGTTTAACAATGGAATACGGTATTTCGTTTCCCAACAATGGAATATAAGCAAAGGATCGGTTTTGCGGGCTCCAACAATAACCGAATATGAAGAAACATTCGGTGTTTTGTTAAAAACGTCGTTTTGATAGTTTGCTTTGTTGTCCTAACACATTGAGACTCCATGGAATTTAATTTATTTGTTTCCATTGTTTAAGTTGTTCAACAATCGGTTTATAACGTTAAAATGCCGGTTAAATCGGTAACACATGGCTTTTCTTTGTTTACATTGTGCAACAATGGAATACGGTATTTCGTTGCCCAACAATGGAGTATAAGCAAATATCGGTTTTGCGGCCTCCAACAATAACCGAATATTAAGAATCATTCGATGTTTTGTTAAAAACGTCGTTTTGATAGTTTGCTTTGTTGTCCTAACACACTAAGACTCCATGGAATTTAATTTATTTGTTTCCATTGTTTAAGTTGTTCAACAATCGGTTTATAACGTTAAAATGCCGGTTAAATCGGTAACACGTGGCTTTTCTTTGTTTACATTGTGCAACAATGGAACACTGTATTTCGTTGCCCAACAATGGAATGTAAGCAATGGATCTGTTTTGCGGGCTCCAACAATAACCGAATATGAAGAAACATTCGGTGTTTTGTTAAAAACGTCGTTTTGATAGTTTGCTTTGTTGTCCTAACACACTGAGACACCTTGGAATTTAATTTATTTGTTTCAATTGTTTCACTTGTTCAACAATTGGTTTATAACTTTAAAATATTGGTTTAATCGGCAACACGTGGCTTTTCTTTGTTTACTTTGTGCAACAATTGAATACGGTATTTCGTTGACCAACAATGGAATATAAGAAAAGGATCGGTTTTGCGGGCTCCAACAATATCCGAATATGAAGAAACATTCGGTGTTTTTTTTAAAAAACGTCGGTCTGTTAGTGTGCTTTGTTGTCTTAACACGATTTAACTCCATGGCGTTTAATTTTTTTGTTTCCATTGTTTAAGTGGTTCAAAAATCGGCTTATAACGTAAAAATATCGGTTCTATCGGTAACACATGGCTTTTCTTTGTTTACATTGTGCAACAATGGAATACGGTATTTCGTTGCCCAACAATGGAATATAAGCAAAGGATCGGTTTTGCGGCCTCCAACAATAACCGAATATGAAGAAAGATTCGGTGTTTTGTTAAAAACGTCGGTTTGTTAGTTTGCTTTGTTGTCCCAACACACTTAGACTCCATGGCATTTAGTTTATTTGTTTCCATTGTTTAAGTGGTTCACAAATCGGCTTATAACGTTAAAATATAGGTTCAATCGGTAACACGTGGCTTTTTTTTTGTTTACATTGTGCAACAATGGAATACTGTATTTCGTTGCCCAACAATAGAATATAAGCAAAGGATCTGTTTTGCGGGCTCCAACAATAACCGAATATGAAGAAACATTCGGTGATTTGTTAAAAACGTCGTTTTGATAGTTTGCTTTGTTGTCCTAACACACTAAGACTCCATGGAATTTAATTTATTTGTTTCCATTGTTT
This sequence comes from Maratus speciosus, assembly GCA_963932465.1. Lineage (NCBI taxonomy): Eukaryota > Metazoa > Arthropoda > Arachnida > Araneae > Salticidae > Maratus > Maratus speciosus. Next base: position 1,432,195 of record CAWVRF010001084.1, read on the forward strand.
AAGTTGTTCAACAATCGGTTTATAACATTAAAATATCTGTTCAATCGGTAACACGTGGCTTTTCTTTGTTTACTTTGTGCAACAATGGAATACGGTATATGGTTGCCCAACAATGGAATATAAGCAAAGGATCGTTTTTGCGGCCTCCAACAATAACCGAATATGAAGAAACGTTCGGTGATTTGTTAAAAACGTCGGTTTGTTAGTTTGCTTTGTTGTCTTAAAATACTGCGACTTCATGGAATTTAATTTATTTGTTTCCATTGTTTAAGTTGTTCAACAATCAGTTTATAACGTTAAAATATCGGTTCAATCGATAACACGTGGCTTTTCATTGTTTACTTTGTTTAACAATGGAATACGGTATTTCGTTTCCCAACAATGGAATATAAGCAAAGGATCGATTTTGCGGGCTCCAACAATAACCGAATATGAAGAAACATTCGGTGTTTTGTTAAAAACGTCGTTTTGATAGTTTGCTTTATTGTCCTAACACACTGAGACTCCATGGAATTTAATTTATTTGTTTCCATTGTTTAAGTTGTTCAACAATCGGTTTATAACGTTAAAATGCCGGTTAAATCGGTAACACATGGCTTTTCTTTGTTTACATTGTGCAACAATGGAATACGGTATTTCGTTGCCCGACAATGGAGTATAAGCAAATATCGGTTTTGCGGCCTCCAACAATAACCGAATATTAAGAAACATTCGATGTTTTGTTAAAAACGTCGTTTTGATAGTTTGCTTTGTTGTCCTAACACACTGAGACTCCATGGAATTTAATTTATTTGTTTCCATTGTTTAAGTTGTTCAACAATCGGTTTATAACATTAAAATATCTGTTCAATCGGTAACACGTGGCTTTTCTTTGTTTACTTTGTGCAACAATGGAATACGGTATATCGTTGCCCAACAATGGAATATAAGCAAAGGATCGGTTTTGCGGCCTCCAACAATAACCGAATATGAAGAAAGATTCGGTGTTTTGTTAAAAACGTCGGTTTGTTAATTTGCTTTGTTGTCCCAACACACTTAGACTCCATGGCATTTAGTTTATTTGTTTCCATTGTTTAAGTTGTTCAACAATCGGTTTATAACATTAAAATATCTGTTCAATCGATAACACGTGGCTTTTCATTGTTTACTTTGTTTAACAATGGAACACGGTATTTCGTTTCACAACAATGGAATATAAGCAAAGGATCGATTTTGCGGGCTCCAACAATAACCGAATATGAAGAAACATTCGGTGTTTTGTTAAAAACGTCATTTTGATAGTTTGCTTTGTTGTCCTAACACACTGAGACTCCATGGAATTTAATTTATTTGTTTCCATTGTTTAAGTTGTTCAACAATCGGTTTATAACGTTAAAATGCCGGTTAAATCGGTAACACGTGGCTTTTCTTTGTTTACATTGTGCAACAATGGAACACTGTATTTCGTTGCCCAACAATGGAATGTAAGCAATGGATCTGTTTTGCGGGCTCCAACAATAACCGAATATGAAGAAACATTCGGTGTTTTGTTAAAAACGTCGTTTTGATAGTTTGCTTTGTTGTCCTAACACACTGAGACACCTTGGAATTTAATTTATTTGTTTCAATTGTTTCAGTTGTTCAACAATTGGTTTATAACTTTAAAATATTGGTTTAATCGGCAACACGTGGCTTTTCTTTGTTTACTTTGTGCAACAATTGAATACGGTATTTCGTTGACCAACAATGGAATATAAGAAAAGGATCGGTTTTGCGGGCTCCAACAATATCCGAATATGAAGAAACATTCGGTGTTTTTTTTAAAAAACGTCGGTCTGTTAGTGTGCTTTGTTGTCTTAACACGATTTAACTCCATGGCGTTTAATTTTTTTGTTTCCATTGTTTAAGTGGTTCAAAAATCGGCTTATAACGTAAAAATATCGGTTCTATCGGTAACACATGGCTTTTCTTTGTTTACATTGTGCAACAATGGAATACGGTATTTCGTTGCCCAACAATGGAATATAAGCAAAGGATCGGTTTTGCGGCCTCCAACAATAACCGAATATGAAGAAAGATTCGGTGTTTTGTTAAAAACGTCGGTTTGTTAGTTTGCTTTGTTGTCCCAACACACTTAGACTCCATGGCATTTAGTTTATTTGTTTCCATTGTTTAAGTGGTTCACAAATCGGCTTATAACGTTAAAATATAGGTTCAATCGGTAACACGTGGCTTTTTTTTTGTTTACATTGTGCAACAATGGAATACTGTATTTCGTTGCCCAACAATAGAATATAAGCAAAGGATCTGTTTTGCGGGCTCCAACAATAACCGAATATGAAGAAACATTCGGTGATTTGTTAAAAACGTCGTTTTGATAGTTTGCTTTGTTGTCCTAACACACTAAGACTCCATGGAATTTAATTTATTTGTTTCCATTGTTTAAGTTGTTCAACAATCGGTTTATAACATTAAAATATCTGTTCAATCGGTAACACGTGGCTTTTCTTTGTTTACTTTGTGCAACAATGGAATACGGTATATGGTTGCCCAACAATGGAATATAAGCAAAGGATCGTTTTTGCGGCCTCCAACAATAACCGAATATGAAGAAACGTTCGGTGATTTGTTAAAAACGTCGGTTTGTTAGTTTGCTTTGTTGTCTTAAAATACTGCGACTTCATGGAATTTAATTTATTTGTTTCCATTGTTTAAGTTGTTCAACAATCAGTTTATAACGTTAAAATATCGGTTCAATCGATAACACGTGGCTTTTCATTGTTTACTTTGTTTAACAATGGAATACGGTATTTCGTTTCCCAACAATGGAATATAAGCAAAGGATCGATTTTGCGGGCTCCAACAATAACCGAATATGAAGAAACATTCGGTGTTTTGTTAAAAACGTCGTTTTGATAGTTTGCCTTGTTGTCCTAACACACTGAGACTCCATGGAATTTAATTTATTTGTTTCCATTGTTTAAGTTGTTCAACAATCGGTTTATAACGTTAAAATGCCGGTTAAATCGGTAACAAATGGCTTTTCTTTGTTTACATTGTGCAACAATGGAATACGGTATTTCGTTGCCCAACAATGGAGTATAAGCAAATATCGGTTTTGCGGCCTCCAACAATAACCGAATATTAAGAAACATTCGATGTTTTGTTAAAAACGTCGTTTTGATAGTTTGCTTTGTTGTCCTAACACACTGAGACTCCATGGAATTTAATTTATTTGTTTCCATTGTTTAAGTTGTTCAACAATCGGTTTATAACATTAAAATATCTGTTCAATCGGTAACACGTGGCTTTTCTTTGTTTACTTTGTGCAACAATGGAATACGGTATATCGTTGGCCAACAATGGAATATAAGCAAAGGATCGTTTTTGCGGGCACCAACAATAACCGAATATTAAGAAACATTCGATGTTTTGTTAAAAACGTCGTTTTGATAGTTTGCTTTGTTGTCCTAACACACTGAGACACCTTGGAATTTAATTTATTTGTTTCCATTGTTTCAGTTGTTCAACAATTGGTTTATAACGTTAAAATATTGGTTTAATCGGCAACACGTGGCTTTTCATTGTTTACTTTGTTTAACAATGGAATACGGTATTTCGTTTCCCAACAATGGAATATAAGCAAAGGATCGGTTTTGCGGGCTCCAACAATAACCGAATATGAAGAAACATTCGGTGTTTTGTTAAAAACGTCGTTTTGATAGTTTGCTTTGTTGTCCTAACACATTGAGACTCCATGGAATTTAATTTATTTGTTTCCATTGTTTAAGTTGTTCAACAATCGGTTTATAACGTTAAAATGCCGGTTAAATCGGTAACACATGGCTTTTCTTTGTTTACATTGTGCAACAATGGAATACGGTATTTCGTTGCCCAACAATGGAGTATAAGCAAATATCGGTTTTGCGGCCTCCAACAATAACCGAATATTAAGAATCATTCGATGTTTTGTTAAAAACGTCGTTTTGATAGTTTGCTTTGTTGTCCTAACACACTAAGACTCCATGGAATTTAATTTATTTGTTTCCATTGTTTAAGTTGTTCAACAATCGGTTTATAACGTTAAAATGCCGGTTAAATCGGTAACACGTGGCTTTTCTTTGTTTACATTGTGCAACAATGGAACACTGTATTTCGTTGCCCAACAATGGAATGTAAGCAATGGATCTGTTTTGCGGGCTCCAACAATAACCGAATATGAAGAAACATTCGGTGTTTTGTTAAAAACGTCGTTTTGATAGTTTGCTTTGTTGTCCTAACACACTGAGACACCTTGGAATTTAATTTATTTGTTTCAATTGTTTCAGTTGTTCAACAATTGGTTTATAACTTTAAAATATTGGTTTAATCGGCAACACGTGGCTTTTCTTTGTTTACTTTGTGCAACAATTGAATACGGTATTTCGTTGACCAACAATGGAATATAAGAAAAGGATCGGTTTTGCGGGCTCCAACAATATCCGAATATGAAGAAACATTCGGTGTTTTTTTTAAAAAACGTCGGTCTGTTAGTGTGCTTTGTTGTCTTAACACGATTTAACTCCATGGCGTTTAATTTTTTTGTTTCCATTGTTTAAGTGGTTCAAAAATCGGCTTATAACGTAAAAATATCGGTTCTATCGGTAACACATGGCTTTTCTTTGTTTACATTGTGCAACAATGGAATACGGTATTTCGTTGCCCAACAATGGAATATAAGCAAAGGATCGGTTTTGCGGCCTCCAACAATAACCGAATATGAAGAAAGATTCGGTGTTTTGTTAAAAACGTCGGTTTGTTAGTTTGCTTTGTTGTCCCAACACACTTAGACTCCATGGCATTTAGTTTATTTGTTTCCATTGTTTAAGTGGTTCACAAATCGGCTTATAACGTTAAAATATAGGTTCAATCGGTAACACGTGGCTTTTTTTTTGTTTACATTGTGCAACAATGGAATACTGTATTTCGTTGCCCAACAATAGAATATAAGCAAAGGATCTGTTTTGCGGGCTCCAACAATAACCGAATATGAAGAAACATTCGGTGATTTGTTAAAAACGTCGTTTTGATAGTTTGCTTTGTTGTCCTAACACACTAAGACTCCATGGAATTTAATTTATTTGTTTCCATTGTTTAAGTTGTTCAACAATCGGTTTATAACATTAAAATATCTGTTCAATCGGTAACACGTGGCTTTTCTTTGTTTACTTTGTGCAACAATGGAATACGGTATATGGTTGCCCAACAATGGAATATAAGCAAAGGATCGTTTTTGCGGCCTCCAACAATAACCGAATATGAAGAAACGTTCGGTGATTTGTTAAAAACGTCGGTTTGTTAGTTTGCTTTGTTGTCTTAAAATACTGCGACTTCATGGAATTTAATTTATTTGTTTCCATTGTTTAAGTTGTTCAACAATCAGTTTATAACGTTAAAATATCGGTTCAATCGATAACACGTGGCTTTTCATTGTTTACTTTGTTTAACAATGGAATACGGTATTTCGTTTCCCAACAATGGAATATAAGCAAAGGATCGATTTTGCGGGCTCCAACAATAACCGAATATGAAGAAACATTCGGTGTTTTGTTAAAAACGTCGTTTTGATAGTTTGCCTTGTTGTCCTAACACACTGAGACTCCATGGAATTTAATTTATTTGTTTCCATTGTTTAAGTTGTTCAACAATCGGTTTATAACGTTAAAATGCCGGTTAAATCGGTAACAAATGGCTTTTCTTTGTTTACATTGTGCAACAATGGAATACGGTATTTCGTTGCCCAACAATGGAGTATAAGCAAATATCGGTTTTGCGGCCTCCAACAATAACCGAATATTAAGAAACATTCGATGTTTTGTTAAAAACGTCGTTTTGATAGTTTGCTTTGTTGTCCTAACACACTGAGACTCCATGGAATTTAATTTATTTGTTTCCATTGTTTAAGTTGTTCAACAATCGGTTTATAACATTAAAATATCTGTTCAATCGGTAACACGTGGCTTTTCTTTGTTTACTTTGTGCAACAATGGAATACGGTATATCGTTGGCCAACAATGGAATATAAGCAAAGGATCGTTTTTGCGGGCACCAACAATAACCGAATATTAAGAAACATTCGATGTTTTGTTAAAAACGTCGTTTTGATAGTTTGCTTTGTTGTCCTAACACACTGAGACACCTTGGAATTTAATTTATTTGTTTCCATTGTTTCAGTTGTTCAACAATTGGTTTATAACGTTAAAATATTGGTTTAATCGGCAACACGTGGCTTTTCATTGTTTACTTTGTTTAACAATGGAATACGGTATTTCGTTTCCCAACAATGGAATATAAGCAAAGGATCGGTTTTGCGGGCTCCAACAATAACCGAATATGAAGAAACATTCGGTGTTTTGTTAAAAACGTCGTTTTGATAGTTTGCTTTGTTGTCCTAACACATTGAGACTCCATGGAATTTAATTTATTTGTTTCCATTGTTTAAGTTGTTCAACAATCGGTTTATAACGTTAAAATGCCGGTTAAATCGGTAACACATGGCTTTTCTTTGTTTACATTGTGCAACAATGGAATACGGTATTTCGTTGCCCAACAATGGAGTATAAGCAAATATCGGTTTTGCGGCCTCCAACAATAACCGAATATTAAGAATCATTCGATGTTTTGTTAAAAACGTCGTTTTGATAGTTTGCTTTGTTGTCCTAACACACTAAGACTCCATGGAATTTAATTTATTTGTTTCCATTGTTTAAGTTGTTCAACAATCGGTTTATAACATTAAAATATCTGTTCAATCGGTAACACGTGGCTTTTTTTTTTTGTTTACATTGTGCAACAATGGAATACTGTATTTCGTTGCCCAACAATAGAATATAAGCAAAGGATCTGTTTTGCGGGCTCCAACAATAACCGAATATGAAGAAACATTCGGTGATTTGTTAAAAACGTCGTTTTGATAGTTTGCTTTGTTGTCCTAACACACTAAGACTCCATGGAATTTAATTTATTTGGTTCCATTGTTTAAGTTGTTCAACAATCGGTTTATAACATTAAAATATCTGTTCAATCGGTAACACGTGGCTTTTCTTTGTTTACTTTGTGCAACAATGGAATACGGTATATCGTTGCCCAACAATGGAATATAAGCAAAGGATCGTTTTTGCGGCCTCCAACAATAACCGAATATTAAGAAACATTCGGTGATTTGTTAAAAACGTCGGTTTGTTAGTTTGCTTTGTTGTCTTAAAACACTGCGACTTCATGGAATTTAATTTATTTGTTTCCATTGTTTAAGTTGTTCAACAATCAATTTATAACGTTAAAATATCGGTTCAATCGATAACACGTGGCTTTTCATTGTTTACTTTGTTTAACAATGGAATACGGTATTTCGTTTCACAACAATGGAATATAAGCAAAGGATCGATTTTGCGGGCTCCAACAATAACCGAATATGAAGAAACATTCGGTGTTTTGTTAAAAACGTCGTTTTGATAGTTTGCTTTGTTGTCCTAACACACTGAGTCTCCATGGAATTTAATTTATTTGTTTCCATTGTTTAAGTTGTTCAACAATCGGTTTATAACGTTAAAATGCCGGTTAAATCGGTAACACATGGCTTTTCTTTGTTTACATTGTGCAACAATGGAACACTGTATTTCGTTGCCCAACAATGGAATATAAGCAATGGATCGGTTTTGCGGGCTCCAACAATAACCGAATATGAAGAAACATTCGGTGTTTTGTTAAAAACGTCGTTTTGATAGTTTGCTTTGTTGTCCTAACACACTGAGACACCTTGGAATTTAATTTATTTGTTTCCATTGTTTCAGTTGTTCAACAATTGGTTTATAACGTTAAAATATTGGTTTAATCGGCAACACGTGGCTTTTCTTTGTTTACTTTGTGCAACAATTGAATACGGTATTTCGTTGACCAACAATGGAATATAAGCAAAGGATCGGTTTTGCGGGCTCCAACAATATCCGAATATGAAGAAACATTCGGTGTTTTTTTTTAAAAACGTCGGTCTGTTAGTGTGCTTTGTTGTCTTAACACGATTTAACTCCATGCCGTTTAATTTTTTTGTTTCCATTGTTTAAGTGGTTCAAAAATCGGCTTATAACGTAAAAATATCGGTTCTATCGGTAACACATGGCTTTTCTTTGTTTACATTGTGCAACAATGGAATACGGTATTTCGTTGCCCAACAATGGAATATAAGCAAAGGATCGATTTTGCGGCCTCCAACAATAACCGAATATGAAGAAAGATTCGGTGTTTTGTTAAAAACGTCGGTTTGTTAGTTTGCTTTGTTGTCCCAACACACTTAGACTCCATGGCATTTAGTTTATTTGTTTCCATTGTTTAAGTGGTTCACAAATCGGCTTATAACGTTAAAATATAGGTTCAATCGGTAACACGTGGCTTTTTTTTTTGTTTACATTGTGCAACAATGGAATACTGTATTTCGTTGCCCAACAGTAGAATATAAGCAAAGGATCTGTTTTGCGGGCTCCAACAATAACCGAATATGAAGAAACGTTCGGTGATTTGTTAAAAACGTCGGTTTGTTAGTTTGCTTTGTTGTCTTAAAATACTGCGACTTCATGGCGTTTAATTTATTTGTTTCCATTGTTTAAGTTGTTCAACAATCAGTTTATAACGTTAAAATATCGGTTCTATCGGTAATACGTGGCTTTTCTTTGTTTACTTTGTGCAACAATGGAATACGGTATATCGTTGGCCAACAATGGAATATAAGCAAAGGATCGGTTTTGCGGGCTCCAACAATAACCGAATATGAAGAAACATTCGGTGTTTTGTTAAAAACGTCGGTTTGTTAGTTTGCTTTGTTGTCCTAAAACACTGCGACTCCATGGAATTTAATTTATTTGTTTCCATTGTTTAAGTTGTTCAACAATCGGTTTATAACGTTAAAATGCCGGTTCAATCGGTAACACATGGCTTTTCTTTGTTTACATTGTGCAATAATGGAATACGGTATTTCGTTGCCCAACAATGGAATATAAGCAATGGATCGGTTTTGCGGGCTCCAACAATTACCGAATATGAAGAAACATTCGGTGTTTTGTTAAAAACGTCGGTTTGTTAGTTTGCTTTGTTGTCCTAAAACACTGCGACTCCATGGAAATTAATTTATTGTTTCCATTGTTTAAGTTGTTCAACAATTGGTTTATAACGTTAAAATATTGGTTTAATCGGCAACACGTGGCTTTTCTTTGTTTACTTTGTGCAAAAATTGAATACGGTATTTCGTTGACCAACAATGGAATATAAGCAAAGGATCGGTTTTGCGGGCTCCAACAATATCCGAATATGAAGAAACATTCGGTGTTTTTTTTTAAAAACGTCGGTCTATTAGTGTGCTTTGTTGTCTTAACACGATTTAACTCCATGGCGTTTAATTTTTTTGTTTCCATTGTTTAAGGGGTTCAAAAATCGGCTTATAACGTAAAAATATCGGTTCTATCGGTAACACATGGCTTTTCTTTGTTTACATTGTGCAACAATGGAATACGGTATTTCGTTGCCCAACAATGGAATATAAGCAAAGGATCTGTTTTGCGGGCTCCAACAATAACCGAAAATGAAGAAACATTCGGTGATTTGTTAAAAACGTCGTTTTGATAGTTTGCTTTGTTATCCTAACACACTAAGACTCCATGGAATTTAATTTATTTGTTTCCATTGTTTAAGTTGTTCAACAATCGGTTTATAACATTAAAATATCTGTTCAATCGGTAACACGTGGCTTTTCTTTGTTTACTTTGTGCAACAATGGAATACGGTATATCGTTGCCCAACAATGGAATATAAGCAAAGGATCGTTTTTGCGGGCTCCAACAATAACCGAATATTAAGAAACATTCGATGTTTTGTTAAAAACGTCGTTTTGATAGTTTGCTTTGTTGTCCTAACACACTGAGACACCTTGGAATATAATTTATTTGTTTCCATTGTTTCAGTTGTTCAACAATTGGTTTATAACGTTAAAATATTGGTTTAATCGGCAACACGTGGCTTTTCTTTGTTTACTTTGTGCAACAATTGAATACGGTATTTCGTTGACCAACAATGGAATATAAGCAAAGGATCGGTTTTGCGGGCTCCAACAATATCCGAATATGAAGAAACATTCGGTGTTTTTTTTTAAAAACGTCGGTCTGTTAGTGTGCTTTGTTGTCTTAACACGATTTAACTCCATGGCGTTTAATTTTTTTGTTTGAATTGTTTAAGTGGTTCAAAAATCGGCTTATAACGTAAAAATATCGGTTCTATCGGTAACACATGGCTTTTCTTTGTTTACATTGTGCAACAATGGAATACGGTATTTCGTTGCCCAACAATGGAATATAAGCAAAGGATCGGTTTTGCGGCCTCCAACAATAACCGAATATGAAGAAAGATTCGGTGTTTTGTTAAAAACGTCGGTTTGTTAGATTGCTTTGTTGTCCCAACACACTTAGACTCCATGGCATTTAGTTTATTTGTTTCCATTGTTTAAGTGGTTCACAAATCGGCTTATAACGTTAAAATATAGGTTCAATCGGTAACACGTGGCTTTTTTTTTTGTTTACATTGTGCAACAATGGAATACTGTATTTCGTTGCCCAACAATAAAATATAAGCAAAGGATCTGTTTTGCGGGCTCCAACAATAACCGAATATGAAGAAACATTCGGTGATTTGTTAAAAACGTAGTTTTGATAGTTTGCTTTGTTGTCCTAACACACTAAGACTCCATGGAATTTAATTTATTTGTTTCCATTGTTTAAGTTGTTCAACAATCGGTTTATAACATTAAAATATCTGTTCAATCGGTAACACGTGGCTTTTCTTTGTTTACTTTGTGCAACAATGGAATACGGTATATGGTTGCCCAACAATGGAATATAAGCAAAGGATCGTTTTTGCGGCCTCCAACAATAACCGAATATGAAGAAACGTTCGGTGATTTGTTAAAAACGTCGGTTTGTTAGTTTGCTTTGTTGTCTTAAAATACTGCGACTTCATGGAATTTAATTTATTTGTTTCCATTGTTTAAGTTGTTCAACAATCAGTTTATAACGTTAAAATATCGGTTCAATCGATAACACGTGGCTTTTCATTGTTTACTTTGTTTAACAATGGAATACGGTATTTCGTTTCCCAACAATGGAATATAAGCAAAGGATCGATTTTGCGGGCTCCAACAATAACCGAATATGAAGAAACATTCGGTGTTTTGTTAAAAACGTCGTTTTGATAGTTTGCTTTATTGTCCTAACACACTGAGACTCCATGGAATTTAATTTATTTGTTTCCATTGTTTAAGTTGTTCAACAATCGGTTTATAACGTTAAAATGCCGGTTAAATCGGTAACACATGGCTTTTCTTTGTTTACATTGTGCAACAATGGAATACGGTATTTCGTTGCCCGACAATGGAGTATAAGCAAATATCGGTTTTGCGGCCTCCAACAATAACCGAATATTAAGAAACATTCGATGTTTTGTTAAAAACGTCGTTTTGATAGTTTGCTTTGTTGTCCTAACACACTGAGACTCCATGGAATTTAATTTATTTGTTTCCATTGTTTAAGTTGTTCAACAATCGGTTTATAACATTAAAATATCTGTTCAATCGGTAACACGTGGCTTTTCTTTGTTTACTTTGTGCAACAATGGAATACGGTATATCGTTGCCCAACAATGGAATATAAGCAAAGGATCGGTTTTGCGGCCTCCAACAATAACCGAATATGAAGAAAGATTCGGTGTTTTGTTAAAAACGTCGGTTTGTTAATTTGCTTTGTTGTCCCAACACACTTAGACTCCATGGCATTTAGTTTATTTGTTTCCATTGTTTAAGTTGTTCAACAATCGGTTTATAACATTAAAATATCTGTTCAATCGATAACACGTGGCTTTTCATTGTTTACTTTGTTTAACAATGGAACACGGTATTTCGTTTCACAACAATGGAATATAAGCAAAGGATCGATTTTGCGGGCTCCAACAATAACCGAATATGAAGAAACATTCGGTGTTTTGTTAAAAACGTCATTTTGATAGTTTGCTTTGTTGTCCTAACACACTGAGACTCCATGGAATTTAATTTATTTGTTTCCATTGTTTAAGTTGTTCAACAATCGGTTTATAACGTTAAAATGCCGGTTAAATCGGTAACACGTGGCTTTTCTTTGTTTACATTGTGCAACAATGGAACACTGTATTTCGTTGCCCAACAATGTAATGTAAGCAATGGATCTGTTTTGCGGGCTCCAACAATAACCGAATATGAAGAAACATTCGGTGTTTTGTTAAAAACGTCGTTTTGATAGTTTGCTTTGTTGTCCTAACACACTGAGACACCTTGGAATTTAATTTATTTGTTTCAATTGTTTCAGTTGTTCAACAATTGGTTTATAACTTTAAAATATTGGTTTAATCGGCAACACGTGGCTTTTCTTTGTTTACTTTGTGCAACAATTGAATACGGTATTTCGTTGACCAACAATGGAATATAAGAAAAGGATCGGTTTTGCGGGCTCCAACAATATCCGAATATGAAGAAACATTCGGTGTTTTTTTTAAAAAACGTCGGTCTGTTAGTGTGCTTTGTTGTCTTAACACGATTTAACTCCATGGCGTTTAATTTTTTTGTTTCCATTGTTTAAGTGGTTCAAAAATCGGCTTATAACGTAAAAATATCGGTTCTATCGGTAACACATGGCTTTTCTTTGTTTACATTGTGCAACAATGGAATACGGTATTTCGTTGCCCAACAATGGAATATAAGCAAAGGATCGGTTTTGCGGCCTCCAACAATAACCGAATATGAAGAAAGATTCGGTGTTTTGTTAAAAACGTCGGTTTGTTAGTTTGCTTTGTTGTCCCAACACACTTAGACTCCATGGCATTTAGTTTATTTGTTTCCATTGTTTAAGTGGTTCACAAATCGGCTTATAACGTTAAAATATAGGTTCAATCGGTAACACGTGGCTTTTTTTTTGTTTACATTGTGCAACAATGGAATACTGTATTTCGTTGCCCAACAATAGAATATAAGCAAAGGATCTGTTTTGCGGGCTCCAACAATAACCGAATATGAAGAAACATTCGGTGATTTGTTAAAAACGTCGTTTTGATAGTTTGCTTTGTTGTCCTAACACACTAAGACTCCATGGAATTTAATTTATTTGTTTCCATTGTTTAAGTTGTTCAACAATCCGTTTATAACATTAAAATATCTGTTCAATCGGTAACACGTGGCTTTTCTTTGTTTACTTTGTGCAACAATGGAATACGGTATATGGTTGCCCAACAATGGAATATAAGCAAAGGATCGTTTTTGCGGCCTCCAACAATAACCGAATATGAAGAAACGTTCGGTGATTTGTTAAAAACGTCGGTTTGTTAGTTTGCTTTGTTGTCTTAAAATACTGCGACTTCATGGAATTTAATTTATTTGTTTCCATTGTTTAAGTTGTTCAACAATCAGTTTATAACGTTAAAATATCGGTTCAATCGATAACACGTGGCTTTTCATTGTTTACTTTGTTTAACAATGGAATACGGTATTTCGTTTCCCAACAATGGAATATAAGCAAAGGATCGATTTTGCGGGCTCCAACAATAACCGAATATGAAGAAACATTCGGTGTTTTGTTAAAAACGTCGTTTTGATAGTTTGCCTTGTTGTCCTAACACACTGAGACTCCATGGAATTTAATTTATTTGTTTCCATTGTTTAAGTTGTTCAACAATCGGTTTATAACGTTAAAATGCCGGTTAAATCGGTAACAAATGGCTTTTCTTTGTTTACATTGTGCAACAATGGAATACGGTATTTCGTTGCCCAACAATGGAGTATAAGCAAATATCGGTTTTGCGGCCTCCAACAATAACCGAATATTAAGAAACATTCGATGTTTTGTTAAAAACGTCGTTTTGATAGTTTGCTTTGTTGTCCTAACACACTGAGACTCCATGGAATTTAATTTATTTGTTTCCATTGTTTAAGTTGTTCAACAATCGGTTTATAACATTAAAATATCTGTTCAATCGGTAACACGTGGCTTTTCTTTGTTTACTTTGTGCAACAATGGAATACGGTATATCGTTGGCCAACAATGCAATATAAGCAAAGGATCGTTTTTGCGGGCACCAACAATAACCGAATATTAAGAAACATTCGATGTTTTGTTAAAAACGTCGTTTTGATAGTTTGCTTTGTTGTCCTAACACACTGAGACACCTTGGAATTTAATTTATTTGTTTCCATTGTTTCAGTTGTTCAACAATTGGTTTATAACGTTAAAATATTGGTTTAATCGGCAACACGTGGCTTTTCATTGTTTACTTTGTTTAACAATGGAATACGGTATTTCGTTTCCCAACAATGGAATATAAGCAAAGGATCGGTTTTGCGGGCTCCAACAATAACCGAATATGAAGAAACATTCGGTGTTTTGTTAAAAACGTCGTTTTGATAGTTTGCTTTGTTGTCCTAACACATTGAGACTCCATGGAATTTAATTTATTTGTTTCCATTGTTTAAGTTGTTCAACAATCGGTTTATAACGTTAAAATGCCGGTTAAATCGGTAACACATGGCTTTTCTTTGTTTACATTGTGCAACAATGGAATACGGTATTTCGTTGCCCAACAATGGAGTATAAGCAAATATCGGTTTTGCGGCCTCCAACAATAACCGAATATTAAGAATCATTCGATGTTTTGTTAAAAACGTCGTTTTGATAGTTTGCTTTGTTGTCCTAACACACTAAGACTCCATGGAATTTAATTTATTTGTTTCCATTGTTTAAGTTGTTCAACAATCGGTTTATAACATTAAAATATCTGTTCAATCGGTAACACGTGGCTTTTTTTTTTTGTTTACATTGTGCAACAATGGAATACTGTATTTCGTTGCCCAACAATAGAATATAAGCAAAGGATCTGTTTTGCGGGCTCCAACAATAACCGAATATGAAGAAACATTCGGTGATTTGTTAAAAACGTCGTTTTGATAGTTTGCTTTGTTGTCCTAACACACTAAGACTCCATGGAATTTAATTTATTTGTTTTCATTGTTTAAGTTGTTCAACAATCGGTTTATAACATTAAAATATCTGTTCAATCGGTAACACGTGGCTTTTCTTTGTTTACTTTGTGCAACAATGGAATACGGTATATGGTTGCCCAACAATGGAATATAAGCAAAGGATCGTTTTTGCGGCCTCCAACAATAACCGAATATGAAGAAACGTTCGGTGATTTGTTAAAAACGTCGGTTTGTTAGTTTGCTTTGTTGTCTTAAAATACTGCGACTTCATGGAATTTAATTTATTTGTTTCCATTGTTTAAGTTGTTCAACAATCAGTTTATAACGTTAAAATATCGGTTCAATCGATAACACGTGGCTTTTCATTGTTTGCTTTGTTTAACAATGGAATACGGTATTTCGTTTCCCAACAATGGAATATAAGCAAAGGATCGATTTTGCGGGCTCCAACAATAACCGAATATGAAGAAACATTCGGTGTTTTGTTAAAAACGTCGTTTTGATAGTTTGCTTTGTTGTCCTAACACACTGAGACTCCATGGAATTTAATTTATTTGTTTCCATTGTTTAAGTTGTTCAACAATCGGTTTATAACGTTAAAATGCCGGTTAAATCGGTAACACATGGCTTTTCTTTGTTTACATTGTGCAACAATGGAATACGGTATTTCGTTGCCCAACAATGGAGTATAAGCAAATATCGGTTTTGCGGCCTCCAACAATAACCGAATATTAAGAAACATTCGATGTTTTGTTAAAAACGTCGTTTTGATAGTTTGCTTTGTTGTCCTAACACACTGAGACTCCATGGAATTTAATTTATTTGTTTCCATTGTTTAAGTTGTTCAACAATCGGTTTATAACATTAAAATATCTGTTCAATCGGTAACACGTGGCTTTTCTTTGTTTACTTTGTGCAACAATGGAATACGGTATATCGTTGGCCAACAATGGAATATAAGCAAAGGATCGGTTTTGCGGGCTCCAACAATAACCGAATATGAAGAAACATTCGGTGTTTTGTTAAAAACGTCGGTTTGTTAGTTTGCTTTGTTGTCCTAAAACACTGCGACTCCATGGAATTTAATTTATTTGTTTCCATTGTTTAAGTTGTTCAACAATCGGTTTATAACGTTAAAATGCCGGTTCAATCGGTAACACATGGCTTTTCTTTGTTTACATTGTGCAATAATGGAATACGGTATTTCGTTGCCCAACAATGGAATATAAGCAATGGATCGGTTTTGCGGGCTCCAACAATAACCGAATATGAAGAAACATTCGGTGTTTTGTTAAAAACGTCGGTTTGTTAGTTTGCTTTGTTGTCCTAAAACACTGCGACTCCATGGAAATTAATTTATTTGTTTCCATTGTTTAAGTTGTTCAACAACTGGTTTATAACGTTAAAATATTGGTTTAATCGGCAACACGTGGCTTTTCTTTGTTTACTTTGTGCAAAAATTGAATACGGTATTTCGTTGACCAACAATGGAATATAAGCAAAGGATCGGTTTTGCGGGCTCCAACAATATCCGAATATGAAGAAACATTCGGTGTTTTTTAAAAAACGTCGGTCTATTAGTGTGCTTTGTTGTCTTAACACGATTTAACTCCATGGCGTTTAATTTTTTTGTTTCCATTGTTTAAGTGGTTCAAAAATCGGCTTATAACGTAAAAATATCGGTTCTATCGGTAACACATGGCTTTTCTTTGTTTACATTGTGCAACAGTGGAACACGGTATTTCGTTGCCCAACAATGGAATATAAGCAAAGGATCGGTTTTGCGGCCTCCAACAATAACCGACTATGAAGAAAGATTCGGTGTTTTGTTAAAAACGTCGGTTTGTTAGTTTGCTTTGTTGTCCTAACACACTTAGACTCCATGGCATTAAGTTTATTTGTTTCCATTGTTTAAGTGGTTCACAAATCGGCTTATAACGTTAAAATATAGGTTCAATCGGTAACACGTGGCTTTTTTTTGTTTACATTGCGCAACAATGGAATACTGTATTTCGTTGCCCAACAATATAATATAAGCAAAGGATCTGTTTTGCGGGCTCCAACAATAACCGAATATGAAGAAACATTCGGTGATTTGTTAAAAACGTCGTTTTGATAGTTTGCTTTGTTGTCCTAACACACTAAGACTCCATGGAATTTAATTTATTTGTTTCCATTGTTTAAGTTGTTCAACAATCGGTTTATAACATTAAAATATCTGTTCAATCGGTAACACGTGGCTTTTCTTTGTTTACTTTGTGCAACAATGGAATACGGTATATCGTTGCCCAACAATGGAATATAAGCAAAGGATCGTTTTTGCGGGCTCCAACAATAACCGAATATTAAGAAACATTCGATGTTTTGTTAAAAACGTCGTTTTGATAGTTTGCTTTGTTGTCCTAACACACTGAGACACCTTGGAATTTAATTTATTTGTTTCCATTGTTTCAGTTGTTCAACAATTGGTTTATAACGTTAAAATATTGGTTTAATCGGCAACACGTGGCTTTTCATTGTTTACTTTGTGCAACAATTGAATACGGTATTTCGTTGACCAACAATGGAATATAAGCAAAGGATCGGTTTTGCGGGCTCCAACAATATCCGAATATGAAGAAACATTCGGTGTTTTTTTTAAAAAACGTCGGTCTGTTAGTGTGCTTTGTTGTCTTAACACGATTTAACTCCATGGCGTTTAATTTTTTTGTTTCCATTGTTTAAGTGGTTCAAAAATCGGCTTATAACGTAAAAATATCGGTTCTATCGGTAACACATGGCTTTTCTTTGTTTACATTGTGCAACAATGGAATACGGTATTTCGTTGCCCAACAATGGAATATAAGCAAAGGATCGGTTTTGCGGCCTCCAACAATAACCGAATATGAAGAAAGATTCGGTGTTTTGTTAAAAATGTCGGTTTGTTAGTTTGCTTTGTTGTCCCAACACACTTAGACTCCATGGCATTTAGTTTATTTGTTTCCATTGTTTAAGTGGTTCACAAATCGGCTTATAACGTTAAAATATAGGTTCAATCAGTAACACGTGGCTTTTTTTTTTGTTTACATTGTGCAACAATGGAATACTGTATTTCGTTGCCCAACAATAGAATATAAGCAAAGGATCTGTTTTGCGGGCTCCAACAATAACCGAATATGAAGAAACATTCGGTGATTTGTTAAAAACGTCGTTTTGATAGTTTGCTTTGTTGTCCTAACACACTAAGACTCCATGGAATTTAATTTATTTGTTTCCATTGTTTAAGTTGTTCAACAATCGGTTTATAACATTAAAATATCTGTTCAATCGGTATCGCGTGGCTTTTCTTTGTTTACTTTGTGCAACAATGGAATACGGTATATGGTTGCCCAACAATGGAATATAAGCAAAGGATCGTTTTTGCGGCCTCCAACAATAACCGAATATGAAGAAACGTTCGGTGATTTGTTAAAAACGTCGGTTTGTTAGTTTGCTTTGTTGTCTTAAAATACTGCGACTTCATGGAATTTAATTTATTTGTTTCCATTGCTTAAGTTGTTCAACAATCAGTTTATAACGTTAAAATATCGGTTCAATCGATAACACGTGGCTTTTCATTGTTTACTTTGTTTAACAATGGAATACGGTATTTCGTTTCCCAACAATGGAATATAAGCAAAGGATCGATTTTGCGGGCTACAACAATAACCGAATATGAAGAAACATTCGGTGTTTTGTTAAAAACGTCGTTTTGATAGTTTGCTTTGTTGTCCTAACACACTGAGACTCCATGGAATTTAATTTATTTGTTTCCATTGTTTAAGTTGTTCAACAATCGGTTTATAACGTTAAAATGCCTTTTAAATCGGTAACACATGGCTTTTCTTTGTTTACATTGTGCAACAATGGAATACGGTATTTCGTTGCCCAACAATGGAGTATAAGCAAATATCGGTTTTGCGGCCTCCAACAATAACCGAATATTAAGAAACATTCGATGTTTTGTTAAAAACGTCGTTTTGATAGTTTGCTTTGTTGTCCTAACGCACTGAGACTCCATGGAATTTAATTTATTTGTTTCCATTGTTTAAGTTGTTCAACAATCGGTTTATAACATTAAAATATCTGTTCAATCGGTAACACGTGGCTTTTCTTTGTTTACTTTGTGCAACAATGGAATACGGTATATCGTTGCCCAACAATGGAATATAAGCAAAGGATCGGTTTTGCGGCCTCCAACAATAACCGAATATGAAGAAAGATTCGGTGATTTGTTAAAAACGTCGGTTTGTTAGTTTGCTTTGTTGTCTTAAAACACTGCGACTTCATGGAATTTAATTTACTTGTTTCCATTGTTTAAGTTGTTCAACAATCAGTTTATAACGTTAAAATATCGGTTCAATCGATAACACGTGGCTTTTCATTGTTTACTTTGTTTAACAATGGAATACGGTATTTCGTTTCACAACAATGGAATATAAGCAAAGGATCGATTTTGCGGGCTCCAACAATAACCGAATATGAAGAAACATTCGGTGTTTTGTTAAAAACGTCGTTTTGATAGTTTGCTTTGTTGTCCTAACACACTGAGTCTCCATGGAATTTAATTTATTTGTTTCCATTGTTTAAGTTGTTCAACAATCGGTTTATAACGTTAAAATGCCGGTTAAATCGGTAACACATGGCTTTTCTTTGTTTACATTGTGCAACAATGGAACACTGTATTTCGTTGCCCAACAATGGAATATAAGCAATGGACGGTTTTGCGGGCTCCAACAATAACCGAATATGAAGAAACATTCGGTGTTTTGTTAAAAACGTCGTTTTGATAGTTTGCTTTGTTGTCCTAACACACTGAGACACCTTGGAATTTAATTTATTTGTTTCCATTGTTTCAGTTGTTCAACAATTGGTTTATAACGTTAAAATATTGGTTTAATCGGCAACACGTGGCTTTTCTTTGTTTACTTTGTGCAACAATTGAATACGGTATTTCGTTGACCAACAATGGAATATAAGCAAAGGATCGGTTTTGCGGGCTCCAACAATATCCGAATATGAAGAAACATTCGGTGTTTTTTTTAAAAAACGTCGGTCTGTTAGTGTGCTTTGTTGTCTTAACACGATTTAACTCCATGGCGTTTAATTTTTTTGTTTCCATTGTTTAAGTGGTTCAAAAATCGGCTTATAACGTAAAAATATCGGTTCTATCGGTAACACATGGCTTTTCTTTGTTTACATTGTGCAACAATGGAATACGGTATTTCGTTGCCCAACAATGGAATATAAGCAAAGGATCGTTTTTGCGGGCTCCAACAATAACCGAATATGAAGAAACATTCGGTGTTTTGTTAAAAACGTCGTTTTGATAGTTTGCTTTGTTGTCCTAACACACTGAGACTCCATGGAATTCAATTTATTTGTTTCCATTGTTTAAGTTGTTCAACAATCGGTTTATAACGTTAAAATGCCGGTTAAATCGGTAACACATGGCTTTTCTTTGTTTACATTGTGCAACAATGGAATACGGTATTTCGTTGCCCAACAATGGAGTATAAGCAAATATCGGTTTTGCGGCCTCCAACAATAACCGAATATTAAGAAACATTCGATGTTTTGTTAAAAACGTCGTTTTGATAGTTTGCATTGTTGTCCTAACACACTGAGACTCCATGGAATTTAATTTATTTGTTTCCATTGTTTAAGTTGTTCAACAATCGGTTTATAACATTAAAATATCTGTTCAATCGGTAACACGTGGCTTTTCTTTGTTTACTTTGTGCAACAATGGAATACGGTATATCGTTGGCCAACAATGGAATATAAGCAAAGGATCGGTTTTGCGGGCTCCAACAATAACCGAATATGAAGAAACATTCGGTGTTTTGTTAAAAACGTCGGTTTGTTAGTTTGCTGTGTTGTCCTAAAACACTGCGACTCCATGGAATTTAATTTATTTGTTTCCATTGTTTAAGTTGTTCAACAATCGGTTTATAACGTTAAAATGCCGGTTCAATCGGTAACACATGGCTTTTTTTGTTTACATTGTGCAATAATGGAATACGGTATTTCGTTGCCCAACAATGGAATATAAGCAATGGATCGGTTTTGCGGGCTCCAACAATAACCGAATATGAAGAAACATTCGGTGTTTTGTTAAAAACGTCGGTTTGTTAGTTTGCTTTGTTGTCCTAAGACACTGCGACTAAATGGAAATTAATTTATTTGTTTCCATTGTTTAAGTTGTTCAACAATTGGTTTATAACGTTAAAATATTGGTTTAATCGGCAACACGTGGCTTTTCTTTGTTTACTTTGTGCAAAAATTGAATACGGTATTTCGTTGACCAACAATGGAATATAAGCAAAGGATCGGTTTTGCGGGCTCCAACAATATCCGAATATGAAGAAACATTCGGTGTTTTGTTAAAAACGTCGTTTTGATAGTTTGCTTTGTTGTCCTAACACACTTAGACTCCATGGCATTAAGTTTATTTGTTTCCATTGTTTAAGTGGTTCACAAATCGGCTTATAACGTTAAAATATAGGTTCAATCGGTAACACGTGGCTTTTTTTTGTTTACATTGTGCAACAATGGAATACTGTATTTCGTTGCCCAACAATAGAATATAAGCAAAGGATCTGTTTTGCGGGCTCCAACAATAACCGAATATGAAGAAACATTCGGTGATTTGTTAAAAACGTCGTTTTGATAGTTTGCTTTGTTGTCCTAACACACTAAGACTCCATGGAATTTAATTTATTTGTTTCCATTGTTTAAGTTGTTCAACAATCGGTTTATAACATTAAAATATCTGTTCAATCGGTAACAGGTGGCTTTTCTTTGTTTACTTTGTGCAACAATGGAATACGGTATATCGTTGCCCAACAATGGAATATAAGCAAAGGATCGTTTTTGCGGGCTCCAACAATAACGGAATATTAAGAAACATTCGATGTTTTGTTAAAAACGTCGTTTTGATAGTTTGCTTTGTTGTCCTAACACACTGAGACACCTTGGAATTTAATTTATTTGTTTCCATTGTTTCAGTTGTTCAACAATTGGTTTATAACGTTAAAATATTGGTTTAATCGGCAACACGTGGCTTTTCTTTGTTTACTTTGTGCAACAATTGAATACGGTATTTCGTTGACCAACAATGGAATATAAGCAAAGGATCGGTTTTGCGGGCTCCAACAATATCCGAATATGAAGAAACATTCGGTGTTTTTTTAAAAACGTCGGTCTATTAGTGTGCTTTGTTGTCTTAACACGATTTAACTCCATGGCGTTTAATTTTTTTGTTTCCATTGTTTAAGTGGTTCAAAAATCGGCTTATAAAGTAAAAATATCGTTTCTATCGGTAACACATGGCTTTTCTTTGTTTACATTGTGCAACAATGGAATACGGTATTTCGTTGCCCAACAATGGAATATAAGCAAAGGATCGGTTTTGCGGCCTCCAACAATAACCGAATATGAAGAAAGATTCGGTGTTTTGTTAAAAACGTCGGTTTGTTAGTTTGCTTTGTTGTCCTAACACACTTAGACTCCATGGCATTAAGTTTATTTGTTTCCATTGTTTAAGTGGTTCACAAATCGGCTTATAACGTTAAAATATAGGTTCAATCGGTAACACGTGGCTTTTTTTTGTTTACATTGTGCAACAATGGAATACGGTATATCGTTGCCCAACAATGGAATATAAGCAAAGGATCGTTTTTGCGGGCTCCAACAATAACGGAATATTAAGAAACATTCGATGTTTTGTTAAAAACGTCGTTTTGATAGTTTGCTTTGTTGTCCTAACACACTGAGACACCTTGGAATTTAATTTATTTGTTTCCATTGTTTCAGTTGTTCAACAATTGGTTTATAACGTTAAAATATTGGTTTAATCGGCAACACGTGGCTTTTCTTTGTTTACTTTGTGCAACAATGGAATACGGTATTTCGTTGACCAACAATGGAATATAAGCAAAGGATCGGTTTTGCGGGCTCCAACAATATCCGAATATGAAGAAACATTCGGTGTTTTTTTTTAAAAACGTCGGTCTGTTAGTGTGCTTTGTTGTCTTAACACGATTTAACTCCATGGCGTTTAATTTTTTTGTTTCCATTGTTTAAGTGGTTCAAAAATCGGCTTATAACGTAAAAATATCGGTTCTATCGGTAACACATGGCTTTTCTTTGTTTACATTGTGCAACAATGGAATACGGTATTTCGTTTCCCAACAATGGAATATAAGCAAAGGATCGATTTTGCGGGCTCCAGCAATAACCGAATATGAAGAAACATTCGGTGTTTTATTAAAAACGTCGTTTTGATAGTTTGCTTTGTTGTCCTAACACACTGAGACTCCATGGAATTTAATTTATTTGTTTCCATTGTTTAAGTTGTTCAACAATCGGTTTATAACGTTAAAATGCCGGTTAAATCGGTAACACATGGATTTTCTTTGTTTACATTGTGCAACAATGGAATACGGTATTTCGTTGCCCAACAATGGAGTATAAGCAAATATCGGTTTTGCGGCCTCCAACAATAACCGAATATTAAGAAACATTCGATGTTTTGTTAAAAACGTCGTTTTGATAGTTTGCTTTGTTGTCCTAACACACTGAGACTCCATGGAATTTAATTTATTTGTTTCCATTGTTTAAGTTGTTCAACAATCGGTTTATAACATTAAAATATCTGTTCAATCGGTAACACGTGGCTTTTCTTTGTTTACTTTGTGCAACAATGGAATACGGTATATCGTTGGCGAACAATGGAATATAAGCAAAGGATCGGTTTTGCGGGCTCCAACAATAACCGAATATGAAGAAACATTCGGTGTTTTGTTAAAAACGTCGGTTTGTTAGTTTGCTTTGTTGTCCTAAAACACTGCGACTCCATGGAAATTAATTTATTTGTTTCCATTGTTTAAGTTGTTCAACAATTGGTTTATAACGTTAAAATATTGGTTTAATCGGCAACACGTGGCTTTTCTTTGTTTACTTTGTGCAAAAATTGAATACGGTATTTCGTTGACCAACAATGGAATATAAGCAAAGGATCGGTTTTGCGAGCTCCAACAATATCCGAATATGAAGAAACATTCGGTGTTTTTTTTTAAAAACGTCGGTCTATTAGTGTGCTTTGTTGTCTTAACACAATTTAACTCCATGGCGTTTAATTTTTTTGTTTCCATTGTTTAAGTGGTTCAAAAATCGGCTTATAACGTAAAAATATCGGTTCTATCGGTAACACATGGCTTTTCTTTGTTTACATTGTGCAACAATGGAATACGGTATTTCGTTGCCCAACAATGGAATATAAGCAAAGGATCGGTTTTGCGGCCTCCAACAATAACCGAATATGAAGAAAGATTCGGTGTTTTGTTAAAAACGTCGGTTTGTTAGTTTGCTTTGTTGTCCCAACACACTTAGACTCCATGGCATTTAGTTTATTTGTTTCCATTGTTTAAGTGGTTCACAAATCGGCTTATAACGTTAAAATATAGGTTCAATCGATAACACGTGGCTTTTTTTTTTGTTTACATTGTGCAACAATGGAATACGGTATTTCGTTGCCCAACAATAGAATATAAGCAAAGGATCTGTTTTGCGGGCTCCAACAATAACCGAATATGAAGAAACATTCGGTGATTTGTTAAAAACGTCGTTTTGATAGTTTACTTTGTTGTCCTAACACACTAAGACTCCATGGAATTTAATTTATTTGTTTCCATTGTTTAAGTTGTTCAACAATCGGTTTATAACATTAAAATATCTGTTCAATCGGTAACACGTGGCTTTTCTTTGTTTACTTTGTGCAACAATGGAATACGGTATATCGTTGCCCAACAATGGAATATAAGCAAAGGATCGTTTTTGCGGCCTCCAACAATAACCGAATATGAAGAAACGTTCGGTGATTTGTTAAAAACGTCGGTTTGTTAGTTTGCTTTGTCGTCCTAAAACACTGCGACTCCATGGAATTTAATTTGTTTGTTTCCATTGTTTAAGTTGTTCAACAATCGGTTTATAACGTTAAAATGCCGGTTCAATCGGTAACACATGGCTTTTCTTTGTTTACATTGTGCAATAATGGAATACGGTATTTCGTTGCCCAACAATGGAATATAAGCAATGGATCGGTTTTGCGGGCTCCAACAATAACCGAATATGAAGAAACATTCGGTGTTTTGTTAAAAACGTCGGTTTGTTAGTTTGCTTTGTTGTCCTAAAACACTGCGACTCCATGGAAATTAATATATTTGTTTCCATTGTTTAAGTTGTTCAACAATCGGTTTATAACGTTAAAATATCTGTTCAATCGGTAACACGTGGCTTTTCTTTGTTTACTTTGTGCAACAATGGAATACGGTATATCGTTGCCCAACAATGGAATATAAGCAAAGGATCGGTTTTGCGGGCTCCAACAATAACCGAATATGAAGAAACATTCGGTGTTTTGTTAAAAACGTCGGTTTGTTAGTTTGCTTTGTCGTCCTAAAACACTGCGACTCCATGGAATTTAATTTGTTTGTTTCCATTGTTTAAGTTGTTCAACAATCGGTTTATAACGTTAAAATGCCGGTTCAATCGGTAACACATGGCTTTTCTTTGTTTACATTGTGCAATAATGGAATACGGTATTTCGTTGCCCAACAATGGAATATAAGCAATGGATCGGTTTTGCGGGCTCCAACAATAACCGAATATGAAGAAACATTCGGTGTTTTTTTAAAA
Organism: Maratus speciosus; assembly: GCA_963932465.1. Lineage (NCBI taxonomy): Eukaryota > Metazoa > Arthropoda > Arachnida > Araneae > Salticidae > Maratus > Maratus speciosus. The sequence continues at coordinate 1,457,963 of CAWVRF010001084.1, forward strand.
ACGTCGGTTTGTTAGTTTGCTTTGTTGTCCTAAAACACTGCGACTCCATGGAAATTAATATATTTGTTTCCATTGTTTAAGTTGTTCAACAATCGGTTTATAACGTTAAAATATCTGTTCAATCGGTAACACGTGGCTTTTCTTTGTTTACTTTGTGCAACAATGGAATACGGTATATCGTTGCCCAACAATGGAATATAAGCAAAGGATCGTTTTTGCGGGCTCCAACAATAACCGAATATTAAGAAACATTCGATGTTTTGTTAAAAACGTCGTTTTGATAGTTTGCTTTGTTGTCCTAACACACTGAGACTCCATGGAATTTAATTTATTTGTTTCCATTGTTTAAGTTGTTCAACAATCGGTTTATAACATTAAAATATCTGTTCAATCGGTAACACGTGGCTTTTATTTGTTTACTTTGTGCAACAATGGAATACGGTATATCGTTGCCCAACAATGGAATATAAGCAAAGGATCGTTTTTGCGGCCTCCAACAATAACCGAATATGAAGAAACATTCGGTGTTTTGTTAAAAACGTCGTTTTGATAGTTTGCTTTGTTGTCCTAACACACTGAGACTCCATGGAATTTAATTTATTTGTTTCCATTGTTTAAGTTGTTCAACAATCGGTTTATAACGTTAAAATGCCGGTTAAATCGGTAACACATGGCTTTTCTTTGTTTACATTGTGCAACAATGGAACACTGTATTTCGTTGCCCAACAATGGAATATAAGCAATGGATCGGTTTTGCGGGCTCCAACAATAACCGCATATGAAGAAACATTCGGTGTTTTGTTAAAAACGTCGTTTTGATAGTTTGCTTTGTTGTCCTAACACACTGAGACACCTTGGAATTTAATTTATTTGTTTCAATTGTTTCAGTTGTTCAACAATTGGTTTATAACGTTAAAATATTGGTTTAATCGGCAACACGTGGCTTTTCTTTGTTTACTTTGTGCAACAATTGAATACGGTATTTCGTTGACCAACAATGGAATATAAGCAAAGGATCGCTTTTGCGGGCTCCAACAATATCCGAATATGAAGAAACATTCGGTGTTTTTTTTAAAAAACGTCGGTCTGTTAGTGTGCTTTGTTGTCTTAACACGATTTAACTCCATGGCGTTTAATTTTTTTGTTTCCATTGTTTAAGTGGTTCAAAAATCGGCTTATAACGTAAAAATATCGGTTCTATCGGTAACACATGGCTTTTCTTTGTTTACATTGTGCAACAATGGAATACGGTATTTCGTTGCCCAACAATGGAATATATGCAAAGGATCGGTTTTGCGGCCTCCAACAATAACCGAATATGAAGAAAGATTCGGTGTTTTGTTAAAAACGTCGGTTTGTTAGTTTGCTTTGTTGTCCCAACACACTTAGACTCCATGGCATTTAGTTTATTTGTTTCCATTGTTTAAGTGGTTCACAAATCGGCTTATAACGTTAAAATATAGGTTCAATCGGTAACACGTGGCTTTTTTTTGTTTACATTGTGCAACAATGGAATACTGTATTTCGTTGCCCAACAATAGAATATAAGCAAAGGATCTGTTTTGCGGGCTCCAACAATAACCGAATATGAAGAAACATTCGGTGATTTGTTAAAAACGTCGTTTTGATAGTTTGCTTTGTTGTCCTAACACACTAAGACTCCATGAAATTTAATTTATTTGTTTCCATTGTTTAAGTTGTTCAACAATCGGTTTATAACATTAAAATATCTGTTCAATCGGTAACACGTGGCTTTTCTTTGTTTACTTTGTGCAACAATGGAATACGGTATATCGTTGCCCAACAATGGAATATAAGCAAAGGATCGGTTTTGCGGCCTCCAACAATAACCGAATATGAAGAAACGTTCGGTGATTTGTTAAAAACGTCGGTTTGTTAGTTTGCTTTGTTGTCTTAAAATACTGCGACTTCATGGAATTTAATTTATTTGTTTCCATTGTTTAAGTTGTTCAACAATCAGTTTATAACGTTAAAATATTGGTTTAATCGGCAACACGTGGCTTTTCTTTGTTTACTTTGTGCAACAATTGAATACGGTATTTCGTTGACCAACAATGGAATATAAGCAAAGGATCGGTTTTGCGGGCTCCAACAATATCAGAATATGAAGAAACATTCGGTGTTTTTTTTAAAAAACGTCGGTCTGTTAGTGTGCTTTTTTGTCTTAACACGATTTAACTCCATGGCGTTTAATTTTTTTGTTTCCATTGTTTAAGTGGTTCAAAAATCGGCTTATAACGTAAAAATATCGGTTCTATCGGTAACACATGGCTTTTCTTTGTTTACATTGTGCAACAATGGAATACGGTATTTCGTTGCCCAACAATGGAATATAAGCAAAGGATCGGTTTTGCGGCCTCCAACAATAACCGAATATGAAGAAGGATTCGGTGTTTTGTTAAAAACGTCGGTTTGTTAGTTTGCTTTGTTGTCCCAACACACTTAGACTCCATGGCATTTAGTTTATTTGTTTCCATTGTTTAAGTGGTTCACAAATCGGCTTATAACGTTAAAATATAGGTTCAATCGGTAACACGTGGCATTTTTTTTGTTTACATTGTGCAACAATGGAATACTGTATTTCGTTGCCCAACAATAGAATATAAGCAAAGGATCTGTTTTGCGGGCTCCAACAATAACCGAATATGAAGAAACATTCGGTGATTTGTAAAAACGTCGTTTTGATAGTTGGCTTTGTTGTCCTAACACACTAAGACTCCATGGAATTTAATTTATTTGTTTCCATTGTTTAAGTTGTTCAACAATCGGTTTATAACATTAAAATATCTGTTCAATCGGTAACACGTGGCTTTTCTTTGTTTACTTTGTGCAACAATGGAATACGGTATATCGTTGCCCAACAATGGAATATAAGCAAAGGATCGTTTTTGCGGCCTCCAACAATAACCGAATATGAAGAAACGTTCGGTGATTTGTTAAAAACGTCGGTTTGTTAGTTTGCTTTGTTGTCTTAAAATACTGCGACTTAATGGAATTTAATTTATTTGTTTCCATTGTTTAAGTTGTTCAACAATCAGTTTATAACGTTAAAATATCGGTTCAATCGATAACACGTGGCTTTTCATTGTTTACTTTGTTTAACAATGGAATACGGTATTTCGTTTCCCAACAATGGAATATAAGCAAAGGATCGATTTTGCGGGCTCCAGCAATAACCGAATATGAAGAAACATTCGGTGTTTTATTAAAAACGTCGTTTTGATAGTTTGCTTTGTTGTCCTAACACACTGAGACTCCATGGAATTTAATTTATTTGTTTCCATTGTTTAAGTTGTTCAACAATCGGTTTATAACGTTAAAATGCCGGTTAAATCGGTAACACATGGATTTTCTTTGTTTACATTGTGCAACAATGGAATACGGTATTTCGTTGCCCAACAATGGAGTATAAGCAAATATCGGTTTTGCGGCCTCCAACAATAACCGAATATTAAGAAACATTCGATGTTTTGTTAAAAACGTCGTTTTGATAGTTTGCTTTGTTGTCCTAACACACTGAGACTCCATGGAATTTAATTTATTTGTTTCCATTGTTTAAGTTGTTCAACAATCGGTTTATAACATTAAAATATCTGTTCAATCGGTAACACGTGGCTTTTCTTTGTTTACTTTGTGCAACAATGGAATACGGTATATCGTTGGCGAACAATGGAATATAAGCAAAGGATCGGTTTTGCGGGCTCCAACAATAACCGAATATGAAGAAACATTCGGTGTTTTGTTAAAAACGTCGGTTTGTTAGTTTGCTTTGTTGTCCTAAAACACTGCGACTCCATGGAAATTAATTTATTTGTTTCCATTGTTTAAGTTGTTCAACAATTGGTTTATAACGTTAAAATATTGGTTTAATCGGCAACACGTGGCTTTTCTTTGTTTACTTTGTGCAAAAATTGAATACGGTATTTCGTTGACCAACAATGGAATATAAGCAAAGGATCGGTTTTGCGAGCTCCAACAATATCCGAATATGAAGAAACATTCGGTGTTTTTTTTTAAAAACGTCGGTCTATTAGTGTGCTTTGTTGTCTTAACACAATTTAACTCCATGGCGTTTAATTTTTTTGTTTCCATTGTTTAAGTGGTTCAAAAATCGGCTTATAACGTAAAAATATCGGTTCTATCGGTAACACATGGCTTTTCTTTGTTTACATTGTGCAACAATGGAATACGGTATTTCGTTGCCCAACAATGGAATATAAGCAAAGGATCGGTTTTGCGGCCTCCAACAATAACCGAATATGAAGAAAGATTCGGTGTTTTGTTAAAAACGTCGGTTTGTTAGTTTGCTTTGTTGTCCCAACACACTTAGACTCCATGGCATTTAGTTTATTTGTTTCCATTGTTTAAGTGGTTCACAAATCGGCTTATAACGTTAAAATATAGGTTCAATCGATAACACGTGGCTTTTTTTTTTGTTTACATTGTGCAACAATGGAATACGGTATTTCGTTGCCCAACAATAGAATATAAGCAAAGGATCTGTTTTGCGGGCTCCAACAATAACCGAATATGAAGAAACATTCGGTGATTTGTTAAAAACGTCGTTTTGATAGTTTACTTTGTTGTCCTAACACACTAAGACTCCATGGAATTTAATTTATTTGTTTCCATTGTTTAAGTTGTTCAACAATCGGTTTATAACATTAAAATATCTGTTCAATCGGTAACACGTGGCTTTTCTTTGTTTACTTTGTGCAACAATGGAATACGGTATATCGTTGCCCAACAATGGAATATAAGCAAAGGATCGTTTTTGCGGCCTCCAACAATAACCGAATATGAAGAAACGTTCGGTGATTTGTTAAAAACGTCGGTTTGTTAGTTTGCTTTGTCGTCCTAAAACACTGCGACTCCATGGAATTTAATTTGTTTGTTTCCATTGTTTAAGTTGTTCAACAATCGGTTTATAACGTTAAAATGCCGGTTCAATCGGTAACACATGGCTTTTCTTTGTTTACATTGTGCAATAATGGAATACGGTATTTCGTTGCCCAACAATGGAATATAAGCAATGGATCGGTTTTGCGGGCTCCAACAATAACCGAATATGAAGAAACATTCGGTGTTTTGTTAAAAACGTCGGTTTGTTAGTTTGCTTTGTTGTCCTACAACACTGCGACTCCATGGAAATTAATATATTTGTTTCCATTGTTTAAGTTGTTCAACAATCGGTTTATAACGTTAAAATATCTGTTCAATCGGTAACACGTGGCTTTTCTTTGTTTACTTTGTGCAACAATGGAATACGGTATATCGTTGCCCAACAATGGAATATAAGCAAAGGATCGGTTTTGCGGGCTCCAACAATAACCGAATATGAAGAAACATTCGGTGTTTTGTTAAAAACGTCGGTTTGTTAGTTTGCTTTGTCGTCCTAAAACACTGCGACTCCATGGAATTTAATTTGTTTGTTTCCATTGTTTAAGTTGTTCAACAATCGGTTTATAACGTTAAAATGCCGGTTCAATCGGTAACACATGGCTTTTCTTTGTTTACATTGTGCAATAATGGAATACGGTATTTCGTTGCCCAACAATGGAATATAAGCAATGGATCGGTTTTGCGGGCTCCAACAATAACCGAATATGAAGAAACATTCGGTGTTTTTTTAAAAACGTCGGTTTGTTAGTTTGCTTTGTTGTCCTAAAACACTGCGACTCCATGGAAATTAATATATTTGTTTCCATTGTTTAAGTTGTTCAACAATCGGTTTATAACGTTAAAATATCTGTTCAATCGGTAACACGTGGCTTTTCTTTGTTTACTTTGTGCAACAATGGAATACGGTATATCGTTGCCCAACAATGGAATATAAGCAAAGGATCGTTTTTGCGGGCTCCAACAATAACCGAATATTAAGAAACATTCGATGTTTTGTTAAAAACGTCGTTTTGATAGTTTGCTTTGTTGTCCTAACACACTGAGACTCCATGGAATTTAATTTATTTGTTTCCATTGTTTAAGTTGTTCAACAATCGGTTTATAACATTAAAATATCTGTTCAATCGGTAACACGTGGCTTTTATTTGTTTACTTTGTGCAACAATGGAATACGGTATATCGTTGCCCAACAATGGAATATAAGCAAAGGATCGTTTTTGCGGCCTCCAACAATAACCGAATATGAAGAAACATTCGGTGTTTTGTTAAAAACGTCGTTTTGATAGTTTGCTTTGTTGTCCTAACACACTGAGACTCCATGGAATTTAATTTATTTGTTTCCATTGTTTAAGTTGTTCAACAATCGGTTTATAACGTTAAAATGCCGGTTAAATCGGTAACACATGGCTTTTCTTTGTTTACATTGTGCAACAATGGAACACTGTATTTCGTTGCCCAACAATGGAATATAAGCAATGGATCGGTTTTGCGGGCTCCAACAATAACCGCATATGAAGAAACATTCGGTGTTTTGTTAAAAACGTCGTTTTGATAGTTTGCTTTGTTGTCCTAACACACTGAGACACCTTGGAATTTAATTTATTTGTTTCAATTGTTTCAGTTGTTCAACAATTGGTTTATAACGTTAAAATATTGGTTTAATCGGCAACACGTGGCTTTTCTTTGTTTACTTTGTGCAACAATTGAATACGGTATTTCGTTGACCAACAATGGAATATAAGCAAAGGATCGCTTTTGCGGGCTCCAACAATATCCGAATATGAAGAAACATTCGGTGTTTTTTTTAAAAAACGTCGGTCTGTTAGTGTGCTTTGTTGTCTTAACACGATTTAACTCCATGGCGTTTAATTTTTTTGTTTCCATTGTTTAAGTGGTTCAAAAATCGGCTTATAACGTAAAAATATCGGTTCTATCGGTAACACATGGCTTTTCTTTGTTTACATTGTGCAACAATGGAATACGGTATTTCGTTGCCCAACAATGGAATATATGCAAAGGATCGGTTTTGCGGCCTCCAACAATAACCGAATATGAAGAAAGATTCGGTGTTTTGTTAAAAACGTCGGTTTGTTAGTTTGCTTTGTTGTCCCAACACACTTAGACTCCATGGCATTTAGTTTATTTGTTTCCATTGTTTAAGTGGTTCACAAATCGGCTTATAACGTTAAAATATAGGTTCAATCGGTAACACGTGGCATTTTTTTTGTTTACATTGTGCAACAATGGAATACTGTATTTCGTTGCCCAACAATAGAATATAAGCAAAGGATCTGTTTTGCGGGCTCCAACAATAACCGAATATGAAGAAACATTCGGTGATTTGTAAAAACGTCGTTTTGATAGTTGGCTTTGTTGTCCTAACACACTAATTCTCCATGGAATTTAATTTATTTGTTTCCATTGTTTAAGTTGTTCAACAATCGGTTTATAACATTAAAATATCTGTTCAATCGGTAACACGTGGCTTTTCTTTGTTTACATTGTGCAACAATGGAATACGGTATATCGTTGCCCAACAATGGAATATAAGCAAAGGATCGTTTTTGCGGCCTCCAACAATAACCGAATATGAAGAAACGTTCGGTGATTTGTTAAAAACGTCGGTTTGTTAGTTTGCTTTGTTGTCTTAAAATACTGCGACTTCATGGAATTTAATTTATTTGTTTCCATTGTTTAAGTTGTTCAACAATCAGTTTATAACGTTAAAATATCGGTTCAATCGATAACACGTGGCTTTTCATTGTTTACTTTGTTTAACAATGGAATACGGTATTTCGTTTCCCAACAATGGAATATAAGCAAAGGATCGATTTTGCGGGCTCCAACAATAACCGAATATGAAGAAACATTCGGTGTTTTGTTAAAAACGTCGTTTTGATAGTTTGCTTTGTTGTCCTAACACACTGAGACTCCATGGAATTTAATTTATTTGTTTCCATTGTTTAAGTTGTTCAACAATCGGTTTATAACGTTAAAATGCCGGTTAAATCGGTAACACGTGGCTTTTCTTTGTTTACTTTGTGCAACAATGGAATACGGTATATCGTTGCCCAACAATGGAATATAAGCAAAGGATCGGTTTTGCGGCCTCCAACAATAACCGAATATGAAGAAACGTTCGGTGATTTGTTAAAAACGTCGGTTTGTTAGTTTGCTTTGTTGTCTTAAAATACTGCGACTTCATGGAATTTAATTTATTTGTTTCCATTGTTTAAGTTGTTCAACAATCAGTTTATAACGTTAAAATATTGGTTTAATCGGCAACACGTGGCTTTTCTTTGTTTACTTTGTGCAACAATTGAATACGGTATTTCGTTGACCAACAATGGAATATAAGCAAAGGATCGGTTTTGCGGGCTCCAACAATATCAGAATATGAAGAAACATTCGGTGTTTTTTTTAAAAAACGTCGGTCTGTTAGTGTGCTTTTTTGTCTTAACACGATTTAACTCCATGGCGTTTAATTTTTTTGTTTCCATTGTTTAAGTGGTTCAAAAATCGGCTTATAACGTAAAAATATCGGTTCTATCGGTAACACATGGCTTTTCTTTGTTTACATTGTGCAACAATGGAATACGGTATTTCGTTGCCCAACAATGGAATATAAGCAAAGGATCGGTTTTGCGGCCTCCAACAATAACCGAATATGAAGAAGGATTCGGTGTTTTGTTAAAAACGTCGGTTTGTTAGTTTGCTTTGTTGTCCCAACACACTTAGACTCCATGGCATTTAGTTTATTTGTTTCCATTGTTTAAGTGGTTCACAAATCGGCTTATAACGTTAAAATATAGGTTCAATCGGTAACACGTGGCATTTTTTTTGTTTACATTGTGCAACAATGGAATACTGTATTTCGTTGCCCAACAATAGAATATAAGCAAAGGATCTGTTTTGCGGGCTCCAACAATAACCGAATATGAAGAAACATTCGGTGATTTGTAAAAACGTCGTTTTGATAGTTGGCTTTGTTGTCCTAACACACTAATTCTCCATGGAATTTAATTTATTTGTTTCCATTGTTTAAGTTGTTCAACAATCGGTTTATAACATTAAAATATCTGTTCAATCGGTAACACGTGGCTTTTCTTTGTTTACATTGTGCAACAATGGAATACGGTATATCGTTGCCCAACAATGGAATATAAGCAAAGGATCGTTTTTGCGGCCTCCAACAATAACCGAATATGAAGAAACGTTCGGTGATTTGTTAAAAACGTCGGTTTGTTAGTTTGCTTTGTTGTCTTAAAATACTGCGACTTCATGGAATTTAATTTATTTGTTTCCATTGTTTAAGTTGTTCAACAATCAGTTTATAACGTTAAAATATCGGTTCAATCGATAACACGTGGCTTTTCATTGTTTACTTTGTTTAACAATGGAATACGGTATTTCGTTTCCCAACAATGGAATATAAGCAAAGGATCGATTTTGCGGGCTCCAACAATAACCGAATATGAAGAAACATTCGGTGTTTTGTTAAAAACGTCGTTTTGATAGTTTGCTTTGTTGTCCTAACACACTGAGACTCCATGGAATTTAATTTATTTGTTTCCATTGTTTAAGTTGTTCAACAATCGGTTTATAACGTTAAAATGCCGGTTAAATCGGTAACACATGGCTTTTCTTTGTTTACATTGTGCAACAATGGAATACGGTATTTCGTTGCCCAACAATGGAGTATAAGCAAATATCGGTTTTGCGGCCTCCAACAATAACCGAATATTAAGAAACATTCGATGTTTTGTTGAAAACGTCGTTTTGATAGTTTGCTTTGTTGTCCTAACACACTGAGACTCCATGGAATTTAATTTATTTGTTTCCATTGTTTAAGTTGTTCAACAATCGGTTTATAACATTAAAATATCTGTTCAATCGGTAACACGTGGCTTTTCTTTGTTTACTTTGTGCAACAATGGAATACGGTATATCGTTGGCCAACAATGGAATATAAGCAAAGGATCGGTTTTGCGGGCTCCAACAATAACCGAATATGAAGAAACATTCGGTGTTTTGTTAAAAACGTCGGTTTGTTAGTTTGCTTTGTTGTCCTAAAACACTGCGAATCCATGGAATTTAATTTATTTGTTTCCATTGTTTAAGTTGTTCAACAATTGGTTTATAACGTTAAAATATTGGTTTAATCGGCAACACGTGGCTTTTCTTTGTTTACTTTGTGCAAAAATTGAATACGGTATTTCGTTGACCAACAATGGAATATAAGCAAAGGATCGGTTTTGCGGTCTCCAACAATATCCGAATATGAAGAAACATTCGGTGTTTTTTTTTAAAAACGTCGGTCTATTAGTGTGCTTTGTTGTATTAACACGATTTAACTCCATGGCGTTTAATTTTTTTGTTTCCATTGTTTAAGTGGTTCAAAAATCGGCTTATAACGTAAAAATATCGGTTCTATCGGTAACACATGGCTTTTCTTTGTTTACATTGTGCAACAATGGAATACGGTATTTCGTTGCCCAACAATGGAATGTAAGCAAAGGATCGGTTTTGCGGCCTCCAACAATAACCGAATATGAAGAAAGATTCGGTGTTTTGTTAAAAACGTCGTTTTGATAGTTTGCTTTGTTGTCCTAACACACTGAGACTCCATGGAATTTAATTTATTTGTTTCCATTGTTTAAGTTGTTCAACAATCGGTTTATAACGTTAAAATGCCGGTTAAATCGGTAACACATGGCTTTTCTTTGTTTACATTGTGCAACAATGGAACACTGTATTTCGTTGCCCAACAATGGAATATAAGCAATGGATCGGTTTTGCGGGCTCCAACAATAACCGCATATGAAGAAACATTCGGTGTTTTGTTAAAAACGTCGTTTTGATAGTTTGCTTTGTTGTCCTAACACACTGAGACACCTTGGAATTTAATTTATTTATTTCAATTGTTTCAGTTGTTCAACAATTGGTTTATAACGTTAAAATATTGGTTTAATCGGCAACACGTGGCTTTTCTTTGTTTACTTTGTGCAACAATTGAATACGGTATTTCGTTGACCAACAATGGAATATAAGCAAAGGATCGGTTTTGCGGGCTCCAACAATATCCGAATATGAAGAAACATTCGGTGTTTTGTTAAAAACGTCGGTTTGTTAGTTTGCTTTGTCGTCCTAAAACACTGCGACTCCATGGAATTTAATTTATTTGTTTCCTTTGTTTAAGTTGTTCAACAATCGGTTTATAACGTTAAAATGCCGGTTCAATCGGTAACACATGGCTTTTCTTTGTTTACATTGTGCAATAATGGAATACGGTATTTCGTTGCCCAACAATGGAATATAAGCAATGGATCGGTTTTGCGGGCTCCAACAATAACCGAATATGAAGAAACATTCGGTGTTTTGTTAAAAACGTCGGTTTGTTAGTTTGCTTTGTTGTCCTAAAACACTGCGACTCCATGGAAATTAATATATTTGTTTCCATTGTTTAAGTTGTTCAACAATCGGTTTATAACGTTAAAATATCTGTTCAATCGGTAACACGTGGCTTTTCTTTGTTTACTTTGTGCAACAATGGAATACGGTATATCGTTGCCCAACAATGGAATATAAGCAAAGGATCGTTTTTGCGGGCTCCAACAATAACCGAATATTAAGAAACATTCGATGTTTTGTTAAAAACGTCGTTTTGATAGTTTGCTTTGTTGTCCTAACACACTGAGACTCCATGGAATTTAATTTATTTGTTTCCATTGTTTAAGTTGTTCAACAATCGGTTTATAACATTAAAATATCTGTTCAATCGGTAACACGTGGCTTTTCTTTGTTTACTTTGTGCAACAATGGAATACGGTATATCGTTGCCCAACAATGGAATATAAGCAAAGGATCGTTTTTGCGGCCTCCAACAATAACCGAATATGAAGAAACATTCGGTATTTTGTTAAAAACGTCGTTTTGATAGTTTGCTTTGTTGTCCTAACACACTGAGACTCCATGGAATTTAATTTATTTGTTTCCATTGTTTAAGTTGTTCAACAATCGGTTTATAACGTTAAAATGCCGGTTAAATCGGTAACACATGGCTTTTCTTTGTTTACATTGTGCAACAATGGAACACTGTATTTCGTTGCCCAACAATGGAATATAAGCAATGGATCGGTTTTGCGGGCTCCAACAATAACCGCATATGAAGAAACATTCGGTGTTTTGTTAAAAACGTCGTTTTGATAGTTTGCTTTGTTGTCCTAACACACTGAGACACCTTGGAATTTAATTTATTTGTTTCAATTGTTTCAGTTGTTCAACAATTGGTTTATAACGTTAAAATATTGGTTTAATCGGCAACACGTGGCTTTTCTTTCTTTACTTTGTGCAACAATTGAATACGGTATTTCGTTGACCAACAATGGAATATAAGCAAAGGATCGCTTTTGCGGGCTCCAACAATATCCGAATATGAAGAAACATTCGGTGTTTTTTTTAAAAAACGTCGGTCTGTTAGTGTGCTTTGTTGTCTTAACACGATTTAACTCCATGGCGTTTAATTTTTTTGTTTCCATTGTTTAAGTGGTTCAAAAATCGGCTTATAACGTAAAAATATCGGTTCTATCGGTAACACATGGCTTTTTTTTGTTTACATTGTGCAACAATGGAATACGGTATTTCGTTGCCCAACAATGGAATATAAGCAAAGGATCGGTTTTGCGGCCTCCAACAATAACCGAATATGAAGAAAGATTCGGTGTTTTGTTAAAAACGTCGGTTTGTTAGTTTGCTTTGTTGTCCCAACACACTTAGACTCCATGGCATTTAGTTTATTTGTTTCCATTGTTTAAGTGGTTCACAAATCGGCTTATAACGTTAAAATATAGGTTCAATCGGTAACACGTGGCTTTTTTTTGTTTACATTGTGCAACAATGGAATACTGTATTTCGTTGCCCAACAATAGAATATAAGCAAAGGATCTGTTTTGCGGGCTCCAACAATAACCGAATATGAAGAAACATTCGGTGATTTGTTAAAAACGTCGTTTTGATAGTTTGCTTTGTTGTCCTAACACACTAATTCTCCATGGAATTTAATTTATTTGTTTCCATTGTTTAAGTTGTTCAACAATCGGTTTATAACATTAAAATATCTGTTCAATCGGTAACACGTGGCTTTTCTTTGTTTACTTTGTGCAACAATGGAATACGGTATATCGTTGCCCAACAATGGAATATAAGCAAAGGATCGTTTTTGCGGCCTCCAACAATAACCGAATATGAAGAAACGTTCGGTGATTTGTTAAAAACGTCGGTTTGTTAGTTTGCTTTGTTGTCTTAAAATACTGCGACTTCATGGAATTTAATTTATTTGTTTCCATTGTTTAAGTTGTTCAACAATCAGTTTATAACGTTAAAATATCGGTTCAATCGATAACACGTGGCTTTTCATTGTTTACTTTGTTTAACAATGGAATACGGTATTTCGTTTCCCAACAATGGAATATAAGCAAAGGATCGATTTTGCGGGCTCCAACAATAACCGAATATGAAGAAACATTCGGTGTTTTGTTAAAAACGTCGTTTTGATAGTTTGCTTTGTTGTCCTAACACACTGAGACTCCATGGAATTTAATTTATTTGTTTCCATTGTTTAAGTTGTTCAACAATCAGTTTATAACGTTAAAATGCCGGTTAAATCGGTAACACATGGCTTTTCTTTGTTTACATTGTGCAACAATGGAATACGGTATTTCGTTGCCCAACAATGGAGTATAAGCAAATATCGGTTTTGCGGCCTCCAACAATAACCGAATATTAAGAAACATTCGATGTTTTGTTGAAAACGTCGTTTTGATAGTTTGCTTTGTTGTCCTAACACACTGAGACTCCATGGAATTTAATTTATTTGTTTCCATTGTTTAAGTTGTTCAACAATCGGTTTATAACATTAAAATATCTGTTCAATCGGTAACACGTGGCTTTTCTTTGTTTACCTTGTGCAACAATGGAATACGGTATATCGTTGGCCAACAATGGAATATAAGCAAAGGATCGGTTTTGCGGGCTCCAACAATAACCGAATATGAAGAAACATTCGGTGTTTTGTTAAAAACGTCGGTTTGTTAGTTTGCTTTGTTGTCCTAAAACACTGCGAATCCATGGAATTTAATTTATTTGTTTCCATTGTTTAAGTTGTTCAACAATTGGTTTATAACGTTAAAATATTGGTTTAATCGGCAACACGTGGCTTTTCTTTGTTTACTTTGTGCAAAAATTGAATACGGTATTTCGTTGACCAACAATGGAATATAAGCAAAGGATCGGTTTTGCGGTCTCCAACAATATCCGAATATGAAGAAACATTCGGTGTTTTTTTTTAAAAACGTCGGTCTATTAGTGTGCTTTGTTGTATTAACACGATTTAACTCCATGGCGTTTAATTTTTTTGTTTCCATTGTTTAAGTGGTTCAAAAATCGGCTTATAACGTAAAAATATCGGTTCTATCGGTAACACATGGCTTTTCTTTGTTTACATTGTGCAACAATGGAATACGGTATTTCGTTGCCCAACAATGGAATGTAAGCAAAGGATCGGTTTTGCGGCCTCCAACAATAACCGAATATGAAGAAAGATTCGGTGTTTTGTTAAAAACGTCGTTTTGATAGTTTGCTTTGTTGTCCTAACACACTGAGACTCCATGGAATTTAATTTATTTGTTTCCATTGTTTAAGTTGTTCAACAATCGGTTTATAACGTTAAAATGCCGGTTAAATCGGTAACACATGGCTTTTCTTTGTTTACATTGTGCAACAATGGAACACTGTATTTCGTTGCCCAACAATGGAATATAAGCAATGGATCGGTTTTGCGGGCTCCAACAATAACCGCATATGAAGAAACATTCGGTGTTTTGTTAAAAACGTCGTTTTGATAGTTTGCTTTGTTGTCCTAACACACTGAGACACCTTGGAATTTAATTTATTTATTTCAATTGTTTCAGTTGTTCAACAATTGGTTTATAACGTTAAAATATTGGTTTAATCGGCAACACGTGGCTTTTCTTTGTTTACTTTGTGCAACAATTGAATACGGTATTTCGTTGACCAACAATGGAATATAAGCAAAGGATCGGTTTTGCGGGCTCCAACAATATCCGAATATGAAGAAACATTCGGTGTTTTGTTAAAAACGTCGGTTTGTTAGTTTGCTTTGTCGTCCTAAAACACTGCGACTCCATGGAATTTAATTTATTTGTTTCCTTTGTTTAAGTTGTTCAACAATCGGTTTATAACGTTAAAATGCCGGTTCAATCGGTAACACATGGCTTTTCTTTGTTTACATTGTGCAATAATGGAATACGGTATTTCGTTGCCCAACAATGGAATATAAGCAATGGATCGGTTTTGCGGGCTCCAACAATAACCGAATATGAAGAAACATTCGGTGTTTTGTTAAAAACGTCGGTTTGTTAGTTTGCTTTGTTGTCCTAAAACACTGCGACTCCATGGAAATTAATATATTTGTTTCCATTGTTTAAGTTGTTCAACAATCGGTTTATAACGTTAAAATATCTGTTCAATCGGTAACACGTGGCTTTTCTTTGTTTACTTTGTGCAACAATGGAATACGGTATATCGTTGCCCAACAATGGAATATAAGCAAAGGATCGTTTTTGCGGGCTCCAACAATAACCGAATATTAAGAAACATTCGATGTTTTGTTAAAAACGTCGTTTTGATAGTTTGCTTTGTTGTCCTAACACACTGAGACTCCATGGAATTTAATTTATTTGTTTCCATTGTTTAAGTTGTTCAACAATCGGTTTATAACATTAAAATATCTGTTCAATCGGTAACACGTGGCTTTTCTTTGTTTACTTTGTGCAACAATGGAATACGGTATATCGTTGCCCAACAATGGAATATAAGCAAAGGATCGTTTTTGCGGCCTCCAACAATAACCGAATATGAAGAAACATTCGGTGTTTTGTTAAAAACGTCGTTTTGATAGTTTGCTTTGTTGTCCTAACACACTGAGACTCCATGGAATTTAATTTATTTGTTTCCATTGTTTAAGTTGTTCAACAATCGGTTTATAACGTTAAAATGCCGGTTAAATCGGTAACACATGGCTTTTCTTTGTTTACATTGTGCAACAATGGAACACTGTATTTCGTTGCCCAACAATGGAATATAAGCAATGGATCGGTTTTGCGGGCTCCAACAATAACCGCATATGAAGAAACATTCGGTGTTTTGTTAAAAACGTCGTTTTGATAGTTTGCTTTGTTGTCCTAACACACTGAGACACCTTGGAATTTAATTTATTTGTTTCAATTGTTTCAGTTGTTCAACAATTGGTTTATAACGTTAAAATATTGGTTTAATCGGCAACACGTGGCTTTTCTTTCTTTACTTTGTGCAACAATTGAATACGGTATTTCGTTGACCAACAATGGAATATAAGCAAAGGATCGCTTTTGCGGGCTCCAACAATATCCGAATATGAAGAAACATTCGGTGTTTTTTTTAAAAAACGTCGGTCTGTTAGTGTGCTTTGTTGTCTTAACACGATTTAACTCCATGGCGTTTAATTTTTTTGTTTCCATTGTTTAAGTGGTTCAAAAATCGGCTTATAACGTAAAAATATCGGTTCTATCGGTAACACATGGCTTTTTTTTGTTTACATTGTGCAACAATGGAATACGGTATTTCGTTGCCCAACAATGGAATATAAGCAAAGGATCGGTTTTGCGGCCTCCAACAATAACCGAATATGAAGAAAGATTCGGTGTTTTGTTAAAAACGTCGGTTTGTTAGTTTGCTTTGTTGTCCCAACACACTTAGACTCCATGGCATTTAGTTTATTTGTTTCCATTGTTTAAGTGGTTCACAAATCGGCTTATAACGTTAAAATATAGGTTCAATCGGTAACACGTGGCTTTTTTTTGTTTACATTGTGCAACAATGGAATACTGTATTTCGTTGCCCAACAATAGAATATAAGCAAAGGATCTGTTTTGCGGGCTCCAACAATAACCGAATATGAAGAAACATTCGGTGATTTGTTAAAAACGTCGTTTTGATAGTTTGCTTTGTTGTCCTAACACACTAATTCTCCATGGAATTTAATTTATTTGTTTCCATTGTTTAAGTTGTTCAACAATCGGTTTATAACATTAAAATATCTGTTCAATCGGTAACACGTGGCTTTTCTTTGTTTACTTTGTGCAACAATGGAATACGGTATATCGTTGCCCAACAATGGAATATAAGCAAAGGATCGTTTTTGCGGCCTCCAACAATAACCGAATATGAAGAAACGTTCGGTGATTTGTTAAAAACGTCGGTTTGTTAGTTTGCTTTGTTGTCTTAAAATACTGCGACTTCATGGAATTTAATTTATTTGTTTCCATTGTTTAAGTTGTTCAACAATCAGTTTATAACGTTAAAATATCGGTTCAATCGATAACACGTGGCTTTTCATTGTTTACTTTGTTTAACAATGGAATACGGTATTTCGTTTCCCAACAATGGAATATAAGCAAAGGATCGATTTTGCGGGCTCCAACAATAACCGAATATGAAGAAACATTCGGTGTTTTGTTAAAAACGTCGTTTTGATAGTTTGCTTTGTTGTCCTAACACACTGAGACTCCATGGAATTTAATTTATTTGTTTCCATTGTTTAAGTTGTTCAACAATCAGTTTATAACGTTAAAATGCCGGTTAAATCGGTAACACATGGCTTTTCTTTGTTTACATTGTGCAACAATGGAATACGGTATTTCGTTGCCCAACAATGGAGTATAAGCAAATATCGGTTTTGCGGCCTCCAACAATAACCGAATATTAAGAAACATTCGATGTTTTGTTGAAAACGTCGTTTTGATAGTTTGCTTTGTTGTCCTAACACACTGAGACTCCATGGAATTTAATTTATTTGTTTCCATTGTTTAAGTTGTTCAACAATCGGTTTATAACATTAAAATATCTGTTCAATCGGTAACACGTGGCTTTTCTTTGTTTACTTTGTGCAACAATGGAATACGGTATATCGTTGGCCAACAATGGAATATAAGCAAAGGATCGGTTTTGCGGGCTCCAACAATAACCGAATATGAAGAAACATTCGGTGTTTTGTTAAAAACGTCGGTTTGTTAGTTTGCTTTGTTGTCCTAAAACACTGCGAATCCATGGAATTTAATTTATTTGTTTCCATTGTTTAAGTTGTTCAACAATTGGTTTATAACGTTAAAATATTGGTTTAATCGGCAACACGTGGCTTTTCTTTGTTTACTTTGTGCAAAAATTGAATACGGTATTTCGTTGACCAACAATGGAATATAAGCAAAGGATCGGTTTTGCGGTCTCCAACAATATCCGAATATGAAGAAACATTCGGTGTTTTTTTTTAAAAACGTCGGTCTATTAGTGTGCTTTGTTGTATTAACACGATTTAACTCCATGGCGTTTAATTTTTTTGTTTCCATTGTTTAAGTGGTTCAAAAATCGGCTTATAACGTAAAAATATCGGTTCTATCGGTAACACATGGCTTTTCTTTGTTTACATTGTGCAACAATGGAATACGGTATTTCGTTGCCCAACAATGGAATGTAAGCAAAGGATCGGTTTTGCGGCCTCCAACAATAACCGAATATGAAGAAAGATTCGGTGTTTTGTTAAAAACGTCGTTTTGATAGTTTGCTTTGTTGTCCTAACACACTGAGACTCCATGGAATTTAATTTATTTGTTTCCATTGTTTAAGTTGTTCAACAATCGGTTTATAACGTTAAAATGCCGGTTAAATCGGTAACACATGGCTTTTCTTTGTTTACATTGTGCAACAATGGAACACTGTATTTCGTTGCCCAACAATGGAATATAAGCAATGGATCGGTTTTGCGGGCTCCAACAATAACCGCATATGAAGAAACATTCGGTGTTTTGTTAAAAACGTCGTTTTGATAGTTTGCTTTGTTTTCCTAACACACTGAGACACCTTGGAATTTAATTTATTTATTTCAATTGTTTCAGTTGTTCAACAATTGGTTTATAACGTTAAAATATTGGTTTAATCGGCAACACGTGGCTTTTCTTTGTTTACTTTGTGCAACAATTGAATACGGTATTTCGTTGACCAACAATGGAATATAAGCAAAGGATCGGTTTTGCGGGCTCCAACAATATCCGAATATGAAGAAACATTCGGTGTTTTGTTAAAAACGTCGGTTTGTTAGTTTGCTTTGTCGTCCTAAAACACTGCGACTCCATGGAATTTAATTTATTTGTTTCCTTTGTTTAAGTTGTTCAACAATCGGTTTATAACGTTAAAATGCCGGTTCAATCGGTAACACATGGCTTTTCTTTGTTTACATTGTGCAATAATGGAATACGGTATTTCGTTGCCCAACAATGGAATATAAGCAATGGATCGGTTTTGCGGGCTCCAACAATAACCGAATATGAAGAAACATTCGGTGTTTTGTTAAAAACGTCGGTTTGTTAGTTTGCTTTGTTGTCCTAAAACACTGCGACTCCATGGAAATTAATATATTTGTTTCCATTGTTTAAGTTGTTCAACAATCGGTTTATAACGTTAAAATATCTGTTCAATCGGTAACACGTGGCTTTTCTTTGTTTACTTTGTGCAACAATGGAATACGGTATATCGTTGCCCAACAATGGAATATAAGCAAAGGATCGTTTTTGCGGGCTCCAACAATAACCGAATATTAAGAAACATTCGATGTTTTGTTAAAAACGTCGTTTTGATAGTTTGCTTTGTTGTCCTAACACACTGAGACTCCATGGAATTTAATTTATTTGTTTCCATTGTTTAAGTTGTTCAACAATCGGTTTATAACATTAAAATATCTGTTCAATCGGTAACACGTGGCTTTTCTTTGTTTACTTTGTGCAACAATGGAATACGGTATATCGTTGCCCAACAATGGAATATAAGCAAAGGATCGTTTTTGCGGCCTCCAACAATAACCGAATATGAAGAAACATTCGGTGTTTTGTTAAAAACGTCGTTTTGATAGTTTGCTTTGTTGTCCTAACACACTGAGACTCCATGGAATTTAATTTATTTGTTTCCATTGTTTAAGTTGTTCAACAATCGGTTTATAACGTTAAAATGCCGGTTAAATCGGTAACACATGGCTTTTCTTTGTTTACATTGTGCAACAATGGAACACTGTATTTCGTTGCCCAACAATGGAATATAAGCAATGGATCGGTTTTGCGGGCTCCAACAATAACCGCATATGAAGAAACATTCGGTGTTTTGTTAAAAACGTCGTTTTGATAGTTTGCTTTGTTGTCCTAACACACTGAGACACCTTGGAATTTAATTTATTTGTTTCAATTGTTTCAGTTGTTCAACAATTGGTTTATAACGTTAAAATATTGGTTTAATCGGCAACACGTGGCTTTTCTTTCTTTACTTTGTGCAACAATTGAATACGGTATTTCGTTGACCAACAATGGAATATAAGCAAAGGATCGCTTTTGCGGGCTCCAACAATATCCGAATATGAAGAAACATTCGGTGTTTTTTTTAAAAAACGTCGGTCTGTTAGTGTGCTTTGTTGTCTTAACACGATTTAACTCCATGGCGTTTAATTTTTTTGTTTCCATTGTTTAAGTGGTTCAAAAATCGGCTTATAACGTAAAAATATCGGTTCTATCGGTAACACATGGCTTTTTTTTGTTTACATTGTGCAACAATGGAATACGGTATTTCGTTGCCCAACAATGGAATATAAGCAAAGGATCGGTTTTGCGGCCTCCAACAATAACCGAATATGAAGAAAGATTCGGTGTTTTGTTAAAAACGTCGGTTTGTTAGTTTGCTTTGTTGTCCCAACACACTTAGACTCCATGGCATTTAGTTTATTTGTTTCCATTGTTTAAGTGGTTCACAAATCGGCTTATAACGTTAAAATATAGGTTCAATCGGTAACACGTGGCTTTTTTTTGTTTACATTGTGCAACAATGGAATACTGTATTTCGTTGCCCAACAATAGAATATAAGCAAAGGATCTGTTTTGCGGGCTCCAACAATAACCGAATATGAAGAAACATTCGGTGATTTGTTAAAAACGTCGTTTTGATAGTGTGCTTTGTTGTCCTAACACACTAATTCTCCATGGAATTTAATTTATTTGTTTCCATTGTTTAAGTTGTTCAACAATCGGTTTATAACATTAAAATATCTGTTCAATCGGTAACACGTGGCTTTTCTTTGTTTACTTTGTGCAACAATGGAATACGGTATATCGTTGCCCAACAATGGAATATAAGCAAAGGATCGTTTTTGCGGCCTCCAACAATAACCGAATATGAAGAAACGTTCGGTGATTTGTTAAAAACGTCGGTTTGTTAGTTTGCTTTGTTGTCTTAAAATACTGCGACTTCATGGAATTTAATTTATTTGTTTCCATTGTTTAAGTTGTTCAACAATCAGTTTATAACGTTAAAATATCGGTTCAATCGATAACACGTGGCTTTTCATTGTTTACTTTGTTTAACAATGGAATACGGTATTTCGTTTCCCAACAATGGAATATAAGCAAAGGATCGATTTTGCGGGCTCCAACAATAACCGAATATGAAGAAACATTCGGTGTTTTGTTAAAAACGTCGTTTTGATAGTTTGCTTTGTTGTCCTAACACACTGAGACTCCATGGAATTTAATTTATTTGTTTCCATTGTTTAAGTTGTTCAACAATCAGTTTATAACGTTAAAATGCCGGTTAAATCGGTAACACATGGCTTTTCTTTGTTTACATTGTGCAACAATGGAATACGGTATTTCGTTGCCCAACAATGGAGTATAAGCAAATATCGGTTTTGCGGCCTCCAACAATAACCGAATATTAAGAAACATTCGATGTTTTGTTGAAAACGTCGTTTTGATAGTTTGCTTTGTTGTCCTAACACACTGAGACTCCATGGAATTTAATTTATTTGTTTCCATTGTTTAAGTTGTTCAACAATCGGTTTATAACATTAAAATATCTGTTCAATCGGTAACACGTGGCTTTTCTTTGTTTACTTTGTGCAACAATGGAATACGGTATATCGTTGGCCAACAATGGAATATAAGCAAAGGATCGGTTTTGCGGGCTCCAACAATAACCGAATATGAAGAAACATTCGGTGTTTTGTTAAAAACGTCGGTTTGTTAGTTTGCTTTGTTGTCCTAAAACACTGCGACTCCATGGAATTTAATTTATTTGTTTCCATTGTTTAAGTTGTTCAACAATTGGTTTATAACGTTAAAATATTGGTTTAATCGGCAACACGTGGCTTTTCTTTGTTTACTTTGTGCAAAAATTGAATACGGTATTTCGTTGACCAACAATGGAATATAAGCAAAGGATCGGTTTTGCGGTCTCCAACAATATCCGAATATGAAGAAACATTCGGTGTTTTTTTTTAAAAACGTCGGTCTATTAGTGTGCTTTGTTGTCTTAACACGATTTAACTCCATGGCGTTTAATTTTTTTGTTTCCATTGTTTAAGTGGTTCAAAAATCGGCTTATAACGTAAAAATATCGGTTCTATCGGTAACACATGGCTTTTCTTTGTTTACATTGTGCAACAATGGAATACGGTATTTCGTTGCCCAACAATGGAATGTAAGCAAAGGATCGGTTTTGCGGCCTCCAACAATAACCGAATATGAAGAAAGATTCGGTGTTTTGTTAAAAACGTCGTTTTGATAGTTTGCTTTGTTGTCCTAACACACTGAGACTCCATGGAATTTAATTTATTTGTTTCCATTGTTTAAGTTGTTCAACAATCGGTTTATAACGTTAAAATGCCGGTTAAATCGGTAACACATGGCTTTTCTTTGTTTACATTGTGCAACAATGGAACACTGTATTTCGTTGCCCAACAATGGAATATAAGCAATGGATCGGTTTTGCGGGCTCCAACAATAACCGCATATGAAGAAACATTCGATGTTTTGTTAAAAACGTCGTTTTGATAGTTTGCTTTGTTGTCCTAACACACTGAGACACCTTGGAATTTAATTTATTTGTTTCAATTGTTTCAGTTGTTCAACAATTGGTTTATAACGTTAAAATATTGGTTTAATCGGCAACACGTGGCTTTTCTTTGTTTACTTTGTGCAACAATTGAATACGGTATATCGTTGACCAACAATGGAATATAAGCAAAGGATCGGTTTTGCGGGCTCCAACAATATCCGAATATGAAGAAACATTCGGTGTTTTTTTTTAAAAACGTCGGTCTGTTAGTGTGCTTTGTTGTCTTAACACGATTTAACTCCATGGCGTTTAATTTTTTTGTTTCCATTGTTTAAGTGGTTCAAAAATCGGCTTATAACGTAAAAATATCGGTTCTATCGGTAACACATGGCTTTTCTTTGTTTACATTGTGCAACAATGGAATACGGTATTTCGTTGCCCAACAATGGAATGTAAGCAAAGGATCGGTTTTGCGGCCTCCAACAATAACCGAATATGAAGAAAGATTCGGTGTTTTGTTAAAAACGTCGTTTTGATAGTTTGCTTTGTTGTCCTAACACACTGAGACTCCATGGAATTTAATTTATTTGTTTCCATTGTTTAAGTTGTTCAACAATCGGTTTATAACGTTAAAATGCCGGTTAAATCGGTAACACATGGCTTTTCTTTGTTTACATTGTGCAACAATGGAACACTGTATTTCGTTGCCCAACAATGGAATATAAGCAATGGATCGGTTTTGCGGGCTCCAACAATAACCGCATATGAAGAAACATTCGGTGTTTTGTTAAAAACGTCGTTTTGATAGTTTGCTTTGTTGTCCTAACACACTGAGACACCTTGGAATTTAATTTATTTATTTCAATTGTTTCAGTTGTTCAACAATTGGTTTATAACGTTAAAATATTGGTTTAATCGGCAACACGTGGCTTTTCTTTGTTTACTTTGTGCAACAATTGAATACGGTATTTCGTTGACCAACAATGGAATATAAGCAAAGGATCGGTTTTGCGGGCTCCAACAATATCCGAATATGAAGAAACATTCGGTGTTTTGTTAAAAACGTCGGTTTGTTAGTTTGCTTTGTCGTCCTAAAACACTGCGACTCCATGGAATTTAATTTATTTGTTTCCTTTGTTTAAGTTGTTCAACAATCGGTTTATAACGTTAAAATGCCGGTTCAATCGGTAACACATGGCTTTTCTTTGTTTACATTGTGCAATAATGGAATACGGTATTTCGTTGCCCAACAATGGAATATAAGCAATGGATCGGTTTTGCGGGCTCCAACAATAACCGAATATGAAGAAACATTCGGTGTTTTGTTAAAAACGTCGGTTTGTTAGTTTGCTTTGTTGTCCTAAAACACTGCGACTCCATGGAAATTAATATATTTGTTTCCATTGTTTAAGTTGTTCAACAATCGGTTTATAACGTTAAAATATCTGTTCAATCGGTAACACGTGGCTTTTCTTTGTTTACTTTGTGCAACAATGGAATACGGTATATCGTTGCCCAACAATGGAATATAAGCAAAGGATCGTTTTTGCGGGCTCCAACAATAACCGAATATTAAGAAACATTCGATGTTTTGTTAAAAACGTCGTTTTGATAGTTTGCTTTGTTGTCCTAACACACTGAGACTCCATGGAATTTAATTTATTTGTTTCCATTGTTTAAGTTGTTCAACAATCGGTTTATAACATTAAAATATCTGTTCAATCGGTAACACGTGGCTTTTCTTTGTTTACTTTGTGCAACAATGGAATACGGTATATCGTTGCCCAACAATGGAATATAAGCAAAGGATCGTTTTTGCGGCCTCCAACAATAACCGAATATGAAGAAACATTCGGTGTTTTGTTAAAAACGTCGTTTTGATAGTTTGCTTTGTTGTCCTAACACACTGAGACTCCATGGAATTTAATTTATTTGTTTCCATTGTTTAAGTTGTTCAACAATCGGTTTATAACGTTAAAATGCCGGTTAAATCGGTAACACATGGCTTTTCTTTGTTTACATTGTGCAACAATGGAACACTGTATTTCGTTGCCCAACAATGGAATATAAGCAATGGATCGGTTTTGCGGGCTCCAACAATAACCGCATATGAAGAAACATTCGGTGTTTTGTTAAAAACGTCGTTTTGATAGTTTGCTTTGTTGTCCTAACACACTGAGACACCTTGGAATTTAATTTATTTGTTTCAATTGTTTCAGTTGTTCAACAATTGGTTTATAACGTTAAAATATTGGTTTAATCGGCAACACGTGGCTTTTCTTTCTTTACTTTGTGCAACAATTGAATACGGTATTTCGTTGACCAACAATGGAATATAAGCAAAGGATCGCTTTTGCGGGCTCCAACAATATCCGAATATGAAGAAACATTCGGTGTTTTTTTTAAAAAACGTCGGTCTGTTAGTGTGCTTTGTTGTCCCAACACACTTAGACTCCATGGCATTTAGTTTATTTGTTTCCATTGTTTAAGTGGTTCACAAATCGGCTTATAACGTTAAAATATAGGTTCAATCGGTAACACGTGGCTTTTTTTTGTTTACATTGTGCAACAATGGAATACGGTATTTCGTTGCCCAACAATGGAATATAAGCAAAGGATCGGTTTTGCGGCCTCCAACAATAACCGAATATGAAGAAAGATTCGGTGTTTTGTTAAAAACGTCGGTTTGTTAGTTTGCTTTGTTGTCCCAACACACTTAGACTCCATGGCATTTAGTTTATTTGTTTCCATTGTTTAAGTGGTTCACAAATCGGCTTATAACGTTAAAATATAGGTTCAATCGGTAACACGTGGCTTTTTTTGTTTACATTGTGCAACAATGGAATACTGTATTTCGTTGCCCAACAATAGAATATAAGCAAAGGATCTGTTTTGCGGGCTCCAACAATAACCGAATATGAAGAAACATTCGGTGATTTGTTAAAAACGTCGTTTTGATAGTTTGCTTTGTTGTCCTAACACACTAATTCTCCATGGAATTTAATTTATTTGTTTCCATTGTTTAAGTTGTTCAACAATCGGTTTATAACATTAAAATATCTGTTCAATCGGTAACACGTGGCTTTTCTTTGTTTACTTTGTGCAACAATGGAATACGGTATATCGTTGCCCAACAATGGAATATAAGCAAAGGATAGTTTTTGCGGCCTCCAACAATAACCGAATATGAAGAAACGTTCGGTGATTTGTTAAAAACGTCGGTTTGTTAGTTTGCTTTGTTGTCTTAAAATACTGCGACTTCATGGAATTTAATTTATTTGTTTCCATTGTTTAAGTTGTTCAACAATCAGTTTATAACGTTAAAATATCGGTTCAATCGATAACACGTGGCTTTTCATTGTTTACTTTGTTTAACAATGGAATACGGTATTTCGTTTCCCAACAATGGAATATAAGCAAAGGATCGATTTTGCGGGCTCCAACAATAACCGAATATGAAGAAACATTCGGTGTTTTGTTAAAAACGTCGTTTTGATAGTTTGCTTTGTTGTCCTAACAGACTGAGACTCCATGGAATTTAATTTATTTGTTTCCATTGTTTAAGTTGTTCAACAATCATTTTATAACGTTAAAATGCCGGTTAAATCGGTAACACATGGCTTTTCTTTGTTTACATTGTGCAACAATGGAATACGGTATTTCGTTGCCCAACAATGGAGTATAAGCAAATATCGGTTTTGCGGCCTCCAACAATAACCGAATATTAAGAAACATTCGATGTTTTGTTGAAAACGTCGTTTTGATAGTTTGCTTTGTTGTCCTAACACACTGAGACTCCATGGAATTTAATTTATTTGTTTCCATTGTTTAAGTTGTTCAACAATCGGTTTATAACATTAAAATATCTGTTCAATCGGTAACACGTGGCTTTTCTTTGTTTACTTTGTGCAACAATGGAATACGGTATATCGTTGGCCAACAATGGAATATAAGCAAAGGATCGGTTTTGCGGGCTCCAACAATAACCGAATATGAAGAAACATTCGGTGTTTTGTTAAAAACGTCGGTTTGTTAGTTTGCTTTGTTGTCCTAAAACACTGCGACTCCATGGAATTTAATTTATTTGTTTCCATTGTTTAAGTTGTTCAACAATTGGTTTATAACGTTAAAATATCGGTTCTATCGGTAACACATGGCTTTTCTTTGTTTACATTGTGCAACAATGGAATACGGTATTTCGTTGCCCAACAATGGAATGTAAGCAAAGGATCGGTTTTGCGGCCTCCAACAATAACCGCATATGAAGAAACATTCGGTGTTTTGTTAAAAACGTCGTTTTGATAGTTTGCTTTGTTGTCCTAACACACTGAGACACCTTGGAATTTAATTTATTTGTTTCAATTGTTTCAGTTGTTCAACAATTGGTTTATAACGTTAAAATATTGGTTTAATCGGCAACACGTGGCTTTTCTTTGTTTACTTTGTGCAACAATTGAATACGGTATTTCGTTGACCAACAATGGAATATAAGCAAAGGATCGGTTTTGCGGGCTCCAACAATATCCGAATATGAAGAAACATTCGGTGTTTTTTTTTAAAAACGTCGGTCTGTTAGTGTGCTTTGTTGTCTTAACACGATTTAACTCCATGGCGTTTAATTTTTTTGTTTCCATTGTTTAAGTGGTTCAAAAATCGGCTTATAACGTAAAAATATCGGTTCTATCGGTAACACATGGCTTTTCTTTGTTTACATTGTGCAACAATGGAATACGGTATTTCGTTGCCCAACAATGGAATATAAGCAAAGGATCGGTTTTGCGGCCTCCAACAATAACCGAATATGAAGAAAGATTCGGTGTTTTGTTAAAAACGTCGGTTTGTTAGTTTGCTTTGTTGTCCCAAAACACTTAGACTCCATGGCATTTAGTTTATTTGTTTCCATTGTTTAAGTGGTTCACAAATCGGCTTATAACGTTAAAATATAGGTTCAATCGGTAACACGTGGCTTTTTTTGTTTACATTGTGCAACAATGGAATACTGTATTTCGTTGCCCAACAATAGAATATAAGCAAAGGATCTGTTTTGCGGGCTCCAACAATAACCGAATATGAAGAAACATTCGGTGATTTGTTAAAAACGTCGTTTTGATTGTTTGCTTTGTTGTCCTAACACACTAAGACTCCATGGAATTTAATTTATTTGTTTCCATTGTTTAAGTTGTTCAACAATCAGTTTATAACGTTAAAATATCGGTTCAATCGATAACACGTGGCTTTTCATTGTTTACTTTGTTTAACAATGGAATACGGTATTTCGTTTCCCAACAATGGAATATAAGCAAAGGATCGGTTTTGCGGGCTCCAACAATAACCGAATATGAAGAAACATTCGGTGTTTTGTTAAAAACGTCGGTTTGTTAGTTTGCTTTGTTGTCCTAAAACACTGCGACTCCATGGAATTTAATTTATTTGTTTCCATTGTTTAAGTTGTTCAACAATCGGTTTATAACGTTAAAATGCCGGTTCAATCGGTAACACATGGCTTTTCTTTGTTTACATTGTGCAACAATGGAATACGGTATTTCGTTGCCCAACAATGGAATATAAGCAATGGATCGGTTTTGCGGGCTCCAACAATAACCGAATATGAAGAAACATTCGGTGTTTTGTTAAAAACGTCGGTTTGTTAGTTTGCTTTGTTGTCCTAAAACACTGCGACTCCATGGAAATTAATTTATTTGTTTCCATTGTTTAAGTTGTTCAACAATTGGTTTATAACGTTAAAATATTGGTTTAATCGGCAACACGTGGCTTTTCTTTGTTTACTTTGTGCAAAAATTGAATACGGTATTTCGTTGACTAACAATGGAATATAAGCAAAGGATCGGTTTTGCGGGCTCCAACAATATCCGAATATGAAGAAACATTCGGTGTTTTTTTTAAAAAACGTCGGTCTATTAGTGTGCTTTGTTGTCTTAACACGATTTAACTCCATGGCGTTTAATTTTTTTGTTTCCATTGTTTAAGTGGTTCAAAAATCGGCTTATAACGTAAAAATATCGGTTCTATCGGTAACACATGGCTTTTCTTTGTTTACATTGTGCAACAATGGAATACGGTATTTCGTTGCCCAACAATGGAATATAAGCAAAGGATCGGTTTTGCGGCCTCCAACAATAACCGAATATGAAGAAAGATTCGGTGTTTTGTTAAAAACGTCGGTTTGTTAGTTTGCTTTGTTGTCCTAACACACTAAGACTCCATGGAATTTAATTTATTTGTTTCCATTGTTTAAGTTGTTCAACAATCGGTTTATAACATTAAAATATCTGTTCAATCGGTAACACGTGGCTTTTCTTTGTTTACTTTGTGCAACAATGGAATACGGTATATCGTTGCCCAACAATGGAATATAAGCAAAGGATCGTTTTTGCGGGCTCCAACAATAACCGAATATTAAGAAACATTCGATGTTTTGTTAAAAACGTCGTTTTGATAGTTTGCTTTGTTGTCCTAACACACTGAGACTCCATGGAATTTAATTTATTTGTTTCCATTGTTTAAGTTGTTCAACAATCGGTTTATAACATTAAAATATCTGTTCAATCGGTAACACGTGGCTTTTCTTTGTTTACTTTGTGCAACAATGGAATACGGTATATCGTTGCCCAACAATGGAATATAAGCAAAGGATCATTTTTGCGGCCTCCAACAATAACCGAATATGAAGAAACATTCGGTGTTTTGTTAAAAACGTCGTTTTGATAGTTTGCTTTGTTGTCCTAACACACTGAGACTCCATGGAATTTAATTTATTTGTTTCCATTGTTTAAGTTGTTCAACAATCGGTTTATAACGTTAAAATGCCGGTTAAATCGGTAACACATGGCTTTTCTTTGTTTACATTGTGCAACAATGGAACACTGTATTGCGTTGCCCAACAATGGAATATAAGCAATGGATCGGTTTTGCGGGCTCCAACAATAACCGCATATGAAGAAACATTCGGTGTTTTGTTAAAAACGTCGTTTTGATAGTTTGCTTTGTTGTCCTAACACACTGAGACACCTTGGAATTTAATTTATTTGTTTCAATTGTTTCAGTTGTTCAACAATTGGTTTATAACGTTAAATTATTGGTTTAATCGGCAACACGTGGCTTTTCTTTGTTTACTTTGTGCAACAATTGAATACGGTATTTCGTTGACCAACAATGGAATAAAAGCAAAGGATCGGGTTTGCGGGCTCCAACAATATCCGAATATGAAGAAACATTCGGTGTTTTTTTTTTAAAAACGTCGGTCTGTTAGTGTGCTTTGTTGTCTTAACACGATTTAACTCCATGGCGTTTAATTTTTTTGTTTCCATTGTTTAAGTGGTTCAAAAATCGGCTTATAACGTAAAAATATCGGTTCTATCGGTAACACATGGCTTTTCTTTGTTTACATTGTGCAACAATGGAATACGGTATTTCGTTGCCCAACAATGGAATATAAGCAAAGGATCGGTTTTGCGGCCTCCAACAATAACCGAATATGAAGAAAGATTCGGTGTTTTGTTAAAAACGTCGGTTTGTTAGTTTGCTTTGTTGTCCCAACACACTTAGACTCCATGGCATTTAGTTTATTTGTTTCCATTGTTTAAGTGGATCACAAATCGGCTTATAACGTTAAAATATAGGTTCAATCGGTAACACATGGCTTTTCTTTGTTTACATTGTGCAACAATGGAATACGGTATTTCGTTGCCCAAGAATAGAATATAAGCAAAGGATCTGTTTTGCGGGCTCCAACAATAACCGAATATGAAGAAACATTCGGTGATTTGTTAAAAACGTCGTTTTGATAGTTTGCTTTGTTGTCCTAACACACTCAGACTCCATGGAATTTAATTTATTTGTTTCCATTGTTTAAGTTGTTCAACAATCGGTTTATAACATTAAAATATCTGTTCAATCGGTAACACGTGGCTTTTCTTTGTTTACTTTGTGCAACAATGGAATACGGTATATCGTTACCCAACAATGGAATATAAGCAAAGGATCGTTTTTGCGGGCTCCAACAATAACCGAATATGAAGAAACATTCGGTGATTTGTTAAAAACGTCGGTTTGTTAGTTTGCTTTGTTGTCTTAAAACACTGCGACTTCATGGAATTTAATTTATTTGTTTCCACTGTTTAAGTTGTTCAACAATCAGTTTATAACGTTAAAATATCGGTTCAATCGATAACACGTGGCTTTTCATTGTTTACTTTGTTTAACAATGGAATACGGTATTTCCTTTCACAACAATGGAATATAAGCAAAGGATCGATTTTGCGGGCTCCAACAATAACCGAATATGAAGAAACATTCGGTGTTTTGTTAAAAACGTCGTTTTGATAGTTTGCTTTGTTGTCCTAACACACTGAGACTCCGTGGAATTTAATTTATTTGTTTCCATTGTTTAAGTTGTTCAACAATCGGTTTATAACGTTAAAATGCCGGTTAAATCGGTAACACATGGCTTTTCTTTGTTTACATTGTGCAACAATGGAACACTGTATTTCGTTGCCCAACAATGGAATATAAGCAATGGATCGGTTTTGCGGGCTCCAACAATAATCGAATATGAAGAAACATTCGGTGTTTTGTTAAAATCGTCGTTTTGATAGTTTGCTTTGTTGTCCTAACTCACTGAGACACCTTGGAATTTAATTTATTTGTTTCCATTGTTTCAGTTGTTCAACAATTGGTTTATAACGTTAAAATATTGGTTTAATCGGCAACACGTGGCTTTTCTTTGTTTACTTTGTGCAACAATTGAATACGGTATTTCGTTGACCAACAATGGAATATAAGCAAAGGATCGGTTTTGCGGGCTCCAACAATATCCGAATATGAAGAAACATTCGGTGTTTTTTTTAAAAAACGTCGGTCTGTTAGTGTGCTTTGTTGTCTTAACACGATTTAACTACATGGCGTTTAATTTTTTTGTTTCCATTGTTTAAGTGGTTCAAAAATCGGCGTATAACGTAAAAATATAGGTTCAATCGGTAACACGTGGCTTTTTTTTTGTTTACATTGTGCAACAATGGAATACTGTATTTCGTTGCCCAACAATAGAATATAAGCAAAGGATCTGTTTTGCGGGCTCCAACAATAACCGAATATGAAGAAACATTCGGTGATTTGTTAAAAACGTCGTTTTGATAGTTTGCTTTGTTGTCCTAACACACTAAGACTCCATGGAATTTAATTTATTTGTTTCCATTGTTTAAGTTGTTCAACAATCGGTTTATAACATTAAAATATCTGTTCAATCGGTAACACGTGGCTTTTCTTTGTTTACTTTGTGCAACAATGGAATACGGTATATCGTTGCCCAACAATGGAATATAAGCAAAGGATCGTTTTTGCGGGCTCCAACAATAACCGAATATGAAGAAACATTCGGTGTTTTGTTAAAAACGTCGTTTTGATAGTTTGCTTTGTTGTCCTAACACACTGAGACTCCATGGAATTTAATTTATTTGTTTCCATTGTTTAAGTTGTTCAACAATCGGTTTATAACGTTAAAATGCCGGTTAAATCGGTACCACATGGCTTTTCTTTGTTTACATTGTGCAACAATGGAACACTGTATTTCGTTGCCCAACAATGGAATATAAGCAATGGATCGGTTTTGCGGGCTCCAACAATAATCGAATATGAAGAAACATTCGGTGTTTTGTTAAAATCGTCGTTTTGATAGTTTGCTTTGTTGTCCTAACTCACTGAGACACCATGGAATTTAATTTATTTGTTTCCATTGTTTAAGTTGTTCAACAAACGGTTTATAACGTTAAAATGCCGGTTAAATCGGTAACACGTGGCTTTTCTTTGTTTACATTGTGCAACAATGGAACACTGTATTTCGTTGCCCAACAATGGAATATAAGCAATGGATCGGTTTTGCGGCCTCCAACAATAACCGAATATTAAGAAACA
Source organism: Maratus speciosus (assembly GCA_963932465.1). NCBI lineage: Eukaryota > Metazoa > Arthropoda > Arachnida > Araneae > Salticidae > Maratus > Maratus speciosus. Next base: position 1,490,795 of record CAWVRF010001084.1, read on the forward strand.
TTCGATGTTTTGTTAAAAACGGCGTTTTGATAGTTTGCTTTGTTGTCCTAACACACTGAGACTCCATGGAATTTAATTTATTTGTTTCCATTGTTTAAGTTGTTCAACAATCGGTTTATAACGTTAAAATGCCGGTTAAATCGGTAACACATGGCTTTTCTTTGTTTACATTGTGCAACAATGGAACACTGTATTTCGTTGCCCAACAATGGAATATAAGCAATGGATCGGTTTTGCGGGCTCCAACAATAATCGAATATGAAGAAACATTCGGTGTTTTGTTAAAATCGTCGTTTTGATAGTTTGCTTTGTTGTCCTAACTCACTGAGACACCATGGAATTTAATTTATTTGTTTCCATTGTTTAAGTTGTTCAACAAACGGTTTATAACGTTAAAATGCCGGTTAAATCGGTAACACGTGGCTTTTCTTTGTTTACATTGTGCAACAATGGAACACTGTATTTCGTTGCCCAACAATGGAATATAAGCAATGGATCGGTTTTGCGGCCTCCAACAATAACCGAATATTAAGAAACATTCGATGTTTTGTTAAAAACGGCGTTTTGATAGTTTGCTTTGTTGTCCTAACACACTGAGACTCCATGGAATTTAATTTATTTGTTTCCATTGTTTAAGTTGTTCAACAATCGGTTTATAACATTAAAATATCTGTTCAATCGGTAACACGTGGCTTTTCTTTGTTTACTTTGTGCAACAATGGAATACGGTATATCGTTGGCCAACAATGGAATATAAGCAAAGGATCGGTTTTGCGGGCTCCAACAATAACCGAATATGAAGTAACATTCGGTGTTTTGTTAAAAACGTCGGTTTGTTAGTTTGCTTTGTTGCCCTAAAAGACTGCGACTCCATGGAATTTAATTTATTTGTTTCCATTGTTTAAGTTGTTCAACAATCGGTTTATAACGTTAAAATGCCGGTTCAATCGGTAACACATGGCTTTTCTTTGTTTACATTGTGCAATAATGGAATACGGTATTTCGTTGCCCAACAATGGAGTATAAGCAAAGGATCGGTTTTGCGGGCTCCAACAATAACCGAATATGAAGAGACTTTCGGTGTTTTGTTAAAAACGTCGGTTTGTTAGTATGGTTTGTTGTCCTAAAACACTGCGACTCCATGGAATTTAATTTATTTGTTTCCATTGTTTAAGTTGTTGAACAATCGGTTTATAACGTTAAAATGCCGGTTCAATCGGTAACACGTGGCTTTTCTTTGTTTACTTTGTGCAACAATGGAATACGGTATATCGTTTCCCAACAATGGAATATAAGCAAAGGATCGGTTTTGCGGGCTCCAACAATAACCGAATATTAAGAAACATTCGGTGTTTTGTTAAAAAACGTCGGTTTGTTAGTTTGCTTTTTTGTCCTAATACACTGCGACTCCATGGAAATTAATTTATTTGTTTCCATTGTTTAAGTTGTTCAACAATTGGTTTATAACGTTAAAATATTGGTTTAATCGGCAACACGTGGCTTTTCTTTGTTTACTTTGTGCAAAAATTGAATACGGTATTTCGTTGACCAACAATGGAATATAAGCAAAGGATCGGTTTTGCGGGCTCCAACAATATCCGAATATGAAGAAACATTCGGTGTTTTTTTTTAAAAACGTCGGTCTATTAGTGTGCTTTGTTGTCTTAACACGATTTAACTCCATGGCGTTTAATTTTTTTGTTTCCATTGTTTAAGTGGTTCAAAAATCGGCTTATAACGTAAAAATATCGGTTCTATCGGTAACACATAGCTTTTCTTTGTTTACATTGTGCAACAATGGAATATAAGCAAAGGATCGGTTTTGCGGCCTCCAACAATAACCGAATATGAAGAAAGATTCGGTGTTTTGTTAAAAACGTCGGTTTGTTAGTTTGCTTTGTTGTCCTAACACACTTAGACTCCATGGCATTTAGTTTATTTGTTTCCATTGCTTAAGTGGTTCACAAATCGGCTTATAACGTTAAAATATAGGTTCAATCGGTAACACGTGGCTTTTTTTTGTTTACATTGTGCAACAATGGAATACTGTATTTCGTTGCCCAACAATAGAATATAAGCAAAGGATCTGTTTTGCGGGCTCCAACAATAACCGAATATGAAGAAACATTCGGTGATTTGTTAAAAACGTCGTTTTGATAGTTTGCTTTGTTGTCCTAACACACTAAGACTCCATGGAATTTAATTTATTTGTTTCCATTGTTTAAGATGTTCAACAATCGGTTTATAACATTAAAATATCAGTTCAATCGGTAACACGTGCCTTTTCTTTGTTTACTTTGTGCAACAATGGAATACGGTATATCGTTGCCCAACAATGGAATATAAGCAAAGGATCGTTTTTGCGGGCTCCAACAATAACCGAATATTAAGAGACATTCGATGTTTTGTTAAAAACGTCGTTTTGATAGTTTGCTTTGTTGTCCTAACACACTGAGACTCCATGGAATTTAATTTATTTGTTTCCATTGTTTAAGTTGTTCAACAATCGGTTTATAACATTAAAATATCTGTTCAATCGGTAACACATGGCTTTTCTTTGTTTACATTGTGCAATAATGGAATACGGTATTTCGTTGCCCAACAATGGAGGATCGGTTTTGCGGGCTCCAACAATAACCGAATATGAAGAGACTTTCGGTGTTTTGTTAAAAACGTCGGTTTGTTAGTTTGATTTGTTGTCCTAAAACACTGCGACTCCATGGAATTTAATTTATTTGTTTCCATTGTTTAAGTTGTTCAACAATCGGTTTATAACGTTAAAATGCCGGTTCAATCGGTAACACGTGTCTTTTCTTTGTTTACTTTGTGCAACAATGGAATACGGTATATCGTTTCCCAACAATGGAATATAAGCAAAGGATCGGTTTTGCGGGCTCCAACAATAACCGAATATGAAGAAACATTCGGTGATTTGTTAAAAACGTCGTTTTGATAGTTTGCTTTGTTGTCCTAACACACTAAGACTCCATGGAATTTAATTTATTTGTTTCCATTGTTTAAGTTGTTCAACAATCGTTTTATAACATTAAAATATCTGTTCAATCGGTAACACGTGGCTTTTCTTTGTTTACTTTGTGCAACAATGGAATACGGTCTATCGTTGCCCAACAATGGAATATAAGCAAAGGATCGTTTTTGCGGGCTCCAACAATAACCGAATATGAAGAAACATTCGGTGATTTGTTAAAAACGTCGGTTTGTTAGTTTGCTTTGTTGTCTTAAAACACTGCGACTTCATGGAATTTAATTTATTTGTTTCCATTGTTTAAGTTGTTCAACAATCGGTTTATAACAATAAAATATCTGTTCAATCGATAACACGTGGCTTTTCATTGTTTACTTTGTTTAACAATGGAATACGGTATTTCGTTTCACAACAATGGAATATAACCAAAGGATCGATTTTGCGGGCTCCAACAATAACCGAATATGAAGAAACATTCGGTGTTTTGTTAAAAACGTCGTTTTGATAGTTTGCTTTGTTGTCCTAACACACTGAGACTCCATGGAATTTAATTTATTTGTTTCCATTGTTTCAGTTGTTCAACAATTGGTTTATAACGTTAAAATATTGGTTTAATCGGCAACACGTGGCTTTTCTTTGTTTACTTTGTGCAACAATTGAATACGGTATTTCGTTGACCAACAATGGAATATAATCAAAGGATCGGTTTTGCGGGCTCCAACAATATCCGAATATGAAGAAACATTCGGTGTTTTTTTTTAAAAAACGTCGGTCTGTTAGTGTGCTTTGTTGTCTTAACACGATTTAACTCCATGGCGTTTAATTTTTTTGTTTCCATTGTTTAAGTGGTTCAAAAATCGGCTTATAACGTAAAAATATCGGTTCTATCGGTAACACATGGCTTTTCTTTGTTTACATTGTGCAACAATGGAATACGGTATTTCGTTGCCCAACAATGGAATATAAGCAAAGGATCGGTTTTGCGGCCTCCAACAATAACCGAATATGAAGAAAGATTCGGTGTTTTGTTAAAAACGTCGGTTTGTTAGTTTGCTTTGTTGTCCCAACACACTTAGACTCCATGGCATTTAGTTTATTTGTTTCCATTGTTTAAGTGGATCACAAATCGGCTTATAACGTTAAAATATAGGTTCAATCGGTAACACGTGGCTTTTTTTTTGTTTACATTGTGCAACAATGGAATACTGTATTTCGTTGCCCAAGAATAGAATATAAGCAAAGGATCTGTTTTGCGGGCTCCAACAATAACCGAATATGAAGAAACATTCGGTGATTTGTTAAAAACGTCGTTTTGATAGTTTGCTTTGTTGTCCTAACACACTCAGACTCCATGGAATTTAATTTATTTGTTTCCATTGTTTAAGTTGTTCAACAATCGGTTTATAACATTAAAATATCTGTTCAATCGGTAACACGTGGCTTTTCTTTGTTTACTTTGTGCAACAATGGAATACGGTATATCGTTACCCAACAATGGAATATAAGCAAAGGATCGTTTTTGCGGGCTCCAACAATAACCGAATATGAAGAAACATTCGGTGATTTGTTAAAAACGTCGGTTTGTTAGTTTGCTTTGTTGTCTTAAAACACTGCGACTTCATGGAATTTAATTTATTTGTTTCCACTGTTTAAGTTGTTCAACAATCAGTTTATAACGTTAAAATATCGGTTCAATCGATAACACGTGGCTTTTCATTGTTTACTTTGTTTAACAATGGAATACGGTATTTCCTTTCACAACAATGGAATATAAGCAAAGGATCGATTTTGCGGGCTCCAACAATAACCGAATATGAAGAAACATTCGGTGTTTTGTTAAAAACGTCGTTTTGATAGTTTGCTTTGTTGTCCTAACACACTGAGACTCCATGGAATTTAATTTATTTGTTTCCATTGTTTAAGTTGTTCAACAATCGGTTTATAACGTTAAAATGCCGGTTAAATCGGTAACACATGGCTTTTCTTTGTTTACATTGTGCAACAATGGAACACTGTATTTCGTTGCCCAACAATGGAATATAAGCAATGGATCGGTTTTGCGGGCTCCAACAATAATCGAATATGAAGAAACATTCGGTGTTTTGTTAAAATCGTCGTTTTGATAGTTTGCTTTGTTGTCCTAACTCACTGAGACACCTTGGAATTTAATTTATTTGTTTCCATTGTTTCAGTTGTTCAACAATTGGTTTATAACGTTAAAATATTGGTTTAATCGGCAACACGTGGCTTTTCTTTGTTTACTTTGTGCAACAATTGAATACGGTATTTCGTTGACCAACAATGGAATATAAGCAAAGGATCGGTTTTACGGGCTCCAACAATATCCGAATATGAAGAAACATTCGGTGTTTTTTTTAAAAAACGTCGGTCTGTTAGTGTGCTTTGTTGTCTTAACACGATTTAACTACATGGCGTTTAATTTTTTTGTTTCCATTGTTTAAGTGGTTCAAAAATCGGCGTATAACGTAAAAATATAGGTTCAATCGGTAACACGTGGCTTTTTTTTTGTTTACATTGTGCAACAATGGAATACTGTATTTCGTTGCCCAACAATAGAATATAAGCAAAGGATCTGTTTTGCGGGCTCCAACAATAACCGAATATGAAGAAACATTCGGTGATTTGTTAAAAACGTCGTTTTGATAGTTTGCTTTGTTGTCCTAACACACTAAGACTCCATGGAATTGAATTTATTTGTTTCCATTGTTTAAGTTGTTCAACAATCGGTTTATAACATTAAAATATCTGTTCAATCGGTAACACGTGGCTTTTCTTTGTTTACTTTGTGCAACAATGGAATACGGTATATCGTTGCCCAACAATGGAATATAAGCAAAGGATCGTTTTTGCGGGCTCCAACAATAACCGAATATGAAGAAACATTCGGTGTTTTGTTAAAAACGTCGTTTTGATAGTTTGCTTTGTTGTCCTAACACACTGAGACTCCATGGAATTTAATTTATTTGTTTCCATTGTTTAAGTTGTTCAACAAACGGTTTATAACGTTAAAATGCCGGTTAATCGGTAACACGTGGCTTTTCTTTGTTTACATTGTGCAACAATGGAACACTGTATTTCGTTGCCCAACAATGGAATAGAAGCAATGGATCGGTTTTGCGGCCTCCAACAATAACCGAATATTAAGAAACATTCGATGTTTTGTTAAAAACGGCGTTTTGATAGTTTGCTTTGTTGTCCTAACACACTGAGACTCCATGGAATTTAATTTATTTGTTTCCATTGTTTAAGTTGTTCAACAATCGGTTTATAACGTTAAAATGCCGGTTCAATCGGTAACACGTGTCTTTTCTTTGTTTACTTTGTGCAACAATGGAATACGGTATATCGTTTCCCAACAATGGAATATAAGCAAAGGATCGGTTTTGCGGGCTCCAACAATAACCGAATATGAAGAAACATTCGGTGATTTGTTAAAAACGTCGTTTTGATAGTTTGCTTTGTTGTCCTAACACACTAAGACTCCATGGAATTTAATTTATTTGTTTCCATTGTTTAAGTTGTTCAACAATCGTTTTATAACATTAAAATATCTGTTCAATCGGTAACACGTGGCTTTTCTTTGTTTACTTTGTGCAACAATGGAATACGGTCTATCGTTGCCCAACAATGGAATATAAGCAAAGGATCGTTTTTGCGGGCTCCAACAATAACCGAATATGAAGAAACATTCGGTGATTTGTTAAAAACGTCGGTTTGTTAGTTTGCTTTGTTGTCTTAAAACACTGCGACTTCATGGAATTTAATTTATTTGTTTCCATTGTTTAAGTTGTTCAACAATAGGTTTATAACAATAAAATATCTGTTCAATCGATAACACGTGGCTTTTCATTGTTTACTTTGTTTAACAATGGAATACGGTATTTCGTTTCACAACAATGGAATATAACCAAAGGATCGATTTTGCGGGCTCCAACAATAACCGAATATGAAGAAACATTCGGTGTTTTGTTAAAAACGTCGTTTTGATAGTTTGCTTTGTTGTCCTAACACACTGAGACTCCATGGAATTTAATTTATTTGTTTCCATTGTTTCAGTTGTTCAACAATTGGTTTATAACGTTAAAATGCCGGTTAAATCGGTAACACATGGCTTTTCTTTGTTTACATTGTGCAACAATGGAACACTGTATTTCGTTGCCCAACAATGGAATATAAGCAATGGATCGGTTTTGCGGGCTCCAACAATAATCGAATATGAAGAAACATTCGGTGTTTTGTTAAAATCGTCGTTTTGATAGTTTGCTTTGTTGTCCTAACTCACTGAGACACCATGGAATTTAATTTATTTGTTTCCATTGTTTAAGTTGTTCAACAAACGGTTTATAACGTTAAAATGCCGGTTAATCGGTAACACGTGGCTTTTCTTTGTTTACATTGTGCAACAATGGAACACTGTATTTCGTTGCCCAACAATGGAATATAAGCAATGGATCGGTTTTGCGGCCTCCAACAATAACCGAATATTAAGAAACATTCGATGTTTTGTTAAAAACGGCGTTTTGATAGTTTGCTTTGTTGTCCTAACACACTGAGACTCCATGGAATTTAATTTATTTGTTTCCATTGTTTAAGTTGTTCAACAATCGGTTTATAACGTTAAAATGCCGGTTAAATCGGTAACACATGGCTTTTCTTTGTTTACATTGTGCAACTATGGAACACTGTATTTCGTTGCCCAACAATGGAATATAAGCAATGGATCGGTTTTGCGGGCTCCAACAATAATCGAATATGAAGAAACATTCGGTGTTTTGTTAAAATCGTCGTTTTGATAGTTTGCTTTGTTGTCCTAACTCACTGAGACACCATGGAATTTAATTTATTTGTTTCCATTGTTTAAGTTGTTCAACAAACGGTTTATAACGTTAAAATGCCGGTTAAATCGGTAACACGTGGCTTTTCTTTGTTTACATTGTGCAACAATGGAACACTGTATTTCGTTGCCCAACAATGGAATATAAGCAATGGATCGGTTTTGCGGCCTCCAACAATAACCGAATATTAAGAAACATTCGATGTTTTGTTAAAAACGGCGTTTTGATAGTTTGCTTTGTTGTCCTAACACACTGAGACTCCATGGAATTTAATTTATTTGTTTCCATTGTTTAAGTTGTTCAACAATCGGTTTATAACATTAAAATATCTGTTCAATCGGTAACACGTGGCTTTTCTTTGTTTACTTTGTGCAACAATGGAATACGGTATATCGTTGGCCAACAATGGAATATAAGCAAAGGATCGGTTTTGCGGGCTCCAACAATAACCGAATATGAAGTAACATTCGGTGTTTTGTTAAAAACGTCGGTTTGTTAGTTTGCTTTGTTCCCCTAAAATACTGCGACTCCATGGAATTTAATTTATTTGTTTCCATTGTTTAAGTTGTTCAACAATCGGTTTATAACGTTAAAATGCCGGTTCAATCGGTAACACATGGCTTTTCTTTGTTTACATTGTGTAATAATGGAATACGGTATTTCGTTGCCCAACAATGGAGTATAAGCAAAGGATCGGTTTTGCGGGCTCCAACAATAACCGAATATGAAGAGACTTTCGGTGTTTTGTTAAAAACGTCGGTTTGTTAGTATGGTTTGTTGTCCTAAAACACTGCGACTCCATGGAATTTAATTTATTTGTTTCCATTGTTTAAGTTGTTGAACAATCGGTTTATAACGTTAAAATGCCGGTTCAATCGGTAACACGTGGCTTTTCTTTGTTTACTTTGTGCAACAATGGAATACGGTATATCGTTTCCCAACAATGGAATATAAGCAAAGGATCGGTTTTGCGGGCTCCAACAATAACCGAATATTAAGAAACATTCGGTGTTTTGTTAAAAAACGTCGGTTTGTTAGTTTGCTTTTTTGTCCTAAAACACTGCGACTCCATGGAAATTAATTTATTTGTTTCCATTGTTTAAGTTGTTCAACAATTGGTTTATAACGTTAAAATATTGGTTTAATCGGCAACACGTGGCTTTTCTTTGTTTACTTTGTGCAAAAATTGAATACGGTATTTCGTTGACCAACAATGGAATATAAGCAAAGGATCGGTTTTGCGGGCTCCAACAATATCCGAATATGAAGAAACATTCGGTGTTTTGTTAAAAACGTCGGTTTGTTAGTTTGCTTTGTTGTCCTAACACACTTAGACTCCATGGCATTTAGTTTATTTGTTTCCATTGCTTAAGTGGTTCACAAATCGGCTTATAACGTTAAAATATAGGTTCAATCGGTAACACGTGGCTTTTTTTTGTTTACATTGTGCAACAATGGAATACTGTATTTCGTTGCCCAACAATAGAATATAAGCAAAGGATCTGTTTTGCGGGCTCCAACAATAACCGAATATGAAGAAACATTCGGTGATTTGTTAAAAACGTCGTTTTGATAGTTTGCTTTGTTGTCCTAACACACTAAGACTCCATGGAATTTAATTTATTTGTTTCCATTGTTTAAGATGTTCAACAATCGGTTTATAACATTAAAATATCTGTTCAATCGGTAACACGTGGCTTTTCTTTGTTTACTTTGTGCAACAATGGAATACGGTATATCGTTGCCCAACAATGGAATATAAGCAAAGGATCGTTTTTGCGGGCTCCAACAATAACCGAATATTAAGAAACATTCGATGTTTTGTTAAAAACGTCGTTTTGATAGTTTGCTTTGTTGTCCTAACACACTGAGACTCCATGGAATTTAATTTATTTGTTTCCATTGTTTAAGTTGTTCAACAATCGGTTTATAACATTAAAATATCTGTTCAATCGGTAACACATGGCTTTTCTTTGTTTACATTGTGCAATAATGGAATACGGTATTTCGTTGCCCAACAATGGAGGATCGGTTTTGCGGGCTCCAACAATAACCGAATATGAAGAGACTTTCGGTGTTTTGTTAAAAACGTCGGTTTGTTAGTTTGATTTGTTGTCCTAAAACACTGCGACTCCATGGAATTTAATTTATTTGTTTCCATTGTTTAAGTTGTTCAACAATCGGTTTATAACGTTAAAATGCCGGTTCAATCGGTAACACGTGTCTTTTCTTTGTTTACTTTGTGCAACAATGGAATACGGTATATCGTTTCCCAACAATGGAATATAAGCAAAGGATCGGTTTTGCGGGCTCCAACAATAACCGAATATGAAGAAACATTCGGTGATTTGTTAAAAACGTCGTTTTGATAGTTTGCTTTGTTGTCCTAACACACTAAGACTCCATGGAATTTAATTTATTTGTTTCCATTGTTTAAGTTGTTCAACAATCGTTTTATAACATTAAAATATCTGTTCAATCGGTAACACGTGGCTTTTCTTTGTTTACTTTGTGCAACAATGGAATACGGTCTATCGTTGCCCAACAATGGAATATAAGCAAAGGATCGTTTTTGCGGGCTCCAACAATAACCGAATATGAAGAAACATTCGGTGATTTGTTAAAAACGTCGGTTTGTTAGTTTGCTTTGTTGTCTTAAAACACTGCGACTTCATGGAATTTAATTTATTTGTTTCCATTGTTTAAGTTGTTCAACAATCGGTTTATAACAATAAAATATCTGTTCAATCGATAACACGTGGCTTTTCATTGTTTACTTTGTTTAACAATGGAATACGGTATTTCGTTTCACAACAATGGAATATAACCAAAGGATCGATTTTGCGGGCTCCAACAATAACCGAATATGAAGAAACATTCGGTGTTTTGTTAAAAACGTCGTTTTGATAGTTTGCTTTGTTGTCCTAACACACTGAGACTCCATGGAATTTAATTTATTTGTTTCCATTGTTTCAGTTGTTCAACAATTGGTTTATAACGTTAAAGTATTGGTTTAATCGGCAACACGTGGCTTTTCTTTGTTTACTTTGTGCAACAATTGAATACGGTATTTCGTTGACCAACAATGGAATATAATCAAAGGATCGGTTTTGCGGGCTCCAACAATATCCGAATATGAAGAAACATTCGGTGTTTTTTTTAAAAAACGTCGGTCTGTTAGTGTGCTTTGTTGTCTTAACACGATTTAACTCCATGGGGTTTAATTTTTTTGTTTCCATTGTTTAAGTGGTTCAAAAATCGGCTTATAACGTAAAAATATCGGTTCTATCGCTAACACATGGCTTTTCTTTGTTTACATTGTGCAACAATGGAATACGGTATTTCGTTGCCCAACAATGGAATATAAGCAAAGGATCGGTGTTGCGGCCTCCAACAATAACCGAATATGAAGAAAGATTCGGTGTTTTGTTAAAAACGTCGGTTTGTTAGTTTGCTTTGTTGTCCCAACACACTTAGACTCCATGGCATTTAGTTTATTTGTTTCCATTGTTTAAGTGGTTCACAAATCGGCTTATAACGTTAAAATATAGGTTCAATCGGTAACACGTGGCTTTTTTTTTGTTTACATTGTGCAACAATGGAATACTGTATTTCGTTGCCCAACAATAGAATATAAGCAAAGGATCTGTTTTGCGGGCTCCTTCAATAACCGAATATGAAGAAACATTCGGTGATTTGTTAAAAACGTCGTTTTGATAGTTTGCTTTGTTGTCCTAACACACTAAGACTCCATGGAATTTAATTTATTTGTTTCCATTGTTTAAGTTGTTCAACAATCGGTTTATAACATTAAAATATCTGTTCAATCGGTAACACGTGGCTTTTCTTTGTTTACTTTGTGCAACAATGGAATACGGTATATCGTTGCCCAACAATGGAATATAAGCAAAGGATCGTTTTTGCGGCCTCCAACAATAACCGAATATGAAGAAACGATCGGTGATTTGTTAAAAACGTCGGTTTGTTAGTTTGCTTTGTTGTCTTAAAACACTGAGACTCCATGGAATTTAATTTATTTGTTTCCATTCTTTAAGTTGTTCAACAATCGGTTTATAACATTAAAATATCTGTTCAATCGGTAACACGTGGCTTTTCTTTGTTTACTTTGTGCAACAATGGAATACGGTATATCGTTGGCCAACAATGGAATATAAGCAAAGGATCGGTTTTGCGGGCTCCAACAATAACCGAATATGAAGAAACATTCGGTGTTTTGTTAAAAACGTCGGTTTGTTAGTTTGCTTTGTTGTCCTAAAATACTGCGACTCCATGGAATTTAATTTATTTGTTTCCATTGTTTAAGTTGTTCAACAATCGGTTTATAACGTTAAAATGCCGGTTCAATCGGTAACACATGGCTTTTCTTTGTTTACATTGTGCAATAATGGAATACGGTATTTCGTTGCCCAACAATGGAGTATAAGCAAAGGATCGGTTTTGCGGGCTCCAACAATAACCGAATATGAAGAGACTTTCGGTGTTTTGTTAAAAACGTCGGTTTGTTAGTTTGGTTTGTTGTCCTAAAACACTGCGACTCCATGGAATTTAATTTATTTGTTTCCATTGTTTAAGTTGTTCAACAATCGTTTTATAACATTAAAATATCTGTTCAATCGGTAACACGTGGCTTTTCTTTGTTTACTTTGTGCAACAATGGAATACGGTATATCGTTGCCCAACAATGGAATATAAGCAAAGGATCGTTTTTGCGGGCTCCAACAATAACCGAATATGAAGAAACATTCGGTGATTTGTTAAAAACGTCGGTTTGTTAGTTTGCTTTGTTGTCTTAAAACACTGCGACTTCATGGAATTTAATTTATTTGTTTCCATTGGTTAAGTTGTTCAACAATCGGTTTATAACATTAAAATATCTGTTCAATCGATAACACGTGGCTTTTCATTGTTTACTTTGTTTAACAATGGAATACGGTATTTCGTTTCACAACAATGGAATATAACCAAAGGATCGATTTTGCGGGCTCCAACAATAACCGAATATGAAGAAACATTCGGTGTTTTGTTAAAAACGTCGTTTTGATAGTTTGCTTTGTTGTCCTAACACACTGAGACTCCATGGAATTTAATTTATTTGTTTCCATTGTTTCAGTTGTTCAACAATTGGTTTATAACGTTAAAATATTGGTTTAATCGGCAACACGTGGCTTTTCTTTGTTTACTTTGTGCAACAATTGAATACGGTATTTCGTTGACCAACAATGGAATATAATCAAAGGATCGGTTTTGCGGGCTCCAACAATATCCGAATATGAAGAAACATTCGGTGTTTTTTTTTAAAAACGTCGGTCCGTTAGTGTGCTTTGTTGTCTTAACACGATTTAACTCCATGGGGTTTAATTTTTTTGTTTCCATTGTTTAAGTGGTTCAAAAATCGGCTTATAACGTAAAAATATCGGTTCTATCGGTAACACATGGCTTTTCTTTGTTTACATTGTGCAACAATGGAATACGGTATTTCGTTGCCCAACAATGGAATATAAGCAAAGGATCGGTGTTGCGGCCTCCAACAATAACCGAATATGAAGAAAGATTCGGTGTTTTGTTAAAAACGTCGGTTTGTTAGTTTGCTTTGTTGTCCCAACACACTTAGACTCCATGGCATTTAGTTTATTTGTTTCCATTGTTTAAGTGGTTCACAAATCGGCTTATAACGTTAAAATATAGGTTCAATCGGTAACACGTGGCTTTTTTTTTGTTTACATTGTGCAACAATGGAATACTGTATATCGTTGCCCAACAATAGAATATAAGCAAAGGATCTGTTTTGCGGGCTCCTTCAATAACCGAATATGAAGAAATATTCGGTGATTTGTTAAAAACGTCGTTTTGATAGTTTGCTTTGTTGTCCTAACACACTAAGACTCCATGGAATTTAATTTATTTGTTTTCATTGTTTAAGTTGTTCAACAATCGGTTTATAACATTAAAATATCTGTTCAATCGGTAACACGTGGCTTTTCTTTGTTTACTTTGTGCAACAATGGAATACGGTATATCGTTGCCCAACAATGGAATATAAGCAAAGGATCGTTTTTGCGGCCTCCAACAATAACCGAATATGAAGAAACGATCGGTGATTTGTTAAAAACGTCGGTTTGTTAGTTTGCTTTGTTGTCTTAAAACACTGAGACTCCATGGAATTTAATTTATTTGTTTCCATTGTTTAAGTTGTTCAACAATCGGTTTATAACATTAAAATATCTGTTCAATCGGTAACACGTGGCTTTTCTTTGTTTACTTTGTGCAACAATGGAATACGGTATATCGTTGGCCAACAATGGAATATAAGCAAAGGATCGGTTTTGCGGGCTCCAACAATAACCGAATATGAAGAAACATTCGGTGTTTTGTTAAAAACGTCGGTTTGTTAGTTTGCTTTATTGTCCTAAAACACTGCGACTCCATGGAATTTAATTTATTTGTTTCCATTGTTTAAGTTGTTCAACAATCGGTTTATAACGTTAAAATGCCGGTTCAATCGGTAACACATGGCTTTTCTTTGTTTACATTGTGCAATAATGGAATACGGTATTTCGTTGCCCAACAATGGAGGATCGGTTTTGCGGGCTCCAACAATAACCGAATATGAAGAGACTTTCGGTGTTTTGTTAAAAACGTCGGTTTGTTAGTTTGATTTGTTGTCCTAAAACACTGCGACTCCATGGAATTTAATTTATTTGTTTCCATTGTTTAAGTTGTTCAACAATCGGTTTATAACGTTAAAATGCCGGTTCAATCGGTAACACGTGGCTTTTCTTTGTTTACTTTGTGCAACAATGGAATACGGTATATCGTTGGCCAACAATGGAATATAAGCAAAGGATCGGTTTTGCGGGCTCCAACAATAACCGAATATGAAGAAACATTCGGTGTTTTGTTAAAAACGTCGGTTTGTTAGTTTGCTTTGTTGTCCTAAAATACTGCGACTCCATGGAATTTAATTTATTTGTTTCCATTGTTTAAGTTGTTCAACAATCGGTTTATAACGTTAAAATGCCGGTTCAATCGGTAACACATGGCTTTTCTTTGTTTACATTGTGCAATAATGGAATACGGTATTTCGTTGCCCAACAATGGAGTATAAGCAAAGGATCGGTTTTGCGGGCTCCAACAATAACCGAATATGAAGAGACTTTCGGTGTTTTGTTAAAAACGTCGGTTTGTTAGTTTGGTTTGTTGTCCTAAAACACTGCGACTCCATGGAATTTAATTTATTTGTTTCCATTGTTTAAGTTGTTCAACAATCGTTTTATAACATTAAAATATCTGTTCAATCGGTAACACGTGGCTTTTCTTTGTTTACTTTGTGCAACAATGGAATACGGTATATCGTTGCCCAACAATGGAATATAAGCAAAGGATCGTTTTTGCGGGCTCCAACAATAACCGAATATGAAGAAACATTCGGTGATTTGTTAAAAACGTCGGTTTGTTAGTTTGCTTTGTTGTCTTAAAACACTGCGACTTCATGGAATTTAATTTATTTGTTTCCATTGGTTAAGTTGTTCAACAATCGGTTTATAACATTAAAATATCTGTTCAATCGATAACACGTGGCTTTTCATTGTTTACTTTGTTTAACAATGGAATACGGTATTTCGTTTCACAACAATGGAATATAACCAAAGGATCGATTTTGCGGGCTCCAACAATAACCGAATATGAAGAAACATTCGGTGTTTTGTTAAAAACGTCGTTTTGATAGTTTGCTTTGTTGTCCTAACACACTGAGACTCCATGGAATTTAATTTATTTGTTTCCATTGTTTCAGTTGTTCAACAATTGGTTTATAACGTTAAAATATTGGTTTAATCGGCAACACGTGGCTTTTCTTTGTTTACTTTGTGCAACAATTGAATACGGTATTTCGTTGACCAACAATGGAATATAATCAAAGGATCGGTTTTGCGGGCTCCAACAATATCCGAATATGAAGAAACATTCGGTGTTTTCTTTTAAAAACGTCGGTCCGTTAGTGTGCTTTGTTGTCTTAACACGATTTAACTCCATGGGGTTTAATTTTTTTGTTTCCATTGTTTAAGTGGTTCAAAAATCGGCTTATAACGTAAAAATATCGGTTCTATCGGTAACACATGGCTTTTCTTTGTTTACATTGTGCAACAATGGAATACGGTATTTCGTTGCCCAACAATGGAATATAAGCAAAGGATCGGTGTTGCGGCCTCCAACAATAACCGAATATGAAGAAAGATTCGGTGTTTTGTTAAAAACGTCGGTTTGTTAGTTTGCTTTGTTGTCCCAACACACTTAGACTCCATGGCATTTAGTTTATTTGTTTCCATTGTTTAAGTGGTTCACAAATCGGCTTATAACGTTAAAATATAGGTTCAATCGGTAACACGTGGCTTTTTTTTTGTTTACATTGTGCAACAATGGAATACTGTATATCGTTGCCCAACAATAGAATATAAGCAAAGGATCTGTTTTGCGGGCTCCTTCAATAACCGAATATGAAGAAATATTCGGTGATTTGTTAAAAACGTCGTTTTGATAGTTTGCTTTGTTGTCCTAACACACTAAGACTCCATGGAATTTAATTTATTTGTTTCCATTGTTTAAGTTGTTCAACAATCGGTTTATAACATTAAAATATCTGTTCAATCGGTAACACGTGGCTTTTCTTTGTTTACTTTGTGCAACAATGGAATACGGTATATCGTTGCCCAACAATGGAATATAAGCAAAGGATCGTTTTTGCGGCCTCCAACAATAACCGAATATGAAGAAACGATCGGTGATTTGTTAAAAACGTCGGTTTGTTAGTTTGCTTTGTTGTCTTAAAACACTGAGACTCCATGGAATTTAATTTATTTGTTTCCATTGTTTAAGTTGTTCAACAATCGGTTTATAACATTAAAATATCTGTTCAATCGGTAACACGTGGCTTTTCTTTGTTTACTTTGTGCAACAATGGAATACGGTATATCGTTGGCCAACAATGGAATATAAGCAAAGGATCGGTTTTGCGGGCTCCAACAATAACCGAATATGAAGAAACATTCGGTGTTTTGTTAAAAACGTCGGTTTGTTAGTTTGCTTTATTGTCCTAAAACACTGCGACTCCATGGAATTTAATTTATTTGTTTCCATTGTTTAAGTTGTTCAACAATCGGTTTATAACGTTAAAATGCCGGTTCAATCGGTAACACATGGCTTTTCTTTGTTTACATTGTGCAATAATGGAATACGGTATTTCGTTGCCCAACAATGGAGGATCGGTTTTGCGGGCTCCAACAATAACCGAATATGAAGAGACTTTCGGTGTTTTGTTAAAAACGTCGGTTTGTTAGTTTGATTTGTTGTCCTAAAACACTGCGACTCCATGGAATTTAATTTATTTGT
This sequence comes from Maratus speciosus, assembly GCA_963932465.1. Classification (NCBI taxonomy): domain Eukaryota; kingdom Metazoa; phylum Arthropoda; class Arachnida; order Araneae; family Salticidae; genus Maratus; species Maratus speciosus. The sequence continues at coordinate 1,508,042 of CAWVRF010001084.1, forward strand.
TTCCATTGTTTAAGTTGTTCAACAATCGGTTTATAACGTTAAAATGCCGGTTCAATCGGTAACACGTGTCTTTTCTTTGTTTACTTTGTGCAACAATGGAATACGGTATATCGTTTCCCAACAATGGAATATAAGCAAAGGATCGGTTTTGCGGGCTCCAACAATAACCGAATATGAAGAAACATTCGGTGATTTGTTAAAAACGTCGTTTTGATAGTTTGCTTTGTTGTCCTAACACACTAAGACTCCATGGAATTTAATTTATTTGTTTCCATTGTTTAAGTTGTTCAACAATCGTTTTATAACATTAAAATATCTGTTCAATCGGTAACACGTGGCTTTTCTTTGTTTACTTTGTGCAACAATGGAATACGGTATATCGTTGCCCAACAATGGAATATAAGCAAAGGATCGTTTTTGCGGGCTCCAACAATAACCGAATATGAAGAAACATTCGGTGATTTGTTAAAAACGTCGGTTTGTTAGTTTGCTTTGTTGTCTTAAAACACTGCGACTTCATGGAATTTAATTTATTTGTTTCCATTGTTTAAGTTGTTCAACAATCGGTTTATAACATTAAAATATCTGTTCAATCGATAACACGTGGCTTTTCATTGTTTACTTTGTTTAACAATGGAATACGGTATTTCGTTTCACAACAATGGAATATAACCAAAGGATCGATTTTGCGGGCTCCAACAATAACCGAATATGAAGAAACATTCGGTGTTTTGTTAAAAACGTCGTTTTGATAGTTTGCTTTGTTGTCCTAACACACTGAGACTCCATGGAATTTAATTTATTTGTTTCCATTGTTTAAGTGGTTCAAAAATCGGCTTATAACGTAAAAATATCGGTTCTATCGGTAACACATGGCTTTTCTTTGTTTACATTGTGCAACAATGGAATACGGTATTTCGTTGCCCAACAATGGAATATAAGCAAAGGATCGGTGTTGCGGCCTCCAACAATAACCGAATATGAAGAAAGATTCGGTGTTTTGTTAAAAACGTCGGTTTGTTAGTTTGCTTTGTTTTCCCAACACACTTAGACTCCATGGCATTTAGTTTATTTGTTTCCATTGTTTAAGTGGTTCACAAATCGGCTTATAACGTTAAAATATAGGTTCAATCGGTAACACGTGGCTTTTTTTTTGTTTACATTGTGCAACAATGGAATACTGTATATCGTTGCCCAACAATAGAATATAAGCAAAGGATCTGTTTTGCGGGCTCCTTCAATAACCGAATATGAAGAAACATTCGGTGATTTGTTAAAAACGTCGTTTTGATAGTTTGCTTTGTTGTCCTAACACACTAAGACTCCATGGAATTTAATTTATTTGTTTCCATTGTTTAAGTTGTTCAACAATCGGTTTATAACATTAAAATATCTGTTCAATCGGTAACACGTGGCTTTTCTTTGTTTACTTTGTGCAACAATGGAATACGGTATATCGTTGCCCAACAATGGAATATAAGCAAAGGATCGTTTTTGCGGCCTCCAACAATAACCGAATATGAAGAAACGATCGGTGATTTGTTAAAAACGTCGGTTTGTTAGTTTGCTTTGTTGTCTTAAAACACTGAGACTCCATGGAATTTAATTTATTTGTTTCCATTGTTTAAGTTGTTCAACAATCGGTTTATAACATTAAAATATCTGTTCAATCGGTAACACGTGGCTTTTCTTTGTTTACTTTGTGCAACAATGGAATACGGTATATCGTTGGCCAACAATGGAATATAAGCAAAGGATCGGTTTTGCGGGCTCCAACAATAACCGAATATGAAGAAACATTCGGTGTTTTGTTAAAAACGTCGTTTTGATAGTTTGCTTTGTTGTCCTAACACACTGAGACTCCATGGAATTTAATTTATTTGTTTCCATTGTTTAAGTTGTTCAACAATCGGTTTATAACGTTAAAATGCCGGTTAAATCGGTAACACATGGCTTTTCTTTGTTTACATTGTGCAACAATGGAACACTGTATTTCGTTGCCCAACAATGGAATATAAGCAATGGATCGGTTTTGCGGGCTCCAACAATAATCGAATATGAAGAAACATTCGGTGTTTTGTTAAAATCGTCGTTTTGATAGTTTGCTTTGTTGTCCTAACTCACTGAGACACCTTGGAATTTAATTTATTTGTTTCCATTGTTTCAGTTGTTCAACAATTGGTTTATAACGTTAAAATATTGGTTTAATCGGCAACACGTGGCTTTTCTTTGTTTACTTTGTGCAACAATTGAATACGGTATTTCGTTGACCAACAATGGAATATAAGCAAAGGATCGGTTTTGCGGGCTCCAACAATATCCGAATATGAAGAAACATTCGGTGTTTTTTTTAAAAAACGTCGGTCTGTTAGTGTGCTTTGTTGTCTTAACACGATTTAGCTACATGGCGTTTAATTTTTTTGTTTCCATTGTTTAAGTGGTTCAAAAATCGGCGTATAACGTAAAAATATAGGTTCAATCGGTAACACGTGGCTTTTTTTTTGTTTACATTGTGCAACAATGGAATACTGTATTTCGTTGCCCAACAATAGAATATAAGCAAAGGATCTGTTTGGCGGGCTCCAACAATAACCGAATATGAAGAAACATTCGGTGATTTGTTAAAAACGTCGTTTTGATAGTTTGCTTTGTTGTCCTAACACACTAAGACTCCATGGAATTTAATTTATTTGTTTCAATTGTTTAAGTTGTTCAACAATCGGTTTATAACATTAAAATATCTGTTCAATCGGTAACACGTGGCTTTTCTTTGTTTACTTTGTGCAACAATGGAATACGGTATATCGTTGCCCAACAATGGAATATAAGCAAAGGATCGTTTTTGCGGGCTCCAACAATAACCGAATATGAAGAAACATTCGGTGTTTTGTTAAAAACGTCGTTTTGATAGTTTGCTTTGTTGTCCTAACACACTGAGACTCCATGGAATTTAATTTATTTGTTTCCATTGTTTAAGTTGTTCAACAATCGGTTTATAACGTTAAAATGCCGGTTAAATCGGTAACACATGGCTTTTCTTTGTTTACATTGTGCAACAATGGAACACTGTATTTCGTTGCCCAACAATGGAATATAAGCAATGGATCGGTTTTGCGGGCTCCAACAATAATCGAATATGAAGAAACATTCGGTGTTTTGTTAAAATCGTCGTTTTGGTAGTTTGCTTTGTTGTCCTAACTCACTGAGACACCATGGAATTTAATTTATTTGTTTCCATTGTTTAAGTTGTTCAACAAACGGTTTATAACGTTAAAATGCCGGTTAAATCGGTAACACGTGGCTTTTCTTTGTTTACATTGTGCAACAATGGAACACTGTATTTCGTTTCCCAACAATGGAATATAAGCAATGGATCGGTTTTGCGGCCTCCAACAATAACCGAATATTAAGAAACATTCGATGTTTTGTTAAAAACGGCGTTTTGATAGTTTGCTTTGTTGTCCTAACACACTGAGACTCCATGGAATTTAATTTATTTGTTTCCATTGTTTAAGTTGTTCAACAATCGGTTTATAACGTTAAAATGCCGGTTAAATCGGTAACACATGGCTTTTCTTTGTTTACATTGTGCAACAATGGAACACTGTATTTCGTTGCCCAACAATGGAATATAAGCAATGGATCGGTTTTGCGGGCTCCAACAATAATCGAATATGAAGAAACATTCGGTGTTTTGTTAAAATCGTCGTTTTGATAGTTTGCTTTGTTGTCCTAACTCACTGAGACACCATGGAATTTAATTTATTTGTTTCCATTGTTTAAGTTGTTCAACAAACGGTTTATAACGTTAAAATGCCGGTTAAATCGGTAACACGTGGCTTTTCTTTGTTTACATTGTGCAACAATGGAACACTGTATTTCGTTGCCCAACAATGGAATATAAGCAATGGATCCGTTTTGCGGCCTCCAACAATAACCGAATATTAAGAAACATTCGATGTTTTGTTAAAAACGGCGTTTTGATAGTTTGCTTTGTTGTCCTAACACACTGAGACTCCATGGAATTTAATTTATTTGTTTCCATTGTTTAAGTTGTTCAACAATCGGTTTATAACATTAAAATATCTGTTCAATCGGTAACACGTGGCTTTTCTTTGTTTACTTTGTGCAACAATGGAATACGGTATATCGTTGGCCAACAATGGAATATAAGCAAAGGATCGGTTTTGCGGGCTCCAACAATAACCGAATATGAAGTAACATTCGGTGTTTTGTTAAAAACGTCGGTTTGTTAGTTTGCTTTGTTGCCCTAAAATACTGCGACTCCATGGAATTTAATTTATTTGTTTCCATTGTTTAAGTTGTTCAACAATCGGTTTATAACGTTAAAATGCCGGTTCAATCGGTAACACATGGCTTTTCTTTGTTTACATTGTGCAATAATGGAATACGGTATTTCGTTGCCCAACAATGGAGTATAAGCAAAGGATCGGTTTTGCGGGCTCCAACAATAACCGAATATGAAGAGACTTTCGGTGTTTTGTTAAAAACGTCGGTTTGTTAGTTTGGTTTGTTGTCCTAAAACACTGCGACTCCATGGAATTTAATTTATTTGTTTCCATTGTTTAAGTTGTTGAACAATCGGTTTATAACGTTAAAATGCCGGTTCAATCGGTAACACGTGGCTTTTCTTTGTTTACTTTGTGCAACAATGGAATACGGTATGTCGTTTCCCAACAATGGAATATAAGCAAAGGATCGGTTTTGCGGGCTCCAACAATAACCGAATATTAAGAAACATTCGGTGTTTTGTTAAAAAACGTCGGTTTGTTAGTTTGCTTTTTTGTCCTAAAACACTGCGACTCCATGGAAATTAATTTATTTGTTTCCATTGTTTAAGTTGTTCAACAATTGGTTTATAACGTTAAAATATTGGTTTAATCGGCAACACGTGGCTTTTCTTTGTTTACTTTGTGCAAAAATTGAATACGGTATTTCGTTGACCAACAATGGAATATAAGCAAAGGATCGGTTTTGCGGGCTCCAACAATATCCGAATATGAAGAAACATTCGGTGTTTTTTTTTAAAAACGTCGGTCTATTAGTGTGCTTTGTTGTCTTAACACGATTTAACTCCATGGCGTTTAATTTTTTTGTTTCCATTGTTTAAGTGGTTCAAAAATCGGCTTATAACGTAAAAATATCGGTTCTATCGGTAACACATAGCTTTTCTTTGTTTACATTGTGCAACAATGGAATACGGTATTTCGTTGCCCAACAATGGAGTATAAGCAAAGGATCGGTTTTGCGGCCTCCAACAATAACCGAATATGAAGAAAGATTCGGTGTTTTGTTAAAAACGTCGGTTTGTTAGTTTGCTTTGTTGTCCTAACACACTTAGACTCCATGGCATTTAGTTTATTTGTTTCCATTGCTTAAGTGGTTCACAAATCGGCTTATAACGTTAAAATATAGGTTCAATCGGTAACACGTGGCTTTTTTTTGTTTACATTGTGCAACAATGGAATACTGTATTTCGTTGCCCAACAATAGAATATAAGCAAAGGATCTGTTTTGCGGGCTCCAACAATAACCGAATATGAAGAAACATTCGGTGATTTGTTAAAAACGTCGTTTTGATAGTTTGCTTTGTTGTCCTAACACACTAAGACTCCATGGAATTTAATTTATTTGTTTCCATTGTTTAAGATGTTCAACAATCGGTTTATAACATTAAAATATCTGTTCAATCGGTAACACGTGGCTTTTCTTTGTTTACTTTGTGCAACAATGGAATACGGTATATCGTTGCCCAACAATGGAATATAAGCAAAGGATCGTTTTTGCGGGCTCCAACAATAACCGAATATTAAGAAACATTCGATGTTTTGTTAAAAACGTCGTTTTGATAGTTTGCTTTGTTGTCCTAACACACTGAGACTCCATGGAATTTAATTTATTTGTTTCCATTGTTTAAGTTGTTCAACAATCGGTTTATAACATTAAAATATCTGTTCAATCGGTAACACGTGGCTTTTCTTTGTTTACTTTGTGCAACAATGGAATACGGTATATCATTGGCCAACAATGGAATATAAGCAAAGGATCGGTTTTGCGGGCTCCAACAATAACCGAATATGAAGAAACATTCGGTGTTTTGTTAAAAACGTCGGTTTGTTAGTTTGCTTTGTTGTCCTAAAACACTGCGACTCCATGGAATTTAATTTATTTGTTTCCATTGTTTAAGTTGTTCAACAATCGGTTTATAACGTTAAAATGCCGGTTCAATCGGTAACACATGGCTTTTCTTTGTTTACATTGTGCAATAATGGAATACGGTATTTCGTTGCCCAACAATGGAGGATCGGTTTTGCGGGCTCCAACAATAACCGAATATGAAGAGACTTTCGGTGTTTTGTTAAAAACGTCGGTTTGTTAGTTTGATTTGTTGTCCTAAAACACTGCGACTCCATGGAATTTAATTTATTTGTTTCCATTGTTTAAGTTGTTCAACAATCGGTTTATAACGTTAAAATGCCGGTTCAATCGGTAACACGTGTCTTTTCTTTGTTTACTTTGTGCAACAATGGAATACGGTATATCGTTTCCCAACAATGGAATATAAGCAAAGGATCGGTTTTGCGGGCTCCAACAATAACCGAATATGAAGAAACATTCGGTGATTTGTTAAAAACGTCGTTTTGATAGTTTGCTTTGTTGTCCTAACACACTAAGACTCCATGGAATTTAATTTATTTGTTTCCATTGTTTAAGTTGTTCAACAATCGTTTTATAACATTAAAATATCTGTTCAATCGGTAACACGTGGCTTTTCTTTGTTTACTTTGTGCAACAATGGAATACGGTATATCGTTGCCCAACAATGGAATATAAGCAAAGGATCGTTTTTGCGGGCTCCAACAATAACCCAATATGAAGAAACATTCGGTGATTTGTTAAAAACGTCGGTTTGTTAGTTTGCTTTGTTGTCTTAAAACACTGCGACTTCATGGAATTTAATTTATTTGTTTCCATTGTTTAAGTTGTTCAACAATCGGTTTATAACATTAAAATATCTGTTCAATCGATAACACGTGGCTTTTCATTGTTTACTTTGTTTAACAATGGAATACGGTATTTCGTTTCACAACAATGGAATATAAGCAAAGGATCGATTTTGCGGGCTCCAACAATAACCGAATATGAAGAAACATTCGGTGTTTTGTTAAAAACGTCGTTTTGATAGTTTGCTTTCTTGTCCTAACACACTGAGACTCCATGGAATTTAATTTATTTGTTTCCATTGTTTCAGTTGTTCAACAATTGGTTTATAACGTTAAAATATTGGTTTAATCGGCAACACGTGGCTTTTCTTTGTTTACTTTGTGCAACAATTGAATACGGTATTTCGTTGACCAACAATGGAATATAATCAAAGGATCGGTTTTGCGGGCTCCAACAATATCCGAATATGAAGAAACATTCGGTGTTTTTTTTTTAAAAACGTCGGTCTGTTAGTGTGCTTTGTTGTCTTAACACGATTTAACTCCATGGGGTTTACTTTTTTTGGTTCCATTGTTTAAGTGGTTCAAAAATCGGCTTATAACGTAAAAATATCGGTTCTATCGGTAACACATGGCTTTTCTTTGTTTACATTGTGCAACAATGGAATACGGTATTTCGTTGCCCAACAATGGAATATAAGCAAAGGATCGGTGTTGCGGCCTCCAACAATAACCGAATATGAAGAAAGATTCGGTGTTTTGTTAAAAACGTCGGTTTGTTAGTTTGCTTTGTTGTCCCAACACACTTAGACTCCATGGCATTTAGTTTATTTGTTTCCATTGTTTAAGTGGTTCACAAATCGGCTTATAACGTTAAAATATAGGTTCAATCGGTAACACGTGGCTTTTTTTTGTTTACATTGTGCAACAATGGAATACTGTATTTCGTTGCCCAACAATAGAATATAAGCAAAGGATCTGTTTTGCGGGCTCCTTCAATAACCGAATATGAAGAAACATTCGGTGATTTGTTAAAAACGTCGTTTTGATAGTTTGCTTTGTTGTCCTAACACACTAAGACTCCATGGAATTTAATTTATTTGTTTCCATTGTTTAAGTTGTTCAACAATCGGTTTATAACATTAAAATATCTGTTCAATCGGTAACACGTGGCTTTTCTTTGTTTACTTTGTGCAACAATGGAATACGGTATATCGTTGCCCAACAATGGAATATAAGCAAAGGATCGTTTTTGCGGCCTCCAACAATAACCGAATATGAAGAAACGATCGGTGATTTGTTAAAAACGTCGGTTTGTTAGTTTGCTTTGTTGTCTTAAAACACTGAGACTCCATGGAATTTAATTTATTTGTTTCCATTCTTTAAGTTGTTCAACAATCGGTTTATAACATTAAAATATCTGTTCAATCGGTAACACGTGGCTTTTCTTTGTTTACTTTGTGCAACAATGGAATACGGTATATCGTTGGCCAACAATGGAATATAAGCAAAGGATCGGTTTTGCGGGCTCCAACAATAACCGAATATGAAGAAACATTCGGTGTTTTGTTAAAAACGTCGGTTTGTTAGTTTGCTTTGTTGTCCTAAAATACTGCGACTCCATGGAATTTAATTTATTTGTTTCCATTGTTTAAGTTGTTCAACAATCGGTTTATAACGTTAAAATGCCGGTTCAATCGGTAACACATGGCTTTTCTTTGTTTACATTGTGCAATAATGGAATACGGTATTTCGTTGCCCAACAATGGAGTATAAGCAAAGGATCGGTTTTGCGGGCTCCAACAATAACCGAATATGAAGAGACTTTCGGTGTTTTGTTAAAAACGTCGGTTTGTTAGTTTGGTTTGTTGTCCTAAAACACTGCGACTCCATGGAATTTAATTTATTTGTTTCCATTGTTTAAGTTGTTCAACAATCGTTTTATAACATTAAAATATCTGTTCAATCGGTAACACGTGGCTTTTCTTTGTTTACTTTGTGCAACAATGGAATACGGTTTATCGTTGCCCAACAATGGAATATAAGCAAAGGATCGTTTTTGCGGGCTCCAACAATAACCGAATATGAAGAAACATTCGGTGATTTGTTAAAAACGTCGGTTTGTTAGTTTGCTTTGTTGTCTTAAAACACTGCGACTTCATGGAATTTAATTTATTTGTTTCCATTGTTTAAGTTGTTCAACAATCGGTTTATAACATTAAAATATCTGTTCAATCGATAACACGTGGCTTTTCATTGTTTACTTTGTTTAACAATGGAATACGGTATTTCGTTTCACAACAATGGAATATAACCAAAGGATCGATTTTGCGGGCTCCAACAATAACCGAATATGAAGAAACATTCGGTGTTTTGTTAAAAACGTCGTTTTGATAGTTTGCTTTGTTGTCCTAACACACTGAGACTCCATGGAATTTAATTTATTTGTTTCCATTGTTTCAGTTGTTCAACAATTGGTTTATAACGTTAAAATATTGGTTTAATCGGCAACACGTGGCTTTTCTTTGTTTACTTTGTGCAACAATGGAATACGGTATATCGTTTCCCAACAATGGAATATAAGCAAAGGATCGGTTTTGCGGGCTCCAACAATAACCGAATATTAAGAAACATTCGGTGTTTTGTTAAAAAACGTCGGTTTGTTAGTTTGATTTTTTGTCCTAAAACACTGCGACTCCATGGAAATTAGTTTATTTGTTTCCATTGTTTAAGTTGTTCAACAATTGGTTTATAACGTTAAAATATTGGTTTAATCGGCAACACGTGGCTTTTCTTTGTTTACTTTGTGCAAAAATTGAATACGGTATTTCGTTAACCAACAATGGAATATAAGCACAGGATCGGTTTTGCGGGCTCCAACAATATCCGAATATGAAGAAACATTCGGTGTTTTTTTTTTAAAACGTCGGTCTATTAGTGTGCTTTGTTGTCTTAACACGATTTAACTCCATGGCGTTTAATTTTTTTGTTTCCATTGTTTAAGTGGTTCAAAAATCGGCTTATAACGTAAAAATATCGGTTCTATCGGTAACACATAGCTTTTCTTTGTTTACATTGTGCAACAATGGAATACGGTATTTCGTTGCCCAACAATGGAATATAAGCAAAGGATCGGTTTTGCGGCCTCCAACAATAACCGAATATGAAGAAAGATTCGGTGTTTTGTTAAAAACGTCGGTTTGTTAGTTTGCTTTGTTGTCCTAACACACTTAGACTCCATGGCATTTAGTTTATTTGTTTCCATTGTTTAAGTGGTTCACAAATCGGCTTATAACGTTAAAATATAGGTTCAATCGGTAACACGTGGCTTTTTTTGTTTACATTGTGCGACAATGGAATACTGTATTTCGTTGCCCAACAATAGAATATAAGCAAAGGATCTGTTTTGCGGGCTCCAACAATAACCGAATATGAAGAAACATTCGGTGATTTGTTAAAAACGTCGTTTTGATAGTTTGCTGTGTTGTCCTAACACACTAAGACTCCATGGAATTTAATTTATTTGTTTCCATTGTTTAAGTTGTTCAACAATCGGTTTATAACATTAAAATATCTGTTCAATCGGTAACACGTGGCTTTTCTTTGTTTACTTTGTGCAACAATGGAATACGGTATATCGTTGGCCAACAATGGAATATAAGCAAAGGATCGGTTTTGCGGGCTCCAACAATAACCGAATATGAAGAAACATTCGGTGTTTTGTTAAAAACGTCGGTTTGTTAGTTTGCTTTGTTGTCCTAAAATACTGCGACTCCATGGAATTTAATTTATTTGTTTCCATTGTTTAAGTTGTTCAACAATCGGTTTATAACGTTAAAATGCCGGTTCAATCGGTAACACATGGCTTTTCTTTGTTTACATTGTGCAATAATGGAATACGGTATTTCGTTGCCCAACAATGGAGTATAAGCAAAGGATCGGTTTTGCGGGCTCCAACAATAACCGAATATGAAGAGACTTTCGGTGTTTTGTTAAAAACGTCGGTTTGTTAGTTTGGTTTGTTGTCCTAAAACACTGCCACTCCATGGAATTTAATTTATTTGTTTCCATTGTTTAAGTTGTTGAACAATCGGTTTATAACGTTAAAATGCCGGTTCAATCGGTAACACGTGGCTTTTCTTTGTTTACTTTGTGCAACAATGGAATACGGTATATCGTTTCCCAACAATGGAATATAAGCAAAAGATCGGTTTTGCGGGCTCCAACAATAACCGAATATTAAGAAACATTCGGTGTTTTGTTAAAAAACGTCGGTTTGTTAGTTTGCTTTTTTGTCCTAAAACACTGCGGCTCCATGGAAATTAATTTATTTGTTTCCATTGTTTAAGTTGTTCAACAATTGGTTTATAACGTTAAAATATTGGTTTAATCGGCAACACGTGGCTTTTCTTTGTTTACTTTGTGCAAAAATTGAATACGGTATTTCGTTGCCCAACAATGGAATATAAGCAAAGGATCGGTTTTGCGGCCTCCAACAATAACCGAATATGAAGAAAGATTCGGTGTTTTGTTAAAAACGTCGGTTTGTTAGTTTGCTTTGTTGTCCTAACACACTTAGACTATATGGCATTTAGTTTATTTGTTTCCATTGTTTAAGTGGTTCACAAATCGGCTTATAACGTTAAAATATAGGTTCAATCGGTAACACGTGGCTTTTTTTTGTTTACATTGTGCAACAATGGAATACTGTATTTCGTTGCCCAACAATAGAATATAAGCAAAGGATCTGTTTTGCGGGCTCCAACAATAACCGAATATGAAGAAACATTCGGTGATTTGTTAAAAACGTCGTTTTGATAGTTTGCTTTGTTGTCCTAACACACTAAGACTCCATGGAATTTAATTTATTTGTTTCCATTGTTTAAGATGTTCAACAATCGGTTTATAACATTAAAATATCTGTTCAATCGGTAACACGTGGCTTTTCTTTGTTTACTTTGTGCAACAATGGAATACGGTATATCGTTGCCCAACAATGGAATATAAGCAAAGGATCGTTTTTGCGGGCTCCAACAATAACCGAATATTAAGAAACATTCGATGTTTTGTTAAAAACGTCGGTTTGTTAGTTTGCTTTGTTGTCCTAAAACACTGCGACTCCATGGAATTTAATTTATTTGTTTCCATTGTTTAAGTTGTTCAACAATCGGTTTATAACGTTAAAATGCCGGTTCAATCGGTAACACGTGTCTTTTCTTTGTTTACTTTGTGCAACAATGGAATACGGTATATCGTTTCCCAACAATGGAATATAAGAAAAGGATCGGTTTTGCGGGCTCCAACAATAACCGAATATGAAGAAACATTCGGTGATTTGTTAAAAACGTCGTTTTGATAGTTTGCTTTGTTGTCCTAACACACTAAGACTCCATGGAATTTAATTTATTTGTTTCCATTGTTTAAGTTGTTCAACAATCGTTTTATAACATTAAAATATCTGTTCAATCGGTAACACGTGGCTTTTCTTTGTTTACTTTGTGCAACAATGGAATACGGTATATCGTTGCCCAACAATGGAATATAAGCAAAGGATCGTTTTTGCGGGCTCCAACAATAACCGAATATGAAGAAACATTCGGTGATTTGTTAAAAACGTCGGTTTGTTAGTTTGCTTTGTTGTCTTAAAACACTGCGACTTCATGGAATTTAATTTATTTGTTTCCATTGTTTAAGTTGTTCAACAATCGGTTTATAACATTAAAATATCTGTTCAATCGATAACACGTGGCTTTTCATTGTTTACTTTGTTTAACAATGGAATACGGTATTTCGTTTCACAACAATGGAATATAAGCAAAGGATCGATTTTGCGGGCTCCAACAATAACCGAATATGAAGAAACATTCGGTGTTTTGTTAAAAACGTCGTTTTGATAGTTTGCTTTGTTGTCCTAACACACTGAGACTCCATGGAATTTAATTTATTTTTTTCCATTGTTTCAGTTGTTCAACAATTGGTTTATAACGTTAAAATATTGGTTTAATCGGCAACACGTGGCTTTTCTTTGTTTACTTTGTGCAACAATTGAATACGGTATTTCGTTGACCAACAATGGAATATAATCAAAGGATCGGTTTTGCGGGCTCCAACAATATCCGAATATGAAGAAACATTCGGTGTTTTTTTTTAAAAACGTCGGTCTGTTAGTGTGCTTTGTTGTCTTAACACGATTTAACTCCATGGGGTTTAATTTTTTTGTTTCCATTGTTTAAGTGGTTCAAAAATCGGCTTATAACGTAAAAATATCGGTTCTATCGGTAACACATGGCTTTTCTTTGTTTACATTGTGCAACAATGGAATACGGTATTTCGTTGCCCAACAATGGAATATAAGCAAAGGATCGGTGTTGCGGCCTCCAACAATAACCGAATATGAAGAAAGATTCGGTGTTTTGTTAAAAACGTCGGTTTGTTAGTTTGCTTTGTTGTCCTAACACACTTAGACTCCATGGCATTTAGTTTATTTGTTTCCATTGTTTAAGTGGTTCACAAATCGGCTTATAACGTTAAAATATAGGTTCAATCGGTAACACGTGGCTTTTTTTTGTTTACATTGTGCAACAATGGAATACTGTATTTCGTTGCCCAACAATAGAATATAAGCAAAGGATCTGTTTTACGGGCTCCTTCAATAACCGAATATGAAGAAACATTCGGTGATTTGTTAAAAAAGTCGTTTTGATAGTTTGCTTTGTTGTGCTAACACACTAAGACTCCATGGAATTTAATTTATTTGTTTCCATTGTTTAAGTTGTTCAACAATCGGTTTATAACATTAAAATATCTGTTCAATCGGTAACACGTGGCTTTTCTTTGTTTACTTTGTGCAACAATGGAATACGGTATATCGTTGCCCAACAATGGAATATAAGCAAAGGATCGTTTTTGCAGCCTCCAACAATAACCGAATATTAAGAAACATTCGGTGTTTTGTTAAAAACGTCGGTTTGTTAGTTTGCTTTGTTGTCCTAAAACACTGCGACTCCATGGAATTTAATTTATTTGTTTCCATTGTTTAAGTTGTTCAACAATTGGTTTATAACTTTAAAATATTGGTTTAATCGGCAACACGTGGCTTTTCTTTGTTTACTTTGTGCAAATATTGAATACGGTATTTCGTTGACCAACAATGGAATATAAGCAAAGGATCGATTTTGCGGGCTCCAACAATATCCGAATATGAAGAAACATTCGGTGTTTTTTTAAAAAACGTCGGTCTGTTAGTGTGCTTTGTTGTCTTAACACGATTTAACTCCATGGCGTTTAATTTTTTTGTTTCCATTGTTTAAGTGGTTCAAAAATCGGCTTATAACGTAAAAATATCGGTTCTATCGGTAACACATGGCTTTTCTTTGTTTACATTGTGCAACAATGGAATACGGTATTTCGTTGCCCAACAATGGAATATAAGCAAAGGATCGGTTTTGCGGCCTCCAACAATAACCGAATATGAAGAAAGATTCGGTGTTTTGTTAAAAACGTCGGTTTGTTAGTTTGCTTTGTTGTCCTAACACACTTAGACTCCATGGCATTTAGTTTATTTGTTTCCATTGTTTAAATGGTTCACAAATCGGCTTATAACTTTAAAATATTGGTTTAATCGGCAACACGTGGCTTTTCTTTGTTTACTTTGTGCAAATATTGAATACGGTATTTCGTTGACCAACAATGGAATATAAGCAAAGGATCGATTTTGCGGGCTCCAACAATATCCGAATATGAAGAAACATTCGGTGTTTTTTTAAAAAACGTCGGTCTGTTAGTGTGCTTTGTTGTCTTAACACGATTTAACTCCATGGCGTTTAATTTTTTTGTTTCCATTGTTTAAGTGGTTCAAAAATCGGCTTATAACGTAAAAATATCGGTTCTATCGGTAACACATGGCTTTTCTTTGTTTACATTGTGCAACAATGGAATACTGTATTTCGTTGCCCAACAATAGAATATAAGCAAAGGATCTGTTTTGCGGGCTCCAACAATAACCGAATATGAAGAAACATTCGGTGATTTGTTAAAAACGTCGTTTTGATAGTTTGCTTTGTTGTCCTAACACACTGCGACTCCATGGAATTTAATTTATTTGTTTCCATTGTTTAAGTTGTTCAACAATCGGTTTATAACATTAAAATATCTGTTCAATCGGTAACACGTGGCTTTTCTTTGTTTACTTTGTGCAACAATGGAATACGGTATATCGTTGCCCAACAATGGAATATAAGCAAAGGATCGGTTTTGCGGGCTCCAACAATAACCGAATATTAAGAAACATTCGGTGTTTTGTTAAAAAACGTCGGTTTGTTAGTTTGCTTTTTTGTCCTAAAACACTGCGACTCCATGGAAATTAATTTATTTGTTTCCATTGTTTAAGTTGTTCAACAATTGGTTTATAACGTTAAAATATTGGTTTAATCGGCAACACGTGGCTTTTCTTTGTTTACTTTGTGCAAAAATTGAATACGGTATTTCGTTGACCAACAATGGAATATAAGCAAAGGATCGGTTTTGCGGGCTCCAACAATATCCGAATATGAAGAAACATTCGGTGTTTTTTTTTAAAAACGTCGGTCTATTAGTGTGCTTTGTTGTCTTAACACGATTTAACTCCATGGCGTTTAATTTTTTTGTTTCCATTGTTTAAGTGGTTCAAAAATCGGCTTATAACGTAAAAATATCTGTTCAATCGGTAACACGTGGCTTTTCTTTGTTTACTTTGTGCAACAATGGAATACGGTATATCGTTGCCCAACAATGGAATATAAGCAAAGGATCGGTTTTGCGGGCTCCAACAATAACCGAATATTAAGAAACATTCGGTGTTTTGTTAAAAAACGTCGGTTTGTTAGTTTGCTTTTTTGTCCTAAAACACTGCGACTCCATGGAAATTAATTTATTTGTTTCCATTGTTTAAGTTGTTCAACAATTGGTTTATAACGTTAAAATATTGGTTTAATCGGCAACACGTGGCTTTTCTTTGTTTACATTGTGCAACAATGGAATACGGTATTTCGTTGCCCAACAATGGAATATAAGCAAAGGATCGGTTTTGCGGCCTCCAACAATAACCGAATATGAAGAAAGATTCGGTGTTTTGTTAAAAACGTCGGTTTGTTAGTTTGCTTTGTTGTCCTAAAACACTTAGACTCCATGGCATTTAGTTTATTTGTTTCCATTGCTTAAGTGGTTCACAAATCGGCTTATAACGTTAAAATATAGGTTCAATCGGTAACACGTGGCTTTTTTTTGTTTACATTGTGCAACAATGGAATACTGTATTTCGTTGCCCAACAATAGAATATAAGCAAAGGATCTGTTTTGCGGGCTCCAACAATAACCGAATATGAAGAAACATTCGGTGATTTGTTAAAAACGTCGTTTTGATAGTTTGCTTTGTTGTCCTAACACACCAAGACTGCATGGAATTTAATTTATTTGTTTTCATTGTTTAAGATGTTCAACAATCGGTTTATAACATTAAAATATCTGTTCAATCGGTAACACGTGGCTTTTCTTTGTTTACTTTGTGCAACAATGGAATACGGTATATCGTTGCCCAACAATGGAATATAAGCAAAGGATCGTTTTTGCGGGCTCCAACAATAACCGAATATTAAGAAACATTCGATGTTTTGTTAAAAACGTCGTTTTGATAGTTTGCTTTGTTGTCCTAACACACTGAGACTCCATGGAATTTAATTTATTTGTTTCCATTGTTTAAGTTGTTCAACAATCGGTTTATAACATTAAAATATCTGTTCAATCGGTAACACGTGGCTTTTCTTTGTTTACTTTGTGCAACAATGGAATACGGTATATCGTTGGCCAACAATGGAATATAAGCAAAGGATCGGTTTTGCGGGCTCCAACAATAACCGAATATGAAGAAACATTCGGTGTTTTGTTAAAAACGTCGGTTTGTTAGTTTGCTTTGTTGTCCTAAAACACTGCGACTCCATGGAATTTAATTTATTTGTTTCCATTGTTTAAGTTGTTCAACAATCGGTTTATAACGTTAAAATGCCGGTTCAATCGGTAACACATGGCTTTTCTTTGTTTACATTGTGCAATAATGGAATACGGTATTTCGTTGCCCAACAATGGAGGATCGGTTTTGCGGGCTCCAACAATAACCGAATATGAAGAGACTTTCGGTGTTTTGTTAAAAACGTCGGTTTGTTAGCTTGATTTGTTGTCCTAAAACACTGCGACTCCATGGAATTTAATTTATTTGTTTCCATTGTTTAAGTTGTTCAACAATCGGTTTATAACGTTAAAATGCCGGTTCAATCGGTAACACGTGTCTTTTCTTTGTTTACTTTGTGCAACAATGGAATACGGTATATCGTTTCCCAACAATGGAATATAAGCAAAGGATCGGTTTTGCGGGCTCCAACAATAACCGAATATGAAGAAACATTCGGTGATTTGTTAAAAACGTCGTTTTGATAGTTTGCTTTGTTGTCCTAACACACTAAGACTCCATGGAATTTAATTTATTTGTTTCCATTGTTTAAGTTGTTCAACAATCGTTTTATAACATTAAAATATCTGTTCAATCGGTAACACGTGGCTTTTCTTTGTTTACTTTGTGCAACAATGGAATACGGTATATCGTTGCCCAACAATGGAATATAAGCAAAGGATCGTTTTTGCGGGCTCCAACAATAACCGAATATGAAGAAACATTCGGTGATTTGTTAAAAACGTCGGTTTGTTAGTTTGCTTTGTTGTCTTAAAACACTGCGACTTCATGGAATTTAATTTATTTGTTTCCATTGTTTAAGTTGTTCAACAATCGGTTTATAACATTAAAATATCTGTTCAATCGATAACACGTGGCTTTTCATTGTTTACTTTGTTTAACAATGGAATACGGTATTTCGTTTCACAACAATGGAATATAAGCAAAGGATCGATTTTGCGGGCTCCAACAATAACCGAATATGAAGAAACATTCGGTGTTTTGTTAAAAACGTCGTTTTGATAGTTTGCTTTGTTGTCCTAACACACTGAGACTCCATGGAATTTAATTTATTTGTTTCCATTGTTTCAGTTGTTCAACAATTGGTTTATAACGTTAAAATATTGGTTTAATCGGCAACACGTGGCTTTTCTTTGTTTACTTTGTGCAACAATTGAATACGGTATTTCGTTGACCAACAATGGAATATAATCAAAGGATCGGTTTTGCGGGCTCCAACAATATCCGAATATGAAGAAACATTCGTTGTTTTTTTTAAAAAACGTCGGTCTGTTAGTGTGCTTTGTTGTCTTAACACGATTTAACTCCATGGGGTTTAATTTTTTTGTTTCCATTGTTTAAGTGGTTCAAAAATCGGCTTATAACGTAAAAATATCGTTTCTATCGGTAACACATGGCTTTTCTTTGTTTACATTGTGCAACAATGGAATACGGTATTTCGTTGCCCAACAATGGAATATAAGCAAAGGATCGGTGTTGCGGCCTCCAACAATAACCGAATATGAAGAAAGATTCGGTGTTTTGTTAAAAACGTCGGTTTGTTAGTTTGCTTTGTTGTCCTAAAACACTGCGACTCCATGGAATTTAATTTATTTGTTTCCATTGTTTAAGTTGTTCAACAATCGGTTTATAACGTTAAAATGCCGGTTCAATCGGTAACACATGGCTTTTCTTTGTTTACATTGTGCAATAATGGAATACGGTATTTCGTTGCCCAACAATGGAGGATCGGTTTTGCGGGCTCCAACAATAACCGAATATGAAGAGACTTTCGGTGTTTTGTTAAAAACGTCGGTTTGTTAGCTTGATTTGTTGTCCTAAAACACTGCGACTCCATGGAATTTAATTTATTTGTTTCCATTGTTTAAGTTGTTCAACAATCGGTTTATAACGTTAAAATGCCGGTTCAATCGGTAACACGTGTCTTTTCTTTGTTTACTTTGTGCAACAATGGAATACGGTATATCGTTTCCCAACAATGGAATATAAGCAAAGGATCGGTTTTGCGGGCTCCAACAATAACCGAATATGAAGAAACATTCGGTGATTTGTTAAAAACGTCGTTTTGATAGTTTGCTTTGTTGTCCTAACACACTAAGACTCCATGGAACTTAATTTATTTGTTTCCATTGTTTAAGTTGTTCAACAATCGGTTTATAACATTAAAATATCTGTTCAATCGGTAACACGTGGCTTTTCTTTGTTTACTTTGTGCAACAATGGAATACGGTATATCGTTGCCCAACAATGGAATATAAGCAAAGGATCGTTTTTGCGGCCTCCAACAATAACCGAATATGAAGAAACGATCGGTGATTTGTTAAAAACGTCGGTTTGTTAGTTTGCTTTGTTGTCTTAAAACACTGAGACTCCATGGAATTTAATTTATTTGTTTCCATTGTTTAAGTTGTTCAACAATCGGTTTATAACATTAAAATATCTGTTCAATCGGTAACACGTGGCTTTTCTTTGTTTACATTGTGCAATAATGGAATACGGTATTTCGTTGCCCAACAATGGAGTATAAGCAAAGGATCGGTTTTGCGGGCTCCAACAATAACCGAATATGAAGAGACTTTCGGTGTTTTGTTAAAAACGTCGGTTTGTTAGTTTGGTTTGTTGTCCTACAACACTGCGACTCCATGGAATTTAATTTATTTGTTTCCATTGTTTAAGTTGTTGAACAATCGGTTTATAACGTTAAAATGCCGGTTCAATCGGTAACACGTGGCTTTTCTTTGTTTACTTTGTGCAACAATGGAATACGGTATATCGTTTCCCAACAATGGAATATAAGCAAAGGATCGGTTTTGCGGGCTCCAACAATAACCGAATATTAAGAAACATTCGGTGTTTTGTTAAAAAACGTCGGTTTGTTAGTTTGCTTTTTTGTCCTAAAACACTGCGACTCCATGGAAATTAATTTATTTGTTTCCATTGTTTAAGTTGTTCAACAATTGGTTTATAACGTTAAAATATTGGTTTAATCGGCAACACGTGGCTTTTCTTTGTTTACTTTGTGCAAAAATTGAATACGGTATTTCGTTGACCAACAATGGAATATAAGCAAAGGATCGGTTTTGCGGGCTCCATCAATATCCGAATATGAAGAAACATTCGGTGTTTTTTTTTAAAAACGTCGGTCTATTAGTGTGCTTTGTTGTCTTAACACGATTTAACTCCATGGCGTTTAATTTTTTTGTTTCCATTGTTTAAGTGGTTCAAAAATCGGCTTATAACGTAAAAATATCGGTTCTATCGGTAACACATAGCTTTTCTTTGTTTACATTGTGCAACAATGGAATACGGTATTTCGTTGCCCAACAATGGAATATAAGCAAAGGATCGGTTTTGCGGCCTCCAACAATAACCGAATATGAAGAAAGATTCGGTGTTTTGTTAAAAACGTCGGTTTGTTAGTTTGCTTTGTTGTCCTAACACACTTAGACTCCATGGAATTTAGTTTATTTGTTTCCATTGTTTAAGTGGTTCACAAATCGGCTTATAACGTTAAAATATAGGTTCAATCGGTAACACGTGGCTTTTTTTTGTTTACATTGTGCAACAATGGAATACGGTATTTCGTTGCCCAACAATGGAATATAAGCAAAGGATCGGTTTTGCGGCCTCCAACAATAACCGAATATGAAGAAAGATTCGGTGTTTTGTTAAAAACGTCGGTTTGTTAGTTTGCTTTGTTGTCCTAACACACTTAGACTCCATGGCATTTAGTTTATTTGTTTCCATTGCTTAAGTGGTTCACAAATCGGCTTATAACGTTAAAATATAGGTTCAATCGGTAACACGTGGCTTTTTTTTGTTTACATTGTGCAACAATGGAATACTGTATTTCGTTGCCCAACAATAGAATATAAGCAAAGGATCTGTTTTGCGGGCTCCAACAATAACCGAATATGAAGAAACATTCGGTGATTTGTTAAAAACGTCGTTTTGATAGTTTGCTTTGTTGTCCTAACACACTAAGACTCCATGGAATTTAATTTATTTGTTTCCATTGTTTAAGATGTTCAACAATCGGTTTATAACATTAAAATATCTGTTCAATCGGTAACACGTGGCTTTTCTTTGTTTACTTTGTGCAACAATGGAATACGGTATATCGTTGCCCAACAATGGAATATAAGCAAAGGATCGTTTTTGCGGGCTCCAACAATAACCGAATATTAAGAAACATTCGATGTTTTGTTAAAAACGTCGTTTTGATAGTTTGCTTTGTTGTCCTAACACACTGAGACTCCATGGAATTTAATTTATTTGTTTCCATTGTTTAAGTTGTTCAACAATCGGTTTATAACATTAAAATATCTGTTCAATCGGTAACACGTGGCTTTTCTTTGTTTACTTTGTGCAACAATGGAATACGGTATATCGTTGGCCAACAATGGAATATAAGCGAAGGATCGGTTTTGCGGGCTCCAACAATAACCGAATATGAAGAAACATTCGGTGATTTGTTAAAAACGTCGTTTTGATAGTTTGCTTTGTTGTCCTAACACACTAAGACTCCATGGAATTTAATTTATTTGTTTCCATTGTTTAAGTTGTTCAACAATCGTTTTATAACATTAAAATATCTGTTCAATCGGTAACACGTGGCTTTTCTTTGTTTACATTGTGCAATAATGGAAAACGGTATTTCGTTGCCCAACAATGGAGGATCGGTTTTGCGGGCTCCAACAATAACCGAATATGAAGAGACTTTCGGTGTTTTGTTAAAAACGTCGGTTTGTTAGTTTGATTTGTTGTCCTAAAACACTGCGACTCCATGGAATTTAATTTATTTGTTTCCATTGTTTAAGTTGTTCAACAATCGGTTTATAACGTTAAAATGCCGGTTCAATCGGTAACACGTGTCTTTTCTTTGTTTACTTTGTGCAACAATGGAATACGGTATATCGTTTCCCAACAATGGAATATAAGCAAAGGATCGGTTTTGCGGGCTCCAACAATAACCGAATATGAAGAAACATTCGGTGATTTGTTAAAAACGTCGTTTTGATAGTTTGCTTTGTTGTCCTAACACACTAAGACTCCATGGAATTTAATTTATTTGTTTCCATTGTTTAAGTTGTTCAACAATCGTTTTATAACATTAAAATATCTGTTCAATCGGTAACACGTGGCTTTTCTTTGTTTACTTTGTGCAACAATGGAATACGGTATATCGTTGCCCAACAATGGAATATAAGCAAAGGATCGTCTTTGCGGGCTCCAACAATAACCGAATATGAAGAAACATTCGGTGATTTGTTAAAAACGTCGGTTTGTTAGTTTGCTTTGTTGTCTTAAAACACTGCGACTTCATGGAATTTAATTTATTTGTTTCCATTGTTTAAGTTGTTCAACAATCGGTTTATAACATTAAAATATCTGTTCAATCGATAACACGTGGCTTTTCATTGTTTACTTTGTTTAACAATGGAATACGGTATTTCGTTTCACAACAATGGAATATAAGCAAAGGATCGATTTTGCGGGCTCCAACAATAACCGAATATGAAGAAACATTCGGTGTTTTGTTAAAAACGTCGTTTTGATAGTTTGCTTTGTTGTCCTAACACACTGAGACTCCATGGAATTTAATTTATTTGTTTCCATTGTTTCAGTTGTTCAACAATTGGTTTATAACGTTAAAATATTGGTTTAATCGGCAACACGTGGCTTTTCTTTGTTTACTTTGTGCAACAATTGAATACGGTATTTCGTTGCCCAACAATGGAATATAAGCAAAGGATCGGTGTTGCGGCCTCCAACAATAACCGAATATGAAGAAAGATTCGGTGTTTTGTTAAAAACGTCGGTTTGTTAGTTTGCTTTGTTGTCCCAACACACTTAGACTCCATGGCATTTAGTTTATTTGTTTCCATTGTTTAAGTGGTTCACAAATCGGCTTATAACGTTAAAATATAGGTTCAATCGGTAACACGTGGCTTTTTTTTTGTTTACATTGTGCAACAATTTAATACTGTATTTCGTTGCCCAACAATAGAATATAAGCAAAGGATCTGTTACGCGGGCTCCTTCAATAACCGAATATGAAGAAACATTCGGTGATTTGTTAAAAACGTCGTTTTGATAGTTTGCTTTGTTGTCCTAACACACTAAGACTCCATGGAATTTAATTTATTTGTTTCCATTGTTTAAGTTGTTCAACAATCGGTTTATAACATTAAAATATCTGTTCAATCGGTAACACGTAGCTTTTCTTTGTTTACTTTGTGCAACAATGGAATACGGTATATCGTTGCCCAACAATGGAATATAAGCAAAGGATCGTTTTTGCGGCCTCCAACAATAACCGAATATGAAGAAACGATCGGTGATTTGTTAAAAACGTCGGTTTGTTAGTTTGCTTTGTTGTCTTAAAACACTGAGACTCCATGGAATTTAATTTATTTGTTTCCATTGTTTAAGTTGTTCAACAATCGGTTTATAACATTAAAATATCTGTTCAATCGGTAACACGTGGCTTTTCTTTGTTTACTTTGTGCAACAATGGAATACGGTATATCGTTGGCCAACAATGGAATATAAGCAAAGGATCGGTTTTGCGGGCTCCAACAATAACCGAATATGAAGAAACATTCGGTGTTTTGTTAAAAACGTCGGTTTGTTAGTTTGCTTTGTTGTCCTAAAATACTGCGACTCCATGGAATTTAATTTATTTGTTTCCATTGTTTAAGTTGTTCAACAATCAGTTTATAACGTTAAAATGCCGGTTCAATCGGTAACACATGGCTTTTCTTTGTTTACATTGTGCAATAATGGAATACGGTATTTCGTTGCCCAACAATGGAGTATAAGCAAAGGATCGGTTTTGCGGGCTCCAACAATAACCGAATATGAAGAGACTTTCGGTGTTTTGTTAAAAACGTCGGTTTGTTAGTTTGGTTTGTTGTCCTAAAACACTGCGACTCCATGGAATTTACTTTATTTGTTTCCATTGTTTAAGTTGTTGAACAATCGGTTTATAACGTTAAAATGCCGGTTCAATCGGTAACACGTGGCTTTTCTTTGTTTACTTTGTGCAACAATGGAATACGGTATATCGTTTCCCAACAATGGAATATAAGCAAAGGATCGGTTTTGCGGGCTCCAACAATAACCGAATATTAAGAAACATTCGGTGTTTTGTTAAAAAACGTCGGTTTGTTAGTTTGCTTTTTTGTCCTAAAACACTGCGACTCCATGGAAATTAATTTATTTGTTTCCATTGTTTAAGTTGTTCAACAATTGGTTTATAACGTTAAAATATTGGTTTAATCGGCAACACGTGGCTTTTCTTTGTTTACTTTGTGCAAAAATTGAATACGGTATTTCGTTGACCAACAATGGAATATAAGCAAAGGATCGGTTTTGCGGTCTCCAACAATATACGAATATGAAGAAACATTCGGTGTTTTTTTTTAAAAACGTCGGTCTATTAGTGTGCTTTGTTGTCTTAACACGATTTAACTCCATGGCGTTTAATTTTTTTGTTTCCATTGTTTAAGTGGTTCAAAAATCGGCTTATAACGTAAAAATATCGGTTCTATCGGTAACACATAGCTTTTCTTTGTTTACATTGTGCAACAATGGAATACGGTATTTCGTTGCCCAACAATGGAATATAAGCAAAGGATCGGTTTTGCGGCCTCCAACAATAACCGAATATGAAGAAAGATTCGGTGTTTTGTTAAAAACGTCGGTTTGTTAGTTTGCTTTGTTGTCCTAACACACTTAGACTCCATGGCATTTAGTTTATTTGTTTCCATTGTTTAAGTGGTTCACAAATCGGCTTATAACGTTAAAATATAGGTTCAATCGGTAACACGTGGCTTTTTTTTGTTTACATTGTGCAACAATGGAATACTGTATTTCGTTGCCCAACAATAGAATATAAGCAAAGGATCTGTTTTGCGGGCTCCAACAATAACCGAATATGAAGAAACATTCGGTGATTTGTTAAAAACGTCGTTTTGATAGTTTGCTTTGTTGTCCTAACACACTAAGACTCCATGGAATTTAATTTATTTGTTTCCATTGTTTAAGATGTTCAACAATCGGTTTATAACATTAAAATATCTGTTCAATCGGTAACACGTGGCTTTTCTTTGTTTACTTTGTGCAACAATGGAATACGGTATATCGTTGCCCAACAATGGAATATAAGCAAAGGATCGTTTTTGCGGGCTCCAACAATAACCGAATATTAAGAAACATTCGATGTTTTGTTAAAAACGTCGTTTTGATAGTTTGCTTTGTTGTCCTAACACACTGAGACTCCATGGAATTAAATTTATTTGTTTCCATTGTTTAAGTTGTTCAACAATCGGTTTATAACATTAAAATATCTGTTCAATCGGTAACACGTGGCTTTTCTTTGTTTACTTTGTGCAACAATGGAATACGGTATATCGTTGGCCAACAATGGAATATAAGCAAAGGATCGGTTTTGCGGGCTCCAACAATAACCGAATATGAAGAAACATTCGGTGTTTTGTTAAAAACGTCGGTTTGTTAGTTTGCTTTGTTGTCCTAAAACACTGCGACTCCATGGAATTTAATTTATTTGTTTCCATTGTTTAAGTTGTTCAACAATCGGTTTATAACGTTAAAATGCCGGTTCAATCGGTAACACATGGCTTTTCTTTGTTTACATTGTGCAATAATGGAATACGGTATTTCGTTGCCCAACAATGGAGGATCGGTTTTGCGGGCTCCAACAATAACCGAATATGAAGAGACTTTCGGTGTTTTGTTAAAAACGTCGGTTTGTTAGTTTGATTTGTTGTCCTAAAACACTGCGACTCCATGGAATTTAATTTATTTGTTTCCATTGTTTAAGTTGTTCAACAATCGGTTTATAACGTTAAAATGCCGGTTCAGTCGGTAACACGTGTCTTTTCTTTGTTTACTTTGTGCAACAATGGAATACGGTATATCGTTTCCCAACAATGGAATATAAGCAAAGGATCGGTTTTGCGGGCTCCAACAATAACCGAATATGAAGAAACATTCGGTGATTTGTTAAAAACGTCGTTTTGATAGTTTGCTTTGTTGTCCTAACACACTAAGACTCCATGGAATTTAATTTATTTGTTTCCATTGTTTAAGTTGTTCAACAATCGTTTTATAACATTAAAATATCTGTTCAATCGGTAACACGTGGCTTTTCTTTGTTTACTTTGTGCAACAATGGAATACGGTATATCGTTGCCCAACAATGGAATATAAGCAAAGGATCGTTTTTGCGGGCTCCAACAATAACCGAATATGAAGAAACATTCGGTGATTTGTTAAAAACGTCGGTTTGTTAGTTTGCTTTGTTGTCTTAAAACACTGCGACTTCATGGAATTTAATTTATTTGTTTCCATTGTTTAAGTTGTTCAACAATCGGTTTATAACATTAAAATATCTGTTCAATCGATAACACGTGGCTTTTCATTGTTTACTTTGTTTAACAATGGAATACGGTATTTCGTTTCACAACAATGGAATATAAGCAAAGGATCGATTTTGCGGGCTCCAACAATAACCGAATATGAAGAAACATTCGGTGTTTTGTTAAAAACGTCGTTTTGATAGTTTGCTTTGTTGTCCTAACACACTGAGACTCCATGGAATTTAATTTATTTGTTTCCATTGTTTCAGTTGTTCAACAATTGGTTTATAACGTTAAAATATTGGTTTAATCGGCAACGCGTGGCTTTTCTTTGTTTACTTTGTGCAACAATGGAATACGGTATTTCGTTGACCAACAATGGAATATAATCAAAGGATCGGTTTTGCGGGCTCCAACAATATCCGAATATGAAGAAACATTCGGTGTTTTTTTTTAAAAACGTCAGTCTGTTAGTGTGCTTTCTTGTCTTAACACGATTTAACTCCATGGGGTTTAATTTTTTTGTTTCCATTGTTTAAGTGGTTCAAAAATCGGCTTATAACGTAAAAATATCGGTTCTATCGGTAACACATGGCTTTTCTTTGTTTACATTGTGCAACAATGGAATACGGTATTTCGTTGCCCAACAATGGAATATAAGCAAAGGATCGGTGTTGCGGCCTCCAACAATAACCGAATATGAAGAAAGATTCGGTGTTTTGTTAAAAACGTCGGTTTGTTAGTTTGCTTTGTTGTCCCAACACACTTAGACTCCATGGCATTTAGTTTATTTGTTTCCATTGTTTAAGTGGTTCACAAATCGGCTTATAACGTTAAAATATAGGTTCAATCGGTAACACGTGGCTTTTTTTTTGTTTACATTGTGCAACAATGGAATACTGTATTTCGTTGCCCAACAATAGAATATAAGCAAAGGATCTGTTTTGCGGGCTCCTTCAATAACCGAATATGAAGAAACATTCGGTGATTTGTTAAAAACGTCGTTTTGATAGTTTGCTTTGTTGTGCTAACACACTAAGACTCCATGGAATTTAATTTATTTGTTTCCATTGTTTAAGTTGTTCAACAATCGGTTTATAACATTAAAATATCTGTTCAATCGGTAACACGTGGCTTTTCTTTGTTTACTTTGTGCAACAATGGAATACGGTATATCGTTGCCCAACAATGGAATATAAGCAAAGGATCGTTTTTGCAGCCTCCAACAATAACCGAATATTAAGAAACATTCGGTGTTTTGTTAAAAACGTCGGTTTGTTAGTTTGCTTTGTTGTCCTAAAACACTGCGACTCCATGGAATTTAATTTATTTGTTTCCATTGTTTAAGTTGTTCAACAATTGGTTTATAACTTTAAAATATTGGTTTAATCGGCAACACGTGGCTTTTCTTTGTTTACTTTGTGCAAATATTGAATACGGTATTTCGTTGACCAACAATGGAATATAAGCAAAGGATCGATTTTGCGGGCTCCAACAATATCCGAATATGAAGAAACATTCGGTGTTTTTTTAAAAAACGTCGGTCTGTTAGTGTGCTTTGTTGTCTTAACACGATTTAACTCCATGGCGTTTAATTTTTTTGTTTCCATTGTTTAAGTGGTTCAAAAATCGGCTTATAACGTAAAAATATCGGTTCTATCGGTAACACATGGCTTTTCTTTGTTTACATTGTGCAACAATGGAATACGGTATTTCGTTGCCCAACAATGGAATATAAGCAAAGGATCGGTTTTGCGGCCTCCAACAATAACCGAATATGAAGAAAGATTCGGTGTTTTGTTAAAAACGTCGGTTTGTTAGTTTGCTTTGTTGTCCTAACACACTTAGACTCCATGGCATTTAGTTTATTTGTTTCCATTGTTTAAATGGTTCACAAATCGGCTTATAACGTTAAAATATAGGTTCAATCGGTAACACGTGGCTTTTTTTTTGTTTACAATGTGCAACAATGGAATACTGTATTTCGTTGCCCAACAATAGAATATAAGCAAAGGATCTGTTTTGCGGGCTCCAACAATAACCGAATATGAAGAAACATTCGGTGATTTGTTAAAAACGTCGTTTTGATAGTTTGCTTTGTTGTCCTAACACACTGCGACTCCATGGAATTTAATTTATTTGTTTCCATTGTTTAAGTTGTTCAACAATCGGTTTATAACATTAAAATATCTGTTCAATCGATAACACGTGGCTTTTCATTGTTTACTTTGTTTAACAATGGAATACGGTATTTCGTTTCACAACAATGGAATATAAGCAAAGGATCGATTTTGCGGGCTCCAACAATAACCGAATATGAAGAAACATTCGGTGTTTTGTTAAAAACGTCGTTTTGATAGTTTGCTTTGTTGTCCTAACACACTGAGACTCCATGGAATTTAATTTATTTGTTTCCATTGTTTCAGTTGTTCAACAATTGGTTTATAACGTTAAAATATTGGTTTAATCGGCAACGCGTGGCTTTTCTTTGTTTACTTTGTGCAACAATGGAATACGGTATTTCGTTGACCAACAATGGAATATAATCAAAGGATCGGTTTTGCGGGCTCCAACAATATCCGAATATGAAGAAACATTCGGTGTTTTTTTTTAAAAACGTCAGTCTGTTAGTGTGCTTTCTTGTCTTAACACGATTTAACTCCATGGGGTTTAATTTTTTTGTTTCCTTTGTTTAAGTGGTTCAAAAATCGGCTTATAACGTAAAAATATCGGTTCTATCGGTAACACATGGCTTTTCTTTGTTTACATTGTGCAACAATGGAATACGGTATTTCGTTGCCCAACAATGGAATATAAGCAAAGGATCGGTGTTGCGGCCTCCAACAATAACCGAATATGAAGAAAGATTCGGTGTTTTGTTAAAAACGTCGGTTTGTTAGTTTGCTTTGTTGTCCCAACACACTTAGACTCCATGGCATTTAGTTTATTTGTTTCCATTGTTTAAGTGGTTCACAAATCGGCTTATAACGTTAAAATATAGGTTCAATCGGTAACACGTGGCTTTTTTTTTGTTTACATTGTGCAACAATGGAATACTGTATTTCGTTGCCCAACAATAGAATATAAGCAAAGGATCTGTTTTGCGGGCTCCTTCAATAACCGAATATGAAGAAACATTCGGTGATTTGTTAAAAACGTCGTTTTGATAGTTTGCTTTGTTGTGCTAACACACTAAGACTCCATGGAATTTAATTTATTTGTTTCCATTGTTTAAGTTGTTCAACAATCGGTTTATAACATTAAAATATCTGTTCAATCGGTAACACGTGGCTTTTCTTTGTTTACTTTGTGCAACAATGGAATACGGTATATCGTTGCCCAACAATGGAATATAAGCAAAGGATCGTTTTTGCAGCCTCCAACAATAACCGAATATTAAGAAACATTCGGTGTTTTGTTAAAAACGTCGGTTTGTTAGTTTGCTTTGTTGTCCTAAAACACTGCGACTCCATGGAATTTAATTTATTTGTTTCCATTGTTTAAGTTGTTCAACAATTGGTTTATAACTTTAAAATATTGGTTTAATCGGCAACACGTGGCTTTTCTTTGTTTACTTTGTGCAAATATTGAATACGGTATTTCGTTGACCAACAATGGAATATAAGCAAAGGATCGATTTTGCGGGCTCCAACAATATCCGAATATGAAGAAACATTCGGTGTTTTTTTAAAAAACGTCGGTCTGTTAGTGTGCTTTGTTGTCTTAACACGATTTAACTCCATGGCGTTTAATTTTTTTGTTTCCATTGTTTAAGTGGTTCAAAAATCGGCTTATAACGTAAAAATATCGGTTCTATCGGTAACACATGGCTTTTCTTTGTTTACATTGTGCAACAATGGAATACGGTATTTCGTTGCCCAACAATGGAATATAAGCAAAGGATCGGTTTTGCGGCCTCCAACAATAACCGAATATGAAGAAAGATTCGGTGTTTTGTTAAAAACGTCGGTTTGTTAGTTTGCTTTGTTGTCCTAACACACTTAGACTCCATGGCATTTAGTTTATTTGTTTCCATTGTTTAAATGGTTCACAAATCGGCTTATAACGTTAAAATATAGGTTCAATCGGTAACACGTGGCTTTTTTTTTGTTTACAATGTGCAACAATGGAATACTGTATTTCGTTGCCCGACAATAGAATATAAGCAAAGGATCTGTTTTGCGGGCTCCAACAATAACCGAATATGAAGAAACATTCGGTGATTTGTTAAAAACGTCGTTTTGATAGTTTGCTTTGTTGTCCTAACACACTGCGACTCCATGGAATTTAATTTATTTGTTTCCATTGTTTAAGTTGTTCAACAATCGGTTTATAACATTAAAATATCTGTTCAATCGGTAACACGTGGCTTTTCTTTGTTTACTTTGTGCAACAATGGAATACGGTATATCGTTGCCCAACAATGGAATATAAGCAAAGGATCGTTTTTGCGGGCTCCAACAATAACCGAATATGAAGAAACATTCGGTGATTTGTTAAAAACGTCGGTTTGTTAGTTTGCTTTGTTGTCTTAAAACACTGCGACTTCATGGAATTTAATTGATTTGTTTCCATTGTTTAAGTTGTTCAACAATCGGTTTATAACGTTAAAATGCCGGTTAAATCGGTAACACATGGCTTTTCTTTGTTTACATTGTGCAACAATGGAACACTGTATTTCGTTGCCCAACAATGGAATATAAGCAATGGATCGGTTTTGAGGGCTCCAACAATAACCGAATATGAAGAAACATTCGGTGTTTTGTTAAAAACGTCGTTTTGATAGTTTGCTTTGTTGTCCTAACACACTGAGACACCTTGGAATTTAATTTATTTGTTTCCATTGTTTCAGTTGTTCAACAATTGGTTTATAACGTTAAAATATTGGTTTAATCGGCAACACGTGGCTTTTCTTAGTTTACTTTGTGCAACAATTGAATACGGTATTTCGTTTCACAACAATGGAATATAAGCAAAGGATCGATTTTGCGGGCTCCAACAATAACCGAATATGAAGAAACATTCGGTGTTTTGTTAAAAACGTCGTTTTGATAGTTTGCTTTGTTGACCTAACACACTGAGACTCCATGGAATTTAATTTATTTGTTTCCATTGTTTAAGTTGTTCAACAATCGGTTTATAACGTTAAAATGCCGGTTAAATCGGTAACACATGGCTTTTCTTTGTTTACATTGTGCAACAATGGAACACTGTATTTCGTTGCCCAACAATGGAATATAAGCAATGGATCGGTTTTGCGGGCTCCAACAATAACCGAATATGAAGAAACATTCGGTGTTTTGTTAAAAACGTCGTTTTGATAGTTTGCTTTGTTGTCCTAACACACTGAGACACCTTGGAATTTAATTTATTTGTTTCCATTGTTTCAGATGTTCAACAATTGGTTTATAACGTTAAAATATTGGTTTAATCGGCAACACGTGGCTTTTCTTAGTTTACTTTGTGCAACAATTGAATACGGTATTTCGTTGACCAACAATGGAATATAAGCAAAGGATCGGTTTTGCGGGCTCCAACAATATCCGAATATGAAGAAACATTCTGTGTTTTTTTTAAAAAACGTCGGTCTGTTAGTGTGCTTTGTTGTCTTAACACGATTTAACTCCATGGCGTTTAATTTTTTTGTTTCCTTTGTTTAAGTGGTTCAAAAATCGGCTTATAACGTAAAAATATCGGTTCTATCGGTAACACATGGCTTTTCTTTGTTTACATTGTGCAACAATGGAATACGGTATTTCGTTGCCCAACAATGGAATATAAGCAAAGGATCGGTTTTGCGGCCTCCAACAATAACCGAATATGAAGAAAGATTCGGTGTTTTGTTAAAAACGTCGGTTTGTTAGTTTGCTTTGTTGTCCCAACACACTTAGACTCCATGGCATTTAGTTTATTTGTTTCCATTGTTTAAGTGGTGCACAAATCGGCTTATAACGTTAAAATATAGGTTCAATCGGTAACACGTGGCTTTTTTTTTGTTTACATTGTGCAACAATGGAATACTGTATTTCGTTGCCCAACAATAGAATATAAGCAAAGGATTTGTTTTGCGGGCTCCAACAATAACCGAATATGAAGAAACATTCGGTGATTTGTTAAAAACGTCGTTTTGATAGTTTGCTTTGTTGTCCTAACACACTAAGACTCCATGGAATTTAATTTATTTGTTTCCATTGTTTAAGTTGTTCAACAATCGGTTTATAACATTAAAATATCTGTTCAATCGGTAACACGTGGCTTTTCTTTGTTTACTTTGTGCAACAATGGAATACGGTATATCGTTGCCCAACAATGGAATATAAGCAAAGGATCGTTTTTGCGGCCTCCAACAATAACCGAATATGAAGAAACGTTCGGTGATTTGTTAAAAACGTCGGTTTGTTAATTTGCTTTGTTGTCTTAAAACACTGCGACTTCATGGAATTTAATTTATTTGTTTCCATTGTTTAAGTTGTTCAACAATCGGTTTATAACGTTAAAATGCCGGTTCAATCGGTAACACATGGCTTTTCTTTGTTTACATTGTGCAATAATGGAATACGGTATTTCGTTGCCCAACAATGGAGTATAAGCAAAGGATCGGTTTTGCGGGCTCCAACAATAACCGAATATGAAGAGACTTTCGGTGTTTTGTTAAAAACGTCGGTTTGTTAGTTTGGTTTGTTGTCCTAAAACACTGCGACTCCATGGAATTTAATTTATTTGTTTCCATTGTTTAAGTTGTTGAACAATCGGTTTATAACGTTAAAATGCCGGTTCAATCGGTAACACGTGGCTTTTCTTTGTTTACTTTGTGCAACAATGGAATACGGTATATCGTTTCCCAACAATGGAATATAAGCAAAGGATCGGTTTTGCGGGCTCCAACAATAACCGAATATTAAGAAAAATTCGGTGTTTTTTTTTAAAAACGTCGGTCTATTAGTGTGCTTTGTTGTCTTAACACGATTTAAATCCATGGCGTTTAATTTTTTTGTTTCCATTGTTTAAGTGGTTCAAAAATCGGCTTATAACGTAAAAATATCGGTTCTATCGGTAACACATAGCTTTTCTTTGTTTACATTGTGCAACAATGGAATACGGTATTTCGTTGCCCAACAATGGAATATAAGCAAAGGATCGGTTTTGCGGCCTCCAACAATAACCGAATATGAAGAAAGAGTCGGTGTTTTGTTAAAAACGTCGGTTTGTTAGTTTGCTTTGTTGTCCTAACACACTTAGACTCCATGGCATTTAGTTTATTTGTTTCCATTGTTTAAGTGGTTCACAAATCGGCTTATAACGTTAAAATATAGGTTCAATCGGTAACACGTGGCTTTTTTTTTGTTTACATTGTGCAACAATGGAATACTGTATTTCGTTGCCCAACAATAGAATATAAGCAAAGGATCTGTTTTGCGGGCTCCAACAATAACCGAATATGAAGAAACATTCGGTGATTTGTTAAAAACGTCGTTTTGATAGTTTGCTTTGTTGTCCTAACACACTAAGACTCCATGGAATTTAATTTATTTGTTTCCATTGTTTAAGATGTTCAACAATCGGTTTATAACATTAAAATATCTGTTCAATCGGTAACACGTGGCTTTTCTTTGTTTACTTTGTGCAACAATGGAATACGGTATATCGTTGCCCAACAATGGAATATAAGCAAAGGATCGTTTTTGCGGGCTCCAACAATAACCGAATATTAAGAAACATTCGATGTTTTGTTAAAAACGTCGTTTTGATAGTTTGCTTTGTTGTCCTAACACACTGAGACTCCATGGAATTTAATTTATTTGTTTCCATTGTTTAAGTTGTTCAACAATCGGTTTATAACATTAAAATATCTGTTCAATCGGTAACACGTGGCTTTTCTTTGTTTACTTTGTGCAACAATGGAATACGGTATATCGTTGGCCAACAATGGAATATAAGCAAAGGATCGGTTTTGCGGGCTCCAACAATAACCGAATATGAAGAAACATTCGGTGTTTTGTTAAAAACGTCGGTTTGTTAGTTTGCTTTGTTGTCCTAAAACACTGCGACTCCATGGAATTTAATTTATTTGTTTCCATTGTTTAAGTTGTTCAACAATCGGTTTATAACGTTAAAATGCCGGTTCAATCGGTAACACATGGCTTTTCTTTGTTTACATTGTGCAATAATGGAATACGGTATTTCGTTGCCCAACAATGGAGGATCGGTTTTGCGGGCTCCAACAATAACCGAATATGAAGAGACTTTCGGTGTTTTGTTAAAAACGTCGGTTTGTTAGTTTGATTTGTTGTCCTAAAACACTGCGACTCCATGGAATTTAATTTATTTGTTTCCATTGTTTAAGTTGTTCAACAATCGGTTTATAACGTTAAAATGCCGGTTCAATCGGTAACACGTGTCTTTTCTTTGTTTACTTTGTGCAACAATGGAATACGGTATATCGTTTCCCAACAATGGAATATAAGCAAAGGATCGGTTTTGCGGGCTCCAACAATAACCGAATATGAAGAAACATTCGGTGATTTGTTAAAAACGTCGTTTTGATAGTTTGCTTTGTTGTCCTAACACACTAAGACTCCATGGAATTTAATTTATTTGTTTCCATTGTTTAAGTTGTTCAACAATCGGTTTATAACGTTAAAATGCCGGTTCAATCGGTAACACGTGTCTTTTCTTTGTTTACTTTGTGCAACAATGGAATACGGTATATCGTTTCCCAACAATGGAATATAAGCAAAGGATCGGTTTTGCGGGCTCCAACAATAACCGAATATGAAGAAACATTCGGTGTTTTGTTAAAAACGTCGTTTTGATTGTTTGCTTTGTTGTCCTAACACACTGAGACTCCATGGAATTTAATTTATTTGTTTCCATTGTTTCAGTTGTTGAACAATTGGTTTATAACGTTAAAATATTGGTTTAATCGGCAACACGTGGCTTTTCTTTGTTTACTTTGTGCAACAATTTAATACGGTATTTCGTTGACCAACAATGGAATATAATCAAAGGATCGGTTTTGCGGGCTCCAACAATATCCGAATATGAAGAAACATTCGGTGTTTTTTTTTAAAAACGTCGGTCTGTTAGTGTGCTTTGTTGTCTTAACACGATTTAACTCCATGGGGTTTAATTTTTTTGTTTCCATTGTTTAAGTGGTTCAAAAATCGGCTTATAACGTAAAAATATCGGTTCTATCGGTAACACATGGCTTTTCTTTGTTTACATTGTGCAACAATGGAATACGGTATTTCGTTGCCCAACAATGGAATATAAGCAAAGGATCGGTGTTGCGGCCTCCAACAATAACCGAATATGAAGAAAGATTCGGTGTTTTGTTAAAAACGTCGGTTTGTTAGTTTGCTTTGTTGTCCC
This sequence comes from Maratus speciosus, assembly GCA_963932465.1. NCBI lineage: Eukaryota > Metazoa > Arthropoda > Arachnida > Araneae > Salticidae > Maratus > Maratus speciosus. Next base: position 1,543,765 of record CAWVRF010001084.1, read on the forward strand.
AACACACTTAGACTCCATGGCATATAGTTTATTTGTTTCCATTGTTTAAGTGGTTCACAAATCGGCTTATAACGTTAAAATATAGGTTCAATCGGTAACACGTGGCTTTTTTTTTGTTTACATTGTGCAACAATGGAATACTGTATTTCGTTGCCCAACAATAGAATATAAGCAAAGGATCTGTTTTGCGGGCTCCTTCAATAACCGAATATGAAGAAACATTCGGTGATTTGTTAAAAACGTCGTTTTGATAGTTTGCTTTGTTGTCCTAACACACTTAGACTCCATGGAATTTAATTTATTTGTTTCCATTGTTTAAGTTGTTCAACAATCGGTTTATAACATTAAAATATCTGTTCAATCGGTAACACGTGGCTTTTCTTTGTTTACTTTGTGCAACAATGGAATACGGTATATCGTTGCCCAACAATGGAATATAAGCAAAGGATCGTTTTTGCAGCCTCCAACAATAACCGAATATTAAGAAACATTCGGTGTTTTGTTAAAAACGTCGGTTTGTTAGTTTGCTTTGTTGTCCTAAAACACTGCGACTCCATGGAATTTAATTTATTTGTTTCCATTGTTTAAGTTGTTCAACAATTGGTTTATAACTTTAAAATATTGGTTTAATCGGCAACACGTGGCTTTTCTTTGTTTTCTTTGTGTAAAAATTGAATACGGTATTTCGTTGACCAACAATGGAATATAAGCAAAGGATCGATTTTGCGGGCTCCAACAATATCCGAATATGAAGAAACATTCGGTGTTTTTTTAAAAAACGTCGGTCTGTTAGTGTGCTTTGTTGTCTTAACACGATTTAACTCCATGGCGTTTAATTTATTTGTTTCCATTGTTTAAGTTGTTCAACAATCAGTTTATAACGTTAAAATATCGGTTCAATCGATAACACGTGGCTTTTCATTGTTTACTTTGTTTAACAATGGAATACGGTATTTCGTTTCACAACAATGGAATATAAGCAAAGGATCGATTTTGCGGGCTCCAACAATAACCGAATATGAAGAAAGATTCGGTGTTTTGTTAAAAACGTCGGTTTGTTAGTTTGCTTTGTTGTCCCAACACACTTAGACTCCATGGCATTTAGTTTATTTGTTTCCATTGTTTAAGTGGTGCACAAATCGGCTTATAACGTTAAAATATAGGTTCAATCGGTAACACGTGGCTTTTTTTTGTTTACATTGTGCAACAATGGAATACTGTATTTCGTTGCCCAACAATAGAATATAAGCAAAGGATTTGTTTTGCGGGCTCCAACAATAACCGAATATGAAGAAACATTCGGTGATTTGTTAAAAACGTCGTTTTGATAGTTTGCTTTGTTGTCCTAACACACTAAGACTCCATGGAATTTAATTTATTTGTTTCCATTGTTTAAGTTGTTCAACAATCGTTTTATAACATTAAAATATCTGTTCAATCGGTAACACGTGGCTTTTCTTTGTTTACTTTGTGCAACAATGGAATACGGTATATCGTTGCCCAACAATGGAATATAAGCAAAGGATCGATTTTGCGGGCTCCAACAATAACCGAATATGAAGAAACATTCGGTGTTTTGTTAAAAACGTCGTTTTGATAGTTTGCCTTGTTGTCCTAACACACTGAGACTCCACGGAATTTAATTTATTTGTTTCCATTGTTTAAGTTGTTCAACAATCGGTTTATAACGTTAAAATGCCGGTTAAATCGGTAACACATGGCTTTTCTTTGTTTACAATGTGCAACAATGGAATACGGTATTTCGTTGCCCAACAATGGAGTATAAGCAAATATCCGTTTTGCGGCCTCCAACAATAACCGAATATTAAGAAACATTCGGTGTTTTGTTAAAAACGTCGGTTTGTTAGTTTGCTTTGTTGTCCTAAAACACTGCGACTCCACGGAATTTAATTTATTTGTTTCCATTGTTTAAGTTGTTCAACAATCGGTTTATAACGTTAAAATGCCGGTTCAATCGGTAACACATGGCTTTTCTTTGTTTACATTGTGCAATAATGGAATACGGTATTTCGTTGCCCAAAATGGAGTATAAGCAAAGGATCGGTTTTGCGGGCTCCAACAATAACCGAATATGAAGAGACTTTCGGCGATTTGTTAAAAACGTCGGTTTCTTAGTTTGATTTGTTGTCCTAAAACACTGCGACTCCATGGAATTTAATTTATTTGTTTCCATTGTTTAAGTTGTTCAACAATCGGTTTATAACGTTAAAATGCCGGTTCAATCGGTAACACGTGGCTTTTCTTTGTTTACTTTGTGCAACAATGGTATACGGTATATCGTTTCCCAACAATGGAATATAAGCAAAGGATCGGTTTTGCGGGCTCCAACAATAACCGAATATTAAGAAACATTCGGTGTTTTGTTAAAAACGTCGGTTTGTTGGTTTGCTTTGTTGTCCTAAAACACTGCGACTCCATGGAAATTAATTTATTTGTTTCCATTGTTTAAGTTGTTCAACAATTGGTTTATAACGTTAAAATATTGGTTTAATCGGCAACACGTGGCTTTTCTTTGTTTACTTTGTGCAAAAATTGAATACGGTATTTCGTTGACCAACAATGGAATATAAGCAAAGGATCGGTTTTGCGGGCTCCAACAATATCCGAATATGAAGAAACATTCGGTGTTTTTTTTTAAAAACGTCGGTCTGTTAGTTTGCTTTGTTGTCTTAACACGATTTAACTCCATGGCGTTTAATGTTTTTGTTTCCATTGTCTAAGTGGTTCAAAAATCGGCTCATAACGTAAAAATATCGGTTCTACCGGTAACACATGGCTTTTCTTTGTTTACATTGTGCAACAATGGAATACGGTATTTCGTTGCCCAACAATGGAATATAAGCAAAGGATCGGTTTTGCGGCCTCCAACAATAACCGAATATGAAGAAAGATTTGGTGTTTTGTTAAAAACGTCGGTTTGTTAGTTTGCTTTGTTGTCCTAACACACTTAGACTCCATGGCATTTAGTTTATTTGTTTCCATTGTTTAAGTGGTTCACAAATCGGATTATAACGTTAAAATATAGGTTCAATCGGTAACACGTGGCTTTTTTTTTTGTTTACATTGTGCAACAATGGAATACTGTATTTCGTTGCCCAACAATAGAATATAAGCAAAGGATCTGTTTTGCGGGCTCCAACAATAACCGAATATGAAGAAACATTCGGTGATTTGTTAAAAACGTCGTTTTGATAGTTTGCTTTGTTGTCCTAACACACTAAGACTCCATGGAATTTAATTTATTTGTTTCCATTGTTTAAGTTGTTCAACAATCGGTTTATAACATTAAAATATCTGTTCAATCGGTAACACGTGGCTTTTTTTGTTTACTTTGTGCAACAATGGAATACGGTATATCGTTGCCCAACAATGGAATATAAGCAAAGGATCGTTTTTGCGGGCTCCAACAATAATCGAATATTAAGAAACATTCGATGTTTTGTTAAAAACGTCGTTTTGATAGTTTGCTTTGTTGTCCTAACACACTGAGACTCCATGGAATTTAATTTATTTGTTTCCATTGTTTAAGTTGTTCAACAATCGGTTTATAACATTAAAATATCTGTTCAATCGGTAACACGTGGCTTTTCTTTGTTTACTTTGTGCAACAATGGAATACGGTATATCGTTGGCCAACAATGGAATATAAGCAAAGGATCGGTTTTGTGGGCTCCAACAATAACCGAATATGAAGAAACATTCGGTGTTTTGTTAAAAACGTCGGTTTGTTAGTTTGCTTTGTTGTCCTAAAACACTGCGACTCCATGGAATTTAATTTATTTGTTTCCATTGTTTAAGTTGTTCAACAATCGGTTTAAAACGTTAAAATGCCGGTTCAATCGGTAACACATGGCTTTTCTTTGTTTAAATTGTGCAATAATGGAATACGGTATTTCGTTGCCCAACAATGGAGTATAAGCAAAGGATCGGTTTTGCGGGCTCCAACAATAACCGAATATGAAGAGACTTTCGGTGTTTTGTTAAAAACGTCGTTTTGTTAGTTTGATTTGTTGTCCTAAAACACTGCGACTCCATGGAATTTAATTGATTTGTTTCCATTGTTTAAGTTGTTCAACAATCGGTTTATAACGTTAAAATGCCGGTTCAATCGGTAACACGTGTCTTTTCTTTGTTTACTTTGTGCAACAATGGAATACGGTATATCGTTTCCCAACAATGGAATATAAGCAAAGGATCGGTTTTGCGGGCTCCAACAATAACCGAATATTAAGAAACATTCGTTGTTTTGTTAAAAACGTCGGTTTGTTAGTTTGCTTTGTTGTCCTAAAACACTGCGACTCCATGGAATTTAATTTATTTGTTTCCATTGTTTAAGTTGTTCAACAATTGGTTTATAACGTTAAAATATTGGTTTAATCGGCAACACGTGGCTTTTGTTTGTTTACTTTGTGCAAAAATTGAATACGGTATTTCGTTGACCAACAATGGAATATAAGCAAAGGATCGGTTTTGCGGGCTCCAACAATATCCGAATATGAAGAAACATTCGGTGTTTTTTTTAAAAAACGTCCGTCTGTTAGTGTGCTTTGCTGTCTTAACACGATTTAACTCCATGGCGTTTAATTTTTTTGTTTCCATTGTTTAAGTTGTTCAAAAATCGGCTTATAACGTAAAAATATCGGTTCTATCGGTAACACATGGCTTTTCTTTGTTTACATTGTGCAACAATGGAATACGGTATTTCGTTGCCCAACAATGGAATATAAGCAAAGGATCGGTTTTGCGGCCTCCAACAATAACCGAATATGAAGAAAGATTCGGTGTTTTGTTAAAAACGTCGGTTTGTTAGTTTGCTTTGTTGTCCTAACACACTTAGACTCCATGGCATTTAGTTTATTTGTTTCCATTGTTTAAATGGTTCACAAATCGGCTTATAACGTTAAAATATAGGTTCAATCGGTAACACGTGGCTTTTTTTTTGTTTACATTGTGCAACAATGGAATACTGTATTTCGTTGCCCAACAATAGAATATAAGCAAAGGATCTGTTTTGCGGGCTCCAACAATAACCGAATATGAAGAAACATTCGGTGATTTGTTAAAAACGTCGTTTTGATAGTTTGCTTTGTTGTCCTAACACACTAAGACTCCATGGAATTTAATTTATTTGTTTCCATTCTTTAAGTTGTTCAACAATCGGTTTATAACATTAAAATATCTGTTCAATCGGTAACACGTGGCTTTTCTTTGTTTACTTTGTGCAACAATGGAATACGGTATATGGTTGCCCAACAATGGAATATAAGCAACGGATCGTTTTTGCGGGCTCCAACAATAACCGAATATGAAGAAACATTCGGTTATTTTGTTAAAAACGTCGGTTTGTTAGTTTGCTTTGTTGTCTTAAAACACTGCGACTTCTTGGAATTTAATTTATTTGTTTCCATTGTTTAAGTTGCTCAACAATCAGTTTATAACGTTAAAATATCGGTTCAATCGATAACACGAGGCTTTTCATTGTTTACTTTGTTTAACAATGGAATACGGTATTTCGTTTCACAACAATGGAATATAAGCAAAGGATCGATTTTGCGGGCTCCAACAATAACCGAATATGAAGAAACATTCGGTGTTTTGTTAAAAACGTCGTTTTGATAGTTTGCTTTGTTGTCCTAACACACTGAGACTCCATGGAATTTAATTTATTTGTTTCCATTGTTTAAGTTGTTCAACAATCGGTTTATAACGTTAAAATGCCGGTTCAATCGGTAACACATGGCTTTTCTTTGTTTACATTGTCCAATAATGGAATACGGTATTTCGTTGCCCAACAATGGAGTATAAGCAAAGGATCGGTTTTGCAGGCTCCAACAATAACCGAATATGAAGAGACTTTCGGTGTTTTGTTAAAAACGTCGGTTTGTTAGTTTGCTTTGTTGTCCTAAAACACTGCGACTTCATGGAATTTAATTTATTTGTTTCCATTGTTTAAGTTGTTCAACAATTGGTTTATAACGTTAAAATGCCGGTTCAATCGGTAACACGTGGCTTTTCTTTGTGCAACAATGGAATACGGTATATCGTTTCCCAACAATGGAATATAAGCAAAGGATCGGTTTTGCGGGCTCCAACAATAACCGAATATTAAGAAACATTCGGTGTTTTGTTAAAAACGTCGGTTTGTTAGTTTGCTTTATTGTCCTAAAACACTGCGACTCTATGGAATTTAATTTATTTGTTTCCATTGTTTAAGTTGTTCAACAATTGGTTTATAACGTTAAAATATTGGTTTAATCGGCAACACATGGCTTTTCTTTGTTTACTTTGTGCAACAATTGAATACGGTATTTCGTTGACCAACAATGGAATATAAGCAAAGGATCGGTTTTGCGGGCTCCAACAATATCCGAATATGAAGAAACATTCGGTGTTTTTTTTAAAAACGTCGGTCTGTTAGTGTGCTTAGATGTCTTAACACGGGTTTAACTCCATGCCGTTTAATTTTTTTGTTTCCATTGTTTAAGTGGTTCAAAAATCGGCTTATAACATAAAAATATCGGTTCAATCGGTAACACATGGCTTTTCTTTGTTTACATTGTGCAACAATGGAATACGGTATTTCGTTGCCCAACAATGGAATATAAGCAAAGGATCTGTTTTGCGGGCTCCAACAATAACCGAATATGAAGAAACATTCGGTGATTTGTTAAAAACGTCGTTTTGATAGTTTGCTTTGTTGTCCTAACACACTGAGACTCCATGGAATTTAATTTTTTTGTTTCCATTGTTTAAGTTGTTCAACAATCGGTTTATAACATTAAAATATCTGTTCAATCGGTAACACATGGCTTTTCTTTGTTTACATTGTGCAACAATGGAATACGGTATTTCGTTGCCCAACAATGGAATGTAAGCAAAGGATCGGTTTTGCGGCCTCCAACATTAACCGAATATGAAGAAACAATCGGTGTTTGTTAAAAACGTCGGTTTGTTAGTTTGCTTTGTTGTCCTAAAACACTGCGACTTCATGGAATTTAATTTATTTGTTTCCATTGTTTAAGTTGTTCAACAATCGGTTTATAACGTTAAAATATCGATTCAATAGGTAACACGTGGCTTTTCATTGTTTACTTTGTGTAACAATCGAATACGGTATTTCGTTTCCCAACAATGGAATATAAGCAAAGGGTCGGTTTTGCGGGCTCCAACAATAACCGAATATGAATAAACATTCGGTGTTTTGTTAAAAACGTCGGTTTGTTAGTTTGCTTTGTTGTCCTAAATCACTGCGACTCCATGGAATTTAATTTATTTGTTTCCATTGTTTAAGTTGTTCAACAATCGGTTTATAACGTTAAAATGCCGGTTCAATCGGTAACACATGGCTTTTCTTTGTTTACATTGTGCAATAATGGAATACGGTATTTCGTTGCCCAACAATGGAATATAAGCAAAGGATCGGTTTTGCGGGCTCCAACAATAACCGAATATGAAGAAACATTCGGTGATTTGTTAAAAATGTCGTTTTGATAGTTTGCTTTGTTGTCCTAACACACTAAGACTCCATGGAATTTAATTTATTTGTTTCCATTGTTTAAGTTGTTCAACAATCGTTTTATAACATTAAAATATCTGTTCAATCGGTAACACGTGGCTTTTCTTTGTTTACTTTGTGCAACAATGGAATACGGTATATCGTTGCCCAACAATGGAATATAAGCAAAGGATCGTTTTTGCGGGCTCCATTAATAACCGAATATGAAGAAACATTCGGTGATTTGTTAAAAACGTCGGTTTGTTAGTTTGCTTTGTTGTCTTAAAACACTGCGACTTCATGGAATTTAATTTATTTGTTTCCATTGTTTAAGTTGTTCAACAATCGGTTTATAACATTAAAATATCTGTTCAATCGATAACACGTGGCTTTTCATTGTTTACTTTGTTTAACAATGGAATACGGTATTTCGTTTCACAACAATGGAATATAAGCAAAGGACCGATTTTGCGGGCTCCAACAATAACCGAATATGAAGAAACATTCGGTTTTTTGTTAAAAACGTCGTTTTGATAGTTTGCTTTGTTGTCCTAACACACTGAGACTCCATGGAATTTAATTTATTTGTTTCCATTGTTTCAGTTGTTCAACAATTGGTTTATAACGTTAAAATATTGGTTTAAAAGGGCAACACGTGGCTTTTCTTTGTTTACTTTGTGAAACAATTGAATACGGTATTTCGTTGACCAACAATGGAATATAAGCAAAGGATCGGTTTTGCGGGCTCCAACAATATCCGAATATGAAGAAACATTCGGTGATTTTTTTTAAAAACGTCGGTCTGTTAGTGTGCTTTGTTGTCTTAACACGATTTAACTCCATGGGGTTTAATTTTTTTGTTTCCATTGTTTAAGTGGTTCAAAAAACGGCTTATAACGTAAAAATATCGGTTCTATCGGTAACACATGGCTTTTCTTTGTTTACATTGTGCAACAATGGAATACGGTATTTCGTTGCCCAACAATGGAATATAAGCAAAGGATCGGTGTTGCGGCCTCCAACAATAACCGAATATGAAGAAAGATTCGGTGTTTTGTTAAAAACGTCGGTTTGTTAGTTTGCTTTGTTGTCCCAACACACTTAGACTCCATGGCATTTAGTTTATTTGTTTCCATTGTTTAAGTGGTTCACAAATCGGCTTATAACGTTAAAATATAGGTTCAATCGGTAAAACGTGGCTTTTTTTTGTTTACATTGTGCAACAATGGAATACTGTATTTCGTTGCCCAACAATAGAATATAAGCAAAGGATCTGTTTTGCGGGCTCCAACAATAACCGAATATGAAGAAACATTCGGTGATTTGTTAAAAACGTCGTTTTGATAGTTTGCTTTGTTGTCCTAACACACTAAGACTCCATGGAATTTAATTTATTTGTTTTCATTGTTTAAGTTGTTCAAGAATCGGTTTATAACGTTAAAATGCCGGTTCAATCGGTAACACATGGCTTTTCTTTGTTTACATTGTGCAATAATGGAATACGGTATTTCGTTGCCCAACAATGGAGGATCGGTTTTGCGGGCTCCAACAATAACCGAATATGAAGAGACTTTCGGTGTTTTGTTAAAAACGTCGGTTTGTTAGTTTGATTTGTTGTCCTAAAACACTGCGACTCCATGGAATTTAATTTATTTGTTTCGATTGTTTAAGTTGTTCAACAATCGGTTTATAACGTTAAAATGCCGGTTCAATCGGTAACACGTGTCTTTTCTTTGTTTACTTTGTGCAACAATGGAATACGGTATATCGTTTCCCAACAATGGAATATAAGCAAAGGATCGGTTTTGCGGGCTCCAACAATAACCGAATATTAAGAAACATTCGGTGTTTTGTTAAAAACGTCGGTTTGTTAGTTTGCTTTGTTGTCCTAAAACACTGCGACTCCATGGAATTTAATTTATTTGTTTCCATTGTTTAAGTTGTTCAACAATTGGTTTATAACGTTAAAATATTGGTTTAATCGGCAACACGTGGCTTTTGTTTGTTTACTTTGTGCAAATATTGAATACGGTATTTCGTTGACCAACAATGGAATATAAGCAAAGGATCGGTTTTGCGGGCTCCAACAATATCCGAATATGAAGAAACATTCGGTGTTTTTTTTAAAAAACGTCGGTCTGTTAGTGTGCTTTGCTGTCTTAACACGATTTAACTCCATGGCGTTTAATTTTTTTGTTTCCATTGTTTAAGTTGTTCAAAAATCGGCTTATAACGTAAAAATATCGGTTCTATCGGTAACACATGGCTTTTCTTTGTTTACATTGTGCAACAATGGAATACGGTATTTCGTTGCCCAACAATGGAATATAAGCAAAGGATCGGTTTTGCGGCCTCCAACAATAACCGAATATGAAGAAAGATTCGGTGTTTTGTTAAAAACGTCGGTTTGTTAGTTTGCTTTGTTGTCCTAACACACTTAGACTCCATGGCATTTAGTTTATTTGTTTCCATTGTTTAAATGGTTCACAAATCGGCTTATAACATTAAAATATCTGTTCAATCGGTAACACGTGGCTTTTCTTTGTTTACTTTGTGCAACAATGGAATACGGTATATCGTTGCCCAACAATGGAATATAAGCAACGGATCGTTTTTGCGGGCTCCAACAATAACCGAATATGAAGAAACATTCGGTTATTTTGTTAAAAACGTCGGTTTGTTAGTTTGCTTTGTTGTCTTAAAACACTGCGACTTCTTGGAATTTAATTTATTTGTTTCCATTGTTTAAGTTGCTCAACAATCAGTTTATAACGTTAAAATATCGGTTCAATCGATAACACGAGGCTTTTCATTGTTTACTTTGTTTAACAATGGAATACGGTATTTCGTTTCACAACAATGGAATATAAGCAAAGGATCGATTTTGCGGGCGCCAACAATAACCGAATATGAAGAAACATTCGGTGTTTTGTTAAAAACGTCGTTTTGATAGTTTGCTTTGTTGTCCTAACACACTGAGACTCCATGGAATTTAATTTATTTGTTTCCATTGTTTAAGTTGTTCAACAATCGGTTTATAACGTTAAAATGCCGGTTCAATCGGTAACACATGGCTTTTCTTTGTTTACATTGTCCAATAATGGAATACGGTATTTCGTTGCCCAACAATGGAGTATAAGCAAAGGATCGGTTTTGCAGGCTCCAACAATAACCGAATATGAAGAGACTTTCGGTGTTTTGTTAAAAACGTCGGTTTGTTAGCTTGCTTTGTTGTCCTAAAACACTGGGACTTCATGGAATTTAATTTATTTGTTTCCATTGTTTAAGTTGTTCAACAATTGGTTTATAACGTTAAAATGCCGGTTCAATCGGTAACACGTGGCTTTTCTTTGTGCAACAATGGAATACGGTATATCGTTTCCCAACAATGGAATATAAGCAAAGGATCGGTTTTGCGGGCTCCAACAATAACCGAATATTAAGAAACATTCGGTGTTTTGTTAAAAACGTCGGTTTGTTAGTTTGCTTTGTTGTCCTAAAACACTGCGACTCTATGGAATTTAATTTATTTGTTTCCATTGTTTAAGTTGTTCAACAATTGGTTTATAACGTTAAAATATTGGTTTAATCGGGAACACATGGCTTTTCTTTGTTTACTTTGTGCAACAATTGAATACGGTATTTCGTTGACCAACAATGGAATATAAGCAAAGGATCGGTTTTGCGGGCTCCAACAATATCCGAATATGAAGAAACATTCGGTGTTTTTTTTAAAAACGTCGGTCTGTTAGTGTGCTTAGATATCTTAACACGGGTTTAACTCCATGGCGTTTAATTTTTTTGTTTCCATTGTTTAAGTGGTTCAAAAATCGGCTTATAACGTAAAAATATCGGTTCAATCGGTAACACATGGCTTTTCTTTGTTTACATTGTGCAACAATGGAATACGGTATTTCGTTGCCCAACAATGGAATATAAGAAAAGGATCGGTTTTGCGGCCTCCAACAATAACCGAATATGAAGAAGGATTCGGTGTTTTGTTAAAAACGTCGGTTAGATAGTTTGCTTTGTTGTCCTAACACACTAAGACTCCATGGCATTTAGTTTATTTGTTTCCATTGTTTAAGTTGTTCAACAATCGGTTTATAACATTAAAATATCTGTTCAATCGGTAACACATGGCTTTTCTTTGTTTACATTGTGCAACAATGGAATACGGTATTTCGTTGCCCAACAATGGAATGTAAGCAAAGGATCGGTTTTGCGGCCTCCAACATTAACCGAATATGAAGAAACAATCGGTGTTTGTTAAAAACGTCGGTTTGTTAGTTTGCTTTGTTGTCCTAAAACACTGCGACTTCATGGAATTTAATTTATTTGTTTCCATTGTTTAAGTTGTTCAACAATCGGTTTATAACGTTAAAATATCGATTCAATAGGTAACACGTGGCTTTTCATTGTTTACTTTGTGTAACAATCGAATACGGTATTTCGTTTCCCAACAATGGAATATAAGCAAAGGGTCGGTTTTGCGGGCTCCCACAATAACCGAATATGAATAAACATTCGGTGTTTTGTTAAAAACGTCGGTTTGTTAGTTTGCTTTGTTGTCCTAAATCACTGCGACTCCATGGAATTTAATTTATTTGTTTCCATTGTTTAAGTTGTTCAACAATCGGTTTATAACGTTAAAATGCCGGTTCAATCGGTAACACATGGCTTTTCTTTGTTTACATTGTGCAATAATGGAATACGGTATTTCGTTGCCCAACAATGGAATATAAGCAAAGGATCGGTTTTGCGGGCTCCAACAATAACCGAATATGAAGAAACATTCGGTGATTTGTTAAAAATGTCGTTTTGATAGTTTGCTTTGTTGTCCTAACACACTAAGACTCCATGGAATTTAATTTATTTGTTTCCATTGTTTAAGTTGTTCAACAATCGTTTTATAACATTAAAATATCTGTTCAATCGGTAACACGTGGCTTTTCTTTGTTTACTTTGTGCAACAATGGAATACGGTATATCGTTGCCCAACAATGGAATATAAGCAAAGGATCGTTTTTGCGGGCTCCATTAATAACCGAATATGAAGAAACATTCGGTGATTTGTTAAAAACGTCGGTTTGTTAGTTTGCTTTGTTGTCTTAAAACACTGCGACTTCATGGAATTTAATTTATTTGTTTCCATTGTTTAAGTTGTTCAACAATCGGTTTATAACATTAAAATATCTGTTCAATCGATAACACGTGGCTTTTCATTGTTTACTTTGTTTAACAATGGAATACGGTATTTCGTTTCACAACAATGGAATATAAGCAAAGGACCGATTTTGCGGGCTCCAACAATAACCGAATATGAAGAAACATTCGGTGTTTTGTTAAAAACGTCGTTTTGATAGTTTGCTTTGTTGTCCTAACACACTGAGACTCCATGGAATTTAATTTATTTGTTTCCATTGTTTCAGTTGTTCAACAATTGGTTTATAACGTTAAAATATTGGTTTAAAAGGGCAACACGTGGCTTTTCTTTGTTTACTTTGTGAAACAATTGAATACGGTATTTCGTTGACCAACAATGGAATATAAGCAAAGGATCGGTTTTGCGGGCTCCAACAATATCCGAATATGAAGAAACATTCGGTGTTTTTTTTTAAAAACGTCGGTCTGTTAGTGTGCTTTGTTGTCTTAACACGATTTAACTCCATGGGGTTTAATTTTTTTGTTTCCATTGTTTAAGTGGTTCAAAAAACGGCTTATAACGTAAAAATATCGGTTCTATCGGTAACACGTGGCTTTTTTTTGTTTACATTGTGCAACAATGGAATACTGTATTTCGTTGCCCAACAATAGAATATAAGCAAAGGATCTGTTTTGCGGGCTCCAACAATAACCGAATATGAAGAAACATTCGGTGATTTGTTAAAAACGTCGTTTTGATAGTTTGCTTTGTTGTCCTAACACACTAAGACTCCATGGAATTTAATTTATTTGTTTCCATTGTTTAAGTTGTTCAACAATCGGTTTATAACATTAAAATATCTGTTCAATCGGTAACACGTGGCTTTTCTTTGTTTACTTTGTGCAACAATGGAATACGGTATATCGTTGCCCAACAATGGAATATAAGCAAAGGATCGTTTTTGCGGGCTCCAACAATAACCGAATATGAAGAAACATTCGGTGATTTGTTAAAAACGTCGGTTTGTTAGTTTGCTTTGTTGTCTTAAAACACTGCGACTTCATGGAATTTAATTTATTTGTTTCCATTGTTTAAGTTGTTCAACAATCAGTTTATAACGTTAAAATATCGGTTCAATCGATAACACGTGGCTTTTCATTGTTTACTTTGTTTAACAATTGAATACGGTATTTCGTTGACCAACAATGGAATATAAGCAAAGGATCGGTTTTGCGGGCTCCAACAATATCCGAATATGAAGAAACATTCGGTGTTTTTTTTTAAAAACGTCGGTCTGTTAGTGTGCTTTGTTGTCTTAACACGATTTAACTCCATGGGGTTTAATTTTTTTGTTTCCATTGTTTAAGTGGTTCAAAAAACGGCTTATAACGTAAAAATATCGGTTCTATCGGTAACACGTGGCTTTTTTTTGTTTACATTGTGCAACAATGGAATACTGTATTTCGTTGCCCAACAATAGAATATAAGCAAAGGATCTGTTTTGCGGGCTCCAACAATAACCGAATATGAAGAAACATTCGGTGATTTGTTAAAAACGTCGTTTTGATAGTTTGCTTTGTTGTCCTAACACACTAAGACTCCATGGAATTTAATTTATTTGTTTCCATTGTTTAAGTTGTTCAACAATCGGTTTATAACGTTAAAATGCCGGTTAAATCGGTAACACATGGCTTTTCTTTGTTTACATTGTGCAACAATGGAACACTGTATTTCGTTGCCCAACAATGGAATATAAGCAATGGATCGGTTTTGCGGGCTCCAACAATAACCGAATATGAAGAAACATTCGGTGTTTTGTTAAAAACGTCGTTTTGATAGTTTGCTTTGTTGTCCTAACACACTGAGACACCTCGGAATTTAATTTACTTGTTTCCATTGTTTCAGTTGTTCAACAATTGGTTTATAACGTTAAAATATTGGTTTAATCGGCAACACGTGGCTTTTCTTTGTTTACTTTGTGCAACAATTGAATACGGTATTTCGTTGACCAACAATGGAATATAAGCAAAGGATCGGTTTTGCGGGCTCCAACAATATCCGAATATGAAGAAACATTCGGTGTTTTTTTTAAAAAACGTCGGTCTGTTAGTGTGCTTTGTTGTCTTAACACGATTTAACTCCATGGCGTTTAATTTTTTTGTTTCCATTGTTTAAGTGGTTCAAAAATCGGCTTATAACATAAAAATATCGGTTCTATCGGTAACAAAATGGCTTTTCTTTGTTTACATTGTGCAACAATGGAATACGGTATTTCGTTGCCCAACAATGGTGTATAAGCAAAGGATCGGTTTTGCGGGCTCCAACAATAACAGAATATGAAGAGACTTTCGGCGTTTTGTTAAAAACGTCGGTTTCTTAGTTTGATTTGTTGTCCTAAAACACTGCGACTCCATGGAATTTAATTTATTTGTTTCCATTGTTTAAGTTGTTCAACAATCGGTTTATAACGTTAAAATGCCGGTTCAATCGGTAACACGTGGCTTTTCTTTGTTTACTTTGTGCAACAATGGTATACGGTATATCGTTTCCCAACAATGGAATATAAGCAAAGGATCGGTTTTGCGGGCTCCAACAATAACCGAATATTAAGAAACATTCGGTGTTTTGTTAAAAACGTCGGTTTGTTAGTTTGCTTTGTTGTCCTAAAACACTGCGACTCCATGGAAATTAATTTATTTGTTTCCATTGTTTAAGTTGTTCAAGAATTGGTTTATAACGTTAAAATATTGGTTTAATCGGCAACACGTGGCTTTTCTTTGTTTACTTTGTGCAAAAATTGAATACGGTATTTCGTTGACCAACAATGGAATATAAGCAAAGGATCGGTTTTGCGGGCTCCAACAATATCCGAATATGAAGAAACATTCGGTGTTTTTTTTTAAAAACGTCGGTCTGTTAGTGTGCTTTGTTTTCTTAACACGATTTAACTCCATGGCGTTTAATTTTTTTGTTTCCATTGTTTAAGTGGTTCATAAGTCGGCTTATAACGTAAAAATATCGGTTCTATCAGTAACACATGGCTTTTCTTTGTTTACATTGTGCAACAATGGAATACGGTATATCGTTTCCCAACAATGGAATATAAGCAAAGGATCGGTTTTGCGGGCTCCAACAATAACCGAATATTAAGAAACATTCGGTGTTTTGTTAAAAACGTCGGTTTGTTAGTTTCCTTTGTTGTCCTAACACACTTAGACTCCATGGCATTTAGTTTATTTGTTTCCATTGTTTAAGTGGTTCACAAATCGGGTATAACGTTAAAATATAGGTTCAATCGGTAACACGTGGCTTTTTTTTTGTTTACATTGTGCAACAATGGAATACTGTATTTCGTTGCCCAACAATAGAATATAAGCAAAGGATCTGTTTTGCGGGCTCCAACAATAACCGAATATGAAGAAACATTCGGTGATTTGTTAAAAACGTCTTTTTTGATAGTTTGCTTTGTTGTCCTAACACACTAAGACTCCATGGAATTTAATTTATTTGTTTCCATTGTTTAAGTTGTTCAACAATCGGTTTATAACATTAAAATATCTGTTCAATCGGTAACACGTGGCTTTTCTTTGTTTACTTTGTGCAACAATGGAATACGGTATATCGTTGCCCAACAATGGAATATAAGCAAAGGATCGTTTTTGCGGGCTCCAACAATAACCGAATATGAAGAAACATTCGGTGATTTGTTAAAAACGTCGGTTTGTTAGTTTGCTTTGTTGTCTTAAAACACTGCGACTTCATGGAATTTAATTTATTTGTTTCCATTGTTTAAGTTGTTCAACAATCAGTTTATAACGTTAAAATATCGGTTCAATCGATAACACGTGGCTTTTCATTGTTTACTTTGTTTAACAATTGAATACGGTATTTCGTTGACCAACAATGGAATATAAGCAAAGGATCGGTTTTGCGGGCTCCAACAATATCCGAATATGAAGAAACATTCGGTGTTTTTTTTTAAAAACGTCGGTCTGTTAGTGTGCTTTGTTGTCTTAACACGATTTAACTCCATGGGGTTTAATTTTTTTGTTTCCATTGTTTAAGTGGTTCAAAAAACGGCTTATAACGTAAAAATATCGGTTCTATCGGTAACACGTGGCTTTTTTTTGTTTACATTGTGCAACAATGGAATACTGTATTTCGTTGCCCAACAATAGAATATAAGCAAAGGATCTGTTTTGCGGGCTCCAACAATAACCGAATATGAAGAAACATTCGGTGATTTGTTAAAAACGTCGTTTTGATAGTTTGCTTTGTTGTCCTAACACACTAAGACTCCATGGAATTTAATTTATTTGTTTCCATTGTTTAAGTTGTTCAACAATCGGTTTATAACGTTAAAATGCCGGTTAAATCGGTAACACATGGCTTTTCTTTGTTTACATTGTGCAACAATGGAACACTGTATTTCGTTGCCCAACAATGGAATATAAGCAATGGATCGGTTTTGCGGGCTCCAACAATAACCGAATATGAAGAAACATTCGGTGTTTTGTTAAAAACGTCGTTTTGATAGTTTGCTTTGTTGTCCTAACACACTGAGACACCTCGGAATTTAATTTACTTGTTTCCATTGTTTCAGTTGTTCAACAATTGGTTTATAACGTTAAAATATTGGTTTAATCGGCAACACGTGGCTTTTCTTTGTTTACTTTGTGCAACAATTGAATACGGTATTTCGTTGACCAACAATGGAATATAAGCAAAGGATCGGTTTTGCGGGCTCCAACAATATCCGAATATGAAGAAACATTCGGTGTTTTTTTTAAAAAACGTCGGTCTGTTAGTGTGCTTTGTTGTCTTAACACGATTTAACTCCATGGCGTTTAATTTTTTTGTTTCCATTGTTTAAGTGGTTCAAAAATCGGCTTATAACATAAAAATATCGGTTCTATCGGTAACAAAATGGCTTTTCTTTGTTTACATTGTGCAACAATGGAATACGGTATTTCGTTGCCCAACAATGGTGTATAAGCAAAGGATCGGTTTTGCGGGCTCCAACAATAACAGAATATGAAGAGACTTTCGGCGTTTTGTTAAAAACGTCGGTTTCTTAGTTTGATTTGTTGTCCTAAAACACTGCGACTCCATGGAATTTAATTTATTTGTTTCCATTGTTTAAGTTGTTCAACAATCGGTTTATAACGTTAAAATGCCGGTTCAATCGGTAACACGTGGCTTTTCTTTGTTTACTTTGTGCAACAATGGTATACGGTATATCGTTTCCCAACAATGGAATATAAGCAAAGGATCGGTTTTGCGGGCTCCAACAATAACCGAATATTAAGAAACATTCGGTGTTTTGTTAAAAACGTCGGTTTGTTAGTTTGCTTTGTTGTCCTAAAACACTGCGACTCCATGGAAATTAATTTATTTGTTTCCATTGTTTAAGTTGTTCAAGAATTGGTTTATAACGTTAAAATATTGGTTTAATCGGCAACACGTGGCTTTTCTTTGTTTACTTTGTGCAAAAATTGAATACGGTATTTCGTTGACCAACAATGGAATATAAGCAAAGGATCGGTTTTGCGGGCTCCAACAATATCCGAATATGAAGAAACATTCGGTGTTTTTTTTTTAAAAACGTCGGTCTGTTAGTGTGCTTTGTTTTCTTAACACGATTTAACTCCATGGCGTTTAATTTTTTTGTTTCCATTGTTTAAGTGGTTCATAAGTCGGCTTATAACGTAAAAATATCGGTTCTATCAGTAACACATGGCTTTTCTTTGTTTACATTGTGCAACAATGGAATACGGTATATCGTTTCCCAACAATGGAATATAAGCAAAGGATCGGTTTTGCGGGCTCCAACAATAACCGAATATTAAGAAACATTCGGTGTTTTGTTAAAAACGTCGGTTTGTTAGTTTCCTTTGTTGTCCTAACACACTTAGACTCCATGGCATTTAGTTTATTTGTTTCCATTGTTTAAGTGGTTCACAAATCGGGTATAACGTTAAAATATAGGTTCAATCGGTAACACGTGGCTTTTTTTTTGTTTACATTGTGCAACAATGGAATACTGTATTTCGTTGCCCAACAATAGAATATAAGCAAAGGATCTGTTTTGCGGGCTCCAACAATAACCGAATATGAAGAAACATTCGGTGATTTGTTAAAAACGTCTTTTTTGATAGTTTGCTTTGTTGTCCTAACACACTAAGACTCCATGGAATTTAATTTATTTGTTTCCATTGTTTAAGTTGTTCAACAATCGGTTTATAACATTAAAATATCTGTTCAATCGGTAACACGTGGCTTTTCTTTGTTTACTTTGTGCAACAATGGAATACGGTATATCGTTGGCCAACAATGGAATATAAGCAAAGGATCGGTTTTGCGGGCTCCAACAATAACGGAATATGAAGAAACATTCGATGTTTTGTTAAAAACGTCGGTTTGTTAGTTTGCTTTGTTGTCCTAAAACACTGCGACTCCATGGAATTTAATTTATTTGTTTCCATTGTTTAAGTTGTTCAACAATCGGTTTATAGCGTTAAAAGGCCGGTTCAATCGGTAACACATGGCTTTTCTTTGTTTAAATTGTGCAATAATGGAATACGGTATTTCGTTGCCCAACAATGGAGTATAAGCAAAGGATCGGTTTTGCGGGCTCCAACAATAACCGAATATGAAGAGACTTTCGGTGTTTTGTTAAAAACGTCGGTTTGTTAGTTTGATTTGTTGTCCTAAAACACTGCGACTCCATGGAATTTAATTTATTTGTTTCCATTGTTTAAGTTGTTCAACAATCGGTTTATAACGTTAAAATATTGGTTTAATCGGCAACACGTGGCTTTTGTTTGTTTACTTTGTGCAACAATTGAATACGGTATTTCGTTGACCAACAATGGAATATAAGCAAAGGATCGGTTTTGCGGGCTCCAACAATATCCGAATATGAAGAAACATTCGGTGTTTTTTTTAAAAAACATCGGTCTGTTAGTGTGCTTTGTTGTCTTAACACGATTTAACTCCATGGCGTTTAATTTTTTTGTTTCCATTGTTTAAGTGGTTCAAAAATCGGCTTATAACATAAAAATATCGGTTCTATCGGTAACACATGGCTTTTCTTTGTTTACATTGTGCAACAATGGAATACGGTATTTCGTTGCCCAACAATGGAGTATAAGCAAAGGATCGGTTTTGCGGGCTCCAACAATAACCCAATATGAAGAGACTTTCGGCGTTTTGTTAAAAACGTCGGTTTCTTAGTTTGATTTGTTGTCCTAAAACACTGCGACTCCATGGAATTTAATTTATTTGTTTCCATTGTTTAAGTTGTTCAACAATCGGTTTATAACGTTAAAATGCCGGTTCAATCGGTAACACGTGGCTTTTCTTTGTTTACTTTGTGCAACAATGGTATACGGTATATTGTTTCCCAACAATGGAATATAAGCAAAGGATCGGTTTTGCGGGCTCCAACAATAACCGAATATTAAGAAACATTCGGTGTTTTGTTAAAAACGTCGGTTTGTTAGTTTGCTTTGTTGTCCTAAAACACTGCCACTCCATGGAAATTAATTTATTTGTTTCCATTGTTTAAGTTGTTCAACAATTGGTTTATAACGTTAAAATATTGGTTTAATCGGCAACACGTGGCTTTTCTTTGTTTACTTTGTGCAAAAATTGAATACGGTATTAGGTTGACCAACAATGGAATATAGGCAAAGGATCGGTTTCGCGGGCTCCAACAATATCCGAATATGAAGAAACATTCGGTGTTTTTTTTTAAAAACGTCGGTCTGTTAGTGTGCTTTGTTGTCTTAACACGATTTAACTCCATGGCGTTTAATTTTTTTGTTTCCATTGTTTAAGTGGTTCATAAATCGGCTTATAACGTAAAAATATCGGTTCTATCGGTAACACATGGCTTTTCTTTGTTTACATTGTGCAACAATGGAATACGGTATTTCGTTGCCCAACAATGGAATATAAGCAAAGGATCGGTTTTGCGGCCTCCAACAATAACCGAATATGAAGAAAGATTTGGTGTTTTGTTAAAAACGTCGGTTTGTTAGTTTGCTTTGTTGTCCTAACACACTTAGACTCCATGGCATTTAGTTTATTTGTTTCCATTGTTTAAGTGGTTCACAAATCGGCTTATAACGTTAAAATATAGGTTCAATCGGTAACACGTGGCTTTTTTTTTGTTTACATTGTGCAACAATGGAATACTGTATTTCGTTGCCAAACAATAGAATATAAGCAAAGGATCTGTTTTGCGGGCTCCAACAATAACCGAATATGAAGAAACATTCGGTGATTTGTTAAAAACGTCTTTTTTTATAGTTTGCTTTGTTGTCCTAACACACTAAGACTCCATGGAATTTAATTTATTTGTTTCCATTGTTTAAGTTGTTCAACAATCGGTTTATAACATTAAAATATCTGTTCAATCGGTAACACGTGGCTTTTCTTTGTTTACTTTGTGCAACAATGGAATACGGTATATCGTTGCCCAACAATGGAATATAAACAAAGGATCGTTTTTGCGGGCTCCAACAATAATCGAATATTAAGAAACATTCGATGTTTTGTTAAAAACGTCGTTTTGATAGTTTGCTTTGTTGTCCTAACACACTGAGACTCCATGGAATTTAATTTATTTGTTTCCATTGTTTAAGTTGTTCAACAATCGGTTTATAACATTAAAATATCTGTTCAATCGGTAACACGTGGCTTTTCTTTGTTTACTTTGTGCAACAATGGAATACGGTATATCGTTGGCCAACAATGGAAAATAAGCAAAGGATCGGTTTTGCGGGCTCCAACAATAACCGAATATGAAGAGACTTTCGGTGTTTTGTTAAAAACGTCGGTTTGTTAGTTTGATTTGTTGTCCTAAAACACTGCGACTCCATGGAATTTAATTTATTTGTTTCCATTGTTTAAGTTGTTCAACAATCGGTTTATAACGTTAAAATGCCGGTTCAATCGGTAACACGTGTCTTTTCTTTGTTTACTTTGTGCAACAATGGAATACGGTATATCGTTTCCCAACAATGGAATATAAGCAAAGGTTCGGTTTTGCGGGCTCCAACAATAACCGAATATTAAGAAACATTCGGTGTTTTGTTAAAAACGTCGGTTTGTTAGTTTGCTTTGTTGTCCTAAAACACTGCGACTCCATGGAATTTAATTTATTTGTTTCCATTGTTTAAGTTGTTCAACAATTGGTTTATAACGTTAAAATATTGGTTTAATCGGCAACACGTGGCTTTTGTTTGTTTACTTTGTGCAAAAATTGAATACGGTACTTCGTTGACCAACAATGGAATATAAGCAAAGGATCGGTTTTGCGGGCTCGAACAATATCCGAATATGAAGAAACATTCGGTGTTTTTTTTAAAAAACGTCGGTCTGTTAGTGTGCTTTGTTGTCTTAACACGATTTAACTCCATGGCGTTTAATTTTTTTGTTTCCATTGTTTAAGTTGTTCAAAAATCGGCTTATAACGTAAAAATATCGGTTCTATCGGTAACACATGGCTTTTCTTTGTTTACATTGTGCAACAATGGAATACGGTATTTCGTTGCCCAACAATGGAATATAAGCAAAGGATCGGTTTTGCGGCCTCCAACAATAACCGAATATGAAGAAAGATTCGGTGTTTTGTTAAAAACGTCGGTTTGTTAGTTTGCTTTGTTGTCCTAACACACTTAGACTCCATGGCATTTAGTTTATTTGTTTCCATTGTTTAAATGGTTCACAAATCGGCTTATAACGTTAAAATATAGGTTCAATCGGTAACACGTGGCTTTTTTTTTTGTTTACATTGTGCAACAATCGAATACTGTATTTCGTTGCCCAACAATAGAATATAAGCAAAGGATCTGTTTTGCGGGCTCCAACAATAACCGAATATGAAGAAACATTCGGTGATTTGTTAAAAACGTCGTTTTGATAGTTTGCTTTGTTGTCCTAACACACTAAGACTCCATGGAATTTAATTTATTTGTTTCCATTGTTTAAGTTGTTCAACAATCGGTTTATAACATTAAAATATCAGTTCAATCGGTAACACGTGGCTTTTCTTTGTTTACTTTGTGCAACAATGGAATACGGTATATCGTTGCCCAACAATGGAATATAAGCAACGGATCGTTTTTGCGGGCTCCAACAATAACCGAATATGAAGAAACATTCGGTGATTTGTTAAAAACGTCGGTTTGTTAGTTTGCTTTGTTGTCTTAAAACACTGCGACTTCATGGAATTTAATTTATTTGTTTCCATTGTTTAAGTTGTTCAACAATCAGTTTATAACGTTAAAATATCGGTTCAATCGATAACACGTGGCTTTTCATTGTTTACTTTGTTTAACAATGGAATACGGTATTTCGTTTCACAACAATGGAATATAAGCAAAGGATCGATTTTGCGGGCTCCAACAATAACCGAATATGAAGAAACATTCGGTGTTTTGTTAAAAACGTCGTTTTGATAGTTTGCTTTGTTGTCCTAACACACTGAGACTCCATGGAATTTAATTTATTTGTTTCCAATGTTTAAGTTGTTCAACAATCGGTTTATAACGTTAAAATGCCGGTTAAATCGGTAACACATGGCTTTTCTTTGTTTACATTGTGCAACAATGGAATACGGTATTTCGTTGCCCAACAATGGAGTATAAGCAAATATCGGTTTTGCGGCCTCCAACAATAACCGAATATGAAGAAACATTCGGTGTTTTGTTAAAAACGTCGGTTTGTTAGTTTGCTTTTTTGTCCTAAAACACTGCGACTCCATGGAATTTAATTTATTTGTTTCCATTGTTTAAGTTGTTCAACAATCGGTTTATAACGTTAAAATGCCGGTTCAATCGGTAACACATGGCTTTTCTTTGTTTACATTGTGCAATAATGCAATACGGTATTTCGTTGCCCAACAATGGAGTATAAGCAAAGGATCGGTTTTGCGGGCTCCAACAATAACCGAATATGAAGAAACTTTCGGTGTTTTGTTAAAAACGTCGGTTTGTTAGTTTGATTTGTTGTCCTAAAACACTGCAACTCCATGGAATTTAATTTATTTGTTTCCATTGTTTAAGTTGTTCAACAATCGGTTTATAACGTTAAAAAGCTGGTTCAATCGGTAACACGTGGCTTTTCTTTGTGCAACAATGGAATACGGTATATCGTTTCCCAACAATGGAATATAAGCAAAGGATCGGTTTTGCGGGCTCCAACAATAACCGAATATTAAGAAACATTCGGTGTTTTTTAAAAACGTCGGTTTGTTAGTTTGCTTTGTTGTCCTAAAACACTGCGACTCCATGGAATTTAATTTATTTGTTTCCATTATTTAAGTTGTTCAACAATTGGTTTATAACGTTAAAATATTGGTTTAATCGGCAACACATGGCTTTTCTTTGTTTACTTTGTGCAACAATTGAATACGGTATTTCGTTGACCAACAATGGAATATAAGCAAAGGATCGGTTTTGCGGGCTCCAACAATATCCGAATATGAAGAAACATTCGGTGATTTTTTTAAAAACGTCGGTCTGTTAGTGTGCTTAGATGTCTTAACACGATTTAACTCCATGGCGTTTAATTTTTTTGTTTCCATTGTTTAAGTGGTTCAAAAATCGGCTTATAACGTAAAAATATCGGTTCAATCGGTAACACATGGCTTTTCTTTGTTTACACTGTGCAGCAATGGAATACGGTATTTCGTTGCCCAACAATGGAATATAAGCAAAGGATCGGTTTTGCGGCCTCCAACAATAACCGAATATGAAGAAGGATTCGGTGTTTTGTTAAAAACGTCGGTTTGATAGTTTGCTTTGTTGTCCTAACACACTAAGACTCCATGGCATTTAGTTTATTTGTTTCCATTGTTTAAGTGGTTCACAAATCGGCTTATAACGTTAAAATATAGGTTCAATCGGTAACACGTGGCTTTTTTTTGTTTACATTGTGCAACAATGGAATACTGTATTTCGTTGCCCAACAATGGAATATAAGCAAAGGATCTGTTTTGCGGGCTCCAACAATAACCGAATATGAAGAAACATTCGGTGATTTGTTAAAAACGTCGGTTTGTTAGTTTGCTTAGTTGTCCTAAAACACTGCGACTTCATGGAATTTAATTTATTTGTTTCCATTGTTTAAGTTGTTCTCAAAATCGGTTTATAACGTTAAAATGCCGGTTAAATCGGTAACACATGGCTTTTCTTTGTTTACATTGTGCAACAATGGAATACGGTATTTCGTTGCCCAACAATGGAGTATAAGCAAATATCGGTTTTGCGGCCTCCAACAATAACCGAATATGAAGAAACATTCGGTGTTTTGTTAAAAACGTCGGTTTGTTAGTTTGCTTTGTTGTCCTAAAACACTGCGACTCCATGGAATTTAATTTATTTGTTTCCATTGTTTAAGTTGTTCAACAATCGGTTTATAACGTTAAAATGCCGGTTCAATCGGTAACACATGGCTTTTCTTTGTTTACATTGTGCAATAATGGAATACGGTATTTCGTTGCCCAACAATGGAGTATAAGCAAAGGATCGGTTTTGCGGGCTCCAACAATAACCGAATATGAAGAGACTTTCGGTGTTTTGTTAAAAACGTCGGTTTGTTAGTTTGATTTGTTGTCCTAAAACACTGCGACTCCATGGAATTTAATTTATTTGTTTCCATTGTTTAAGTTGTTCAACAATCGGTTTATAACGTTAAAATGCCGGTTCAATCGGTAACACGTGGCTTTTCTTTGTGCAACAATGGAATACGGTATATCGTTTCCCAACAATGGAATATAAGCAAAGGATCGGTTTTGCGGGTTCCAACAATAACCGAATATTAAGAAACATTCGGTGTTTTGTTAAAAACGTCGGTTTGTTAGTTTGCTTTGTTGTCCTAAAACACTGCGACTCAATGGAATTTAATTTATTTGTTTCCATTTTTTAAGTTGTTCAACAATTGGTTTATAACGTTAAAATATTGGTTTAATCGGCAACACATGGCTTTTCTTTGTTTACTTTGTGCAACAATTGAATACGGTATTTCGTTGACCAACAATGGAATATAAGCAAAGGATCGGTTTTGCGGGCTCCAACAATATCCGAATATGAAGAAACATTCGGTGTTTTTTTTAAAAACGTCGGTCTGTTAGTGTGCTTAGATGTCTTAACACGATTTAACTCCATGGCGTTTAATTTTTTTGTTTCCATTGTTTAAGTGGTTCAAAAATTGGCTTATAACGTAAAAATATCGGTTCAATCGGTAACACATGGCTTTTCTTTGTTTACATTGTGCAACAATGGAATACGGTATTTCGTTGCCCAACAATGGAATATAAGCAAAGGATCGGTTTTGCGGCCTCCAACAATAACCGAATATGAAGAAGGATTCGGTGTTTTGTTAAAAACGTCGGTTTGATAGTTTGCTTTGTTGTCCTAACACACTAAGACTCCATGGCATTTAGTTTATTTGTTTCCATTGTTTAAGTGGTTCACAAATCGGCTTATAACGTTAAAATATAGGTTCAATCGGAAACACGTGGCTTTTTTTTGTTTACATTGTGCAACAATGGAATACTGTATTTCGTTGCCCAACAATGGAATATAAGCAAAGGATCTGTTTTGCGGGCTCCAACAATAACCGAATATGAAGAAACATTCGGTGATTTGTTAAAAACGTCGTTTTGATAGTTTGCTTTGTTGTCCTAACACACTGAGACTCCATGGAATTTAATTTTTTTGTTTCCATTGTTTAAGTTGTTCAACAATCGGTTTATAACATTAAAATATCTGTTCAATCGGTAACACATGGCTTTTCTTTGTTTACATTGTGCAACAATGGAATACGGTATTTCGTTGCCCAACAATGGAATATAAGCAAAGGATCGGTTTTGCGGCCTCCAACATTAACCGAATATGAAGAAACATTCGGTGTTTGTTAAAAACGTCGGTTTGTTAGTTTGCTTTGTTGTCCTAAAACACTGCGACTTCATGGAATTTAATTTATTTGTTTCCATTGCTTAAGTTGTTCAACAATCGGTTTATAACGTTAAAATATCGGTTCAATCGGTAACACGTGGCTTTTCATTGTTTACTTTGTGTAACAATAGAATACGGTATTTCGTTTCCCAACAATGGAATATAAGCAAAGGGTCGGTTTTGCGGGCTCCATCAATAACCGAATATGAATAAACATTCGGTGTTTTGTTAAAAACGTCGGTTTGTTAGTTTGCTTTGTTGTCCTAAATCACTGCGACTCCATGGAATTTAATTTATTTGTTTCCTTTGTTTACGTTGTTCAACAATCGGTTTATAACGTTAAAATGCCGGTTCAATCGGTAACACATGGCTTTTCTTTGTTTACATTGTGCAACAATGGAATACGGTATTTCGTTGCCCAACAATGTAGTATAAGCAAATATCGATTTTGCGGGCTCCAACAATAACCGAATATGAAGAAACATTCGGTGTTTTGTTAAAAACGTCGTTTTGATAGTTTGCTTTGTTGTCCTAACACACTGAGACTCCATGGAATTTAATTTATTTGTTTCCATTGTTTAAGTTGTTCAACAATCGGTTTATAACGTTAAAATATAGGTTAGATCGGTAACACGTGGCTTTTCTTTGTTTACTTTGTGCAACAATTGAATACGGTATTTCGTTTCCCAACAATGGAATATAAGCAAAGGTCGGTTTTGCGGGTTCCAACAATAACCGAATATTAAGAAACATTCGGTGTTTTGTTAAAAAGGTCGGATTGTTAGTTTGCTTTGTTGTCCTAAAACACATCGACTCCATGGAATTTAATTTATTTGTTTCCATCTTTCATGTTTCCTTAATTACTCACGTAATTTCCTCATAAGTCAACGAATGGGAATTTACTTTCCTCCAGAAATAAATGCACAGCCGCATAACAACTTAATCTCTCCCTTTAATTGTGGTATGCACCAAAAGCGTTTTTCAATTGCCATGTTTCATGTTTCCTTAATTATTAAGGGAATTTCCTCTTAAGTAAACGGATGGGCATTTACTTTCCTCCAGAAATAAATGCACAGCCGCAAAACAACTTAATATGTCCCTTTATTTGAGGTATCTTCAAAAGCCATTTTTCAATTCCATCTTCCATGTTTCCTTGAATATTCAGAGATTTTCTTCTTTAAGTGAACGGATGGGCATTTACATTCCGCAAGAAATAAATGCAAAACCGCATAACAACTTAATCTCTAACTTTAATCGTAGTATGCACCAAAAGCGTTTGTCCAATTCCGTCTTTCATGTTCCCGTAATTATTCAGAGAATTTTTTCTTTAAGTAAACGGATGGTCATTTACTTTGCTCCAGAAAAAAATGCACAGCCGCAAAACAACTTCATTTCTCCCTTTACTCGTAGTATGCATCAAAAGCATTTTTCCAAATCCATCTTCCACGTTATCGTGAATATTCAGAGAATTTCTTCTTTAAGGTAGCGGATGGGCACTTACTTTCCTCCAGAAATAAATGCGCAGCCGCATAATAAATTATTTTCTCCCTTTACTCATAGTATTCTTGAAAAGCATTTTTCCAATTCCATCTTCCATTATCAAAACATAATCTAAACTTTGGATAAATTCATCTTTAAGTCAACGGTCGGGCATTTATTTTACTTCAGAAATAAATGCACATCCGCATAATAACTTAATTTCTGCCTTTACTTCTAGTATGCTTTTAAAACATTTTTCCAAAAATTTTACGTCTTTTAATGCACGCTTGGTAAGTGAAGTAAATATCGACCTAACTTTGAGGTGCGAGCAGACGAGATTTCACTGTACACGCAACATGAATCACGTAAAAAATAATGTTATAAAATCAGAGTAAGTGGAATGTTAATTTTTTTCTTGAATCGTAAATCTTTTTACATAAATTCTTCATAATAGAAGACGCAGCATAGCTGAAAACATTCCTAAAACTTTGTATTGAAATTCGATCCTATCAGAGCAAAATACTATAGTTAAATTAACGACTTTAAGTCAATTTATTAACATGAAATGATTGATTTTTCATAAAAATTCGTACCTATCAGAGTAATTGGATTGTTAAATTTTTGGTTCAATCTTAAATCTTATTACATAATTTTTTCATAATAGAAGTTATTATTTGACGTTATTTAATTTAGTATTTATTTGTTTAAGTAGCTTTTGACCACTGTGTCATTTATTACTATTATCAACGATGAAAGTTATAA
Organism: Maratus speciosus; assembly: GCA_963932465.1. Lineage (NCBI taxonomy): Eukaryota > Metazoa > Arthropoda > Arachnida > Araneae > Salticidae > Maratus > Maratus speciosus. The sequence goes on from CAWVRF010001084.1 coordinate 1,572,638, forward strand.
CACTCTATTTAATGTTTCTATCAGTTTACAACTATCCAAATCGGTGAATAATTATTAAATCATACTTCTAAAAATAATATACTTACTTTCTTAATTGCTTATGTATACATCCCACACAGCACACAACCATCCATAAGTCATCTACAAGCTGTAAACACAAGACGGCCATCACATCTATAAGTAGTCTAAAATTATCCACTATACACTCTTTTCACATCTAATAGAAATAACATGTGTGTCGTTTTTGAGTTCCTTAAGACGTTGATTATATCCATATAGTCTATGAGACCATATCTATAAGACCTCCAAGCATAGATCACTTTTCGACATGGGGTACTTCATATAGATGAAGACCACATCTATAAGACCTCCAAGTACAGATCACTTTTTGACATGGGGTACTTCTTATAGATGAACTTAAGACTTTGATTCCAGAGATCCGATACTTGTCTATAAGACCTCTAAATGTCAGTCTGTTTTTTTATATTGGGTACTTCTTATAGATATACTTAAGGGCAAGAAACGGGGATTTCATTTCACGGGAAATACAGCCTTGGCCAAAAGTATTGAGTAAGGATATATTTGTAAAAGTAATAGTTTTAAACAAATATTTAACTGCATACAAGGGTTGCATTGAAAATTCATATATGAATTTTCTCCGAGTTATTACAGTTTAAGAAAAAATACAAATGAACAAGTAATCTTTTAATGAAGCCTTTATACATATAAAAAAAAATTATTTACTTTATTTTCTGGAAGTTTCTTTGCTGTTTATACATGCCAATTAAAAAATAATCATGAAAATAAGAATAATTATTGCTGAAAGTGCCAAAGTACAAAGAACTTGATCTTTAACAATGAAAATAAAGAAATCTTATGTTAAAAATACTTTAAATTTACATTTAAATTTTAATCTGTTAATAAAAATATTAAGAATTATTTTCATTGATAAAGATTGTTTTATATTTTAACTTTTCTTGTAAGAATTATTTTTATTTTCATGATTATCTATTAGCGGGCAGGATGTAACAATAAAACTCCCCGAAAACAAAGTAATTTAATAGTTAAAAAAGAAAAAAGGGCTTTTAAAGAAAATGACTTCATTAAAAAGGATGAGTTCGCTGTTGTTTTTTTACAAACTGTGATAACTTAAAAATGAAAAGAAATTTTCTATTTGCATGTACTATAAACATTTGTATATAACTATTAGTATTACTCTTACAAATATATTTAAAATATTCGGGGGGGAGGGGGGATGCTCAATACTTTCAGCCAAGGATGCATTTCCCACAAAATGGCATTTTTTACATATCATAAGTATACCTATATGAAAATCAGAATAATTCTTGGAATTTCAAAATACATACAACCTTGCCTTCAAGAACTAAAAGGAAATTTTATGGTTAAAAAAACTTTACATTTATCCATGATTTTTATTTTCAACATATCAATAAAAATTATAAAATATGTCCTTAATTTACGAATTATTCTAATTTTCATGATTATCTACAGTAAATTCTGTCTAAGGCGGACTGTGCAAGCCGGAAATCTGTCTACCGCGGAAAATTTTTCAAGTCCCGGCGAACCCATAGAAAATAAGATTAATTCTTGCTGCATAAGGCAGAATCTGTCTAATGCGGAAACGGAAAGCATTTTAAGGTCCCACCGAAACCAAAATTTTGCATAAGGCGGAAAAAGGGATATTTTAAAAATGAGAGGTATTTTGTTTATTAAACTTTAAAACGGATATGTCAAATATTCAATGTCGAGCATGTTAGTTAAATTTCCTAACACTTTGAAACAGTTAATTCAAAAGGACAGGAACCGTTTAAATTTTAAGGAATTTATTCTTGTGCCATTTTTTTATATGCAAAATTATATTTAAAACTTAATATTTCTAGTAGAATGAGCATTTATCAAAATATATATTTTCGAAAGTGCAATATATTGTAATTTAAGGATGTACTCAAATTCAAAGTTATAGCGTTCTGTCTCATTCTCGAAGTTTATTGGGGAGGAGGGGGGGGGGGTAGTTTTTTTTGTGTGTGTGTGTGTAAATTTCCAATTCGCATGTATTACAGCAGTACTAAGAAATTGAATAGCGTTTCTCATTTATCTATAAAGACAAAAGATATTTCCGAATTTCCGTTTCCAACCGATTTTCGAGTCAGGAAAATCAATAAAAAATAATCGAATTCAAGGATTTTTTTTGGAGGGGGGGGGGGGGAATCTTTTTTGCATAAGCCGGAATATTGTCTACTGCGGAAAATTTTCTGAGTCCTGATCGATTCCACCTTAGACAGAGTTTACTGTATTTTACTGGCATAAACATAATTGTTTATACCATGCAAATTTCATAATGAAACACTGAAAAAGATTGTTTCTTTTTTTAAGTAAATGTTTTAATTAGAAGTAGAGTAGTTAGTTTGCAGACCATTTTTCCCAAATTGTAATAACCTTCAAAGACACTAATGGCATACTAAATAAGCCAACCAGTTAAAAAACAGTTGCTAATTCTAAAATAATTGTGTGATTAGCATCATATAATAGCATTATTCTAACATTAACATCCAAAGAGCATTGACTAATTTAAATATTTCCAATGAAGGTCATCTTTATGTTGCTGCTTTTTCATGTCATGGAGAAATTTTAGTTTTATTTTTGGGATATATGATATATTCAAATTTTATTTTGATTTAGAGCCCCCCCCCCCTTCACTCTCCCACTGATCTAATTAAAAACTTTCTTAATATTATAATTGCACTGTTTAAGATTAACCATTTTGTTCACTGAACTGAATTCAAAAACTACCAGAATAACTTTACATAATGCACACATTTTCCCCAAAATTTCATGTCAAAAAAGAATAGAGTGTGCATAATACACCTCATTTTGCGATACAAATATGCTTATACAAATATAGACATAGAAAATAAAATATTGGAAATAATTATATTATTGTATCTATGTAATATCTTGTGTATTATGAACATCATGTGATATCGACTTTCTGCAGAAACCTTTTATTTTATGGCATTTTAACAGGGCGGCAAAATATACACGAGCACAAAGTTTAGGTTTGAGAAAAAATTTCAAATAACGATTTCTATAGTTTTTCGTTATTTTTAATTCTTTAGATTTTATGTTAAAATAGAATGATGTGCATATGTTAAAAAAAAAAAAAAAATAATAATAATAATAAATTCCCAATTTAAAAAAATGCACTTTATAGTTTATGGTATTTAAAATCAATTTGGCTTAAGTTTTACTTTGGGAGAAATTTCTTAATCATCCAGTATTTTGCAAAGAAAATGAAGAGGTTAAAAGATTTGCTATTTCTCATTATTTAAAGTTAACAAATCTCTCTTTCAGAGGGAGAAAAAAAAACAGAAGGAAGAAATATACTTAAATAAAAAACTTTACATGTTTATATTGCAATTGTATTCATATGCGTAAAAGAATCTGAAGAAAAAATAAATAAAAATTGACCACTTTGCAACATACATCATTCATATGTACATTACATACAGGAAACATATAATCCTTAATTTTTCACATTAATATTTTGGAATAGCAATTTTTTTATTTGGACATAACAGTGTTCAAAGATTAAAAATTGCATATGTGATGCTTGGCTAAAGAGTTTAATGCAAACTAATAAGTTTTTTAATTCTGTTTTATTTTAATTTCCCAATACAGAGAAGATCAAACTTATTTTGATGATATTACTAAAAATGTTTTTAAAAATCCATTTTGTATACTGAATTCAATATTTTAAAATTTTTATCAATAAAAATATTGCAATCAACACACTGTATTACAGACCCATTCAGATTTTTTTTTTTTTTCTGATGTCTGCTTACATAAAAACATTCTTAACAATTAGCTTGAGAAAGGAATTGCCTGTTACCCCAGTTTTACATATTCAGAAAAAAAGGAAAAATTTTGAAAAAAAAAAAGAAGAAAAGAAAGGAGGCAGCCAATTTTACAAAAATTATACATCTTGCAACATGATCTAATTTAAATGTTGAAAATTATTGCATGTTTTTTTTTTTTTTTTTTTTTTTTTTTTTAAGGATACATCCTAGTTTTTAAATGCGTCAACTCTACCACACAATAAAATTTAATAAACATATAAGTAATAATTTTTGTTATTAATACCAGTACTAGGTGGCACAGAATTAACTACTGAAATAGGAAAGTAAAGAAAATTAAGACTTTATTATATGAAGAATTAATATTTTATTTTAAAAAAAATAGATATTAGTAATGATAATTCTTGGAATGGGTGTTGAAATGCCGGAAGTAGATCTTGATGTTTTCACTACACCGGTTATAAACTGATTTCTTTGAGCTGCACCTACAATAAAACAAACAAACAAAAAAAACCCCACTATTTTAGTAATTTAGGATAGGCAACATAATATACATTTAAAAAATATGTATACAATACAATAATTACAAGTCATCTTCTTCTCTATACATTTAAAACATTAACGATCATACATAGCTCGAATCTAAAGTATGTACGCAACTTTTATGAAAAATTCATTTAATGTACATCTCAATCCCACTCAGGAAGTGGGCTTGATTTTTAGTAGTTTTCGGGCTTGGGATCAAAGTGAACATTTAGTAATTAAAGTATTAAAAAAAGTTATTTGAGAAACAAGACTGTATTTTAAGTTTCTTTAAAGTGTTTTACAATTGCTAAAAAAACAGTTTGAAATGTAGTTGAAGTGTTATTGATAAAATAATAAATATTCTATTTGCATTAAAATTACTTAAACAGCAATAACATGAATATCTTTATTATTTGTATTGTAAAATTGCATTTAAATATATACTTATTATGCTAATAAATTTCTTCTGAATAATTGTAGATTAAAAGTTATTAGCCCCCGATATGCTATTTCTTTCAGGCAACTATTAAGATGTTGTCACTAAACAGTAACATTACATTACATAAGACAGCCATAAAACGAAGCAGATGTATCACTGTACGGTTAAATAGTGATAACCTGTACAGCAATTTTTTAAACTTCTAAGCATCACACATTTTCAAACTTTACCCTTCGTTTAATGGAAGAAAGTACTTTTAACTGCAATTTGTTTGAAAACTGCATCTCATTTTATTTTTTAGATATATTTTTTTAGTTTTTAATACAATCTTTGTAATGGTGACAACTGGAGTGCTCCATTTTTGTAGAAAGTAAAGGGAAAACAACTGGAAAATACTAGATTACTATCTTTTTATTGCCATTTCCTCATTACAACTGAAAAAAAAGGAATTAAAATATGTGCTATTTTGAAAAAAAAATGAATGGTTTCTGATAAAACATGGAGCTAGAATAAACTGTATTTAAGTATCCATATTAACATTAAAATAAATAAATACATATGAAACATTAGTTAGACATTTTTTTTTTTCAAATTTACAACATCGCTTTTTGCTGTGTTTGTGTATTATACCACGATTGTGACATCATATGCATACTTTTTTTCTATAGATGTTCTTTAAGACTGGATTGCAAATGTGGAATTCTTCAGCGGATGCAAATTTATATAAAACAATAGTATTTATAATTTTATTTTATATAAAATAAAAGTTGAAAAATAAAATAAAATTTTGTGCAATATTTTAATGGCCCATGGTGCTAATAAATTTTAAAGTTCTTTCACCCCCCCCCCTCCCCTCATTGAGGGTGGCACTAAATTCTGAAAAAGCAGAATTCCTGCTTGTTACTTATTTTTTGAAGAACGGATACTCGCTTTGCTTGCTCCACACTTTTTTCAACAACTCTCTCATAAAACACAAATGAAAACACTTTATATGAAATTTACAAATTATGTTTCTTCTCTCATTCATTATTTCTGAAAAGGGGCAATAATTGTTCAGTTAAACATGTAAAGATTAAAGTTATTTATGCTTAAATTCATTGGTTCAGCTAAAAAAAAAAAAACATTTGATGAAAACCATTGAAATTTTCCTTTTAAATATGATGCAAGCTTCAGCGGTGAAATCATGCTTCTGATTCCTAGAATGTTTTAAGGCAAATTTATTTTATGTTACTATGTTTGTTGCCAAAAGCCAAGCTACAAATTTAGCCTTTTTCTCATGTTGTGTAAGAGAAATATATATATATATATAGATATAGATTATAAATTTTAGATTTAATAATGAAAAATGTACAACAATATTTTTAAAATTTGAATTCTTGTAGGAGGGAAACTTGGATGAAAGTTTTCCGGGCTTTTTATATTCTTTAAAGTCACTATTTTCATACAACATTAATTCACTTACCTAGTCAGAAACTGAATTAGGTGAATATTGTTAAAGTGGTATTAAATACCCAGAAAACTTTCTTCTCTCATTCAGTATTTTTGAAAAGGAGCAGTAATTGTTCAGTTAAACACGTGAAGATTAAAGTTATTTGCTTTAATCTCTACCTGAAAAAATGAAAAATTGGCAGATAAATTTTCATAAAAGTGACAAAAACACTCAAACTAATAAGTTTGTTGGTTGTAAGTTTCAAAGGTGGTAAAAACGCGTTTTACCAAAGACAGTAAAAACCATCAGACAGTAAATACTGTCCAACCTTGATTGCCCATAGATAAAGTCTTAAACACTATTTAATAAAATTTTTAGTAGAAAATGGGATCAACAATAATCTGATAATCCTTTTTATCTTTTTTCTTCACAACAAAATATTTTGAAAACTAAAAACGACATCATCAGAACAAAGTTAAGCAAAAATATTTCAAATTTATAAATTAAAATAAAAGCTAAAAACAGGTATTTTTTCATGCAAAATCATTCTTTTTTCCCTCCCTTGTGAAAAGTTTTAATATCCAATTTTATAAAACAATTAGTTGAAACCTGTGTTTCTGCTTTAAATACATTTCGAGTAAGTAGTATAGGTGCAGATTTCCAGAACTGGTAGGAGTCGGTGGCTCCTAAACTAAAAAAAATCTAGTGGACACACTGTAAAATAAAAGCGTGAAAACAATAGCGACTGGTTTTATATGGGTAAAAATCTCAGGAATTCAAAGTGAAAAATAATTTACTCAATATAAACACATATATACAACAAAACACAGATTAATTACATCAAATGTGTTTATTTAATTTAATCATAAAAATTTTTAATCTGAATATTACTTAAGTATAATATACGTCTTAAACTATGCACAGTTAGAATAAAAAGTTGGGATAGATACAGTTAAAAATATGTATGTATAAGTTAAGCAATCATGACTGGGGAGTATTAGGAAAACAATATTTCTTATTTTGATTTTGTCATATAAAAAACATATTAAAAAAATTGTGAATGTGGTGAGAATCTTGCATTATGAAAATCAAAATGCACTTCAAAAATTTGTTTTTCTAAAAATAAAATAAACTCTTGGCGACTTAAGACACGAAAGTTAGTGGTAACAGAAAAAATATTTACTTGCCACGTGGCAACTGTGAATCTGCACCTATAGCACATAGCTGTCAATAACTTTTTAGGTGATGCGTTACTTTAAGGTTGTTGCCCCACAGTAAGTTACAAATTATCCTTATTTTCTTGCCATGTAAGAAATATATATATATTAAATAGATAAAATGTATGAAAAATACCACTATTTTTACATTTAATGATCATAATTTTTTTTATTTCCAGAAATCCTCTATTTTTACAAAATTTTAAATATTTACTTTCTGCATTCACAGTTAATTTCAAGATCATCAAATCTATATATTCCTTGACAATTATATCAATTTTGCCTGTAAGAAATAAAGTTAGCTATTTTTTCTCACAAAACATTTAAAAATAAATTTATCGGTACTACTTAGTTATCCCATTGACCAATTTCGCCAAATTATACAAATTGACAATTTCTATTTTAAATAACGAAAGAACAAATAAATTAGTATAACATTAATAAAAATACAAATAAAACATCGAAATAAAAATCACTTGATGTAAACACGTGTAACTTGCTTAAAGTGAAGTGAATGTGACATTCACGATCAATCATTATTGATATTTAATCTTATAGTTTGGCGATAGATTTTTGGTCGACGGGATAACTAAGTAGTACCAAATTATCATTTTATACAAAGAAACCGTTACTTTGAAATATAGAGGCTTGGCGACACTAACAAGACTCCAACGTGCGCGGGGCAATGGGTAGCTACCCGTTCGCCCGAACGTTGTGTCAGTCCTGACTACATGTGTCACATTATACATTAAATAAATATATTTTTTTTAATTTGATTTAATGCCTATTTTAAAATCTCACAAACTAATTTGTCTAAAAAAAAAAAAAAGAAAAAAAGGATTTTTGAATTTAAAAATACACTAACTTAATATTCATAGAAGTCTTCCTCATCTAGGGCTTCTTCAAATGTTTGTGATGGTATGTTCCAACTGGAAGTTCTATCTGTAAAAGAATTCAAGAAAACATTCATTATTTTTTGGGCATTGTCTATTATATTAAAATGTGACTGCATGTTTATATTTCACATCAACTTCTATATGAATATGATTACTGATGAGATGAGAAGAACAATTATTTGCAAGGATCCAAGCATGCCAAATTAACGAAATCTTAAACTTTAAATCAGTTTCAGATATGAAATTAAAATTTAATTAATAAAGAATTACTTTTTTGTTTTGATCATTTGGAATAGTTTTACTTTTAAATTCTTCTGATTGTTTACTAGTAATGCTTTGAATATTCTTTTCTCCCTTTCATCATTCTGATTTTTCAAATTCACTCTCCCCCCCCCCCCCCCCCCCAGATTTTGAGTTTGTGAACCAAGATTTTAAAATTTCACTGTTTTTCTTTTTGAGTACACAAAAATAACAAAATTTTATGGTTTTTCCATCCTTCTTCAATTTTTGGGCCTGTGAGACAGAAAATAAGTGCTTTTTTCAAATTTTGCCGACTCACAGTGATGAATAAGTCAACATTTTTCATTGCAATTGAATTCAATTATTGTACAGAACCCTTTGTGTGCGAGTAAAACTATTTTGCTGAACTACTGCCCTTTTTCTGTTTTAGTTGTGCTTTTATCAGTGGATAGCACCCTGCATTTTTTTCTACTACAGTAGACTCCCTTAAATCTGCAACCCTAAAATCCATACACGCCTGAAATCCGCACATCATCACAGACGTAAGCAATGAAACTTTCAGTTTAGATGTAACGACAAAATTACAGAATTTTTTAGCTTTATATCATTCTGTACATATTTTAGTATGTAATTCTCAACAATATGACTAAACTCATGATTTTTTATGAAAGAAGTATAAATTTATTTTCTAAAGAAAAAAAAAATATTGCTGATATTGCTGGTTGGTTATCACAATCTTTATACTAAATATATTTATGTATTAATCAAATGTACTTTTTCTTAAGCATTTTATGAGGAGGCTTTTACTTTCGAAACCAGTTCCGAAAAAGAAAGTGTCCTAAGAAATAACTGTAAACAAAATCGAAAAAGTAAATAACGGCCTTTGTACAGATTGATCGCAACTATTCAATGCAAAAGAAATCATTTAGAAATATTGAAATGCGACCAAGATATCTTTATAAATTTCTTCCATAGGGTTAGCATTGGGGAACGGGTCTTTTCGTTTGACTGAAGTAGCTTCTTAAGACTGGCTAAAACGGAAATAGATTTTGATGTGATTTAACAGGGTATTTTTAAGAAGAAAGTTTCATTGAATAATTCAAGAAAAATGTAACTCATCTTTATTATGCATATTTAACTATACAGTAATTATTTACTTGACCTTTTCTTTTAATAATTGATTCATTTTTTAAATTACCTTACTTTTTATTATTTTAGTTTATCTCTTTACTTAATTATTTTACTATATTGAAAGCATTCATTATAATTCCAATCACATTATTGCATTCAAATTACTTTTCAAAAAATGTAAACAAAGCAATGACCAGAAATCTGCGAAATTCTAAAATCCGCACAACCTCTGGTCCCAAGTTGTGCAGATTTAAGGGAGTCTACTGTATTTATTTACAGTAGACTCCCTCAAACCCGCATAGCTTGGAATCGGAGTTTGTGCAGAGAATTTTGCAGATTTCTGGTCACTGTTTTGTTTATATAATATTGTGTCCCTTGCTGCTATTTTTGATATGCATTTTCAATTCATTTCTTTTCCTGGTTGGGGGGAGAAAAGCCACAAAATATATCCACTGATCTTGGGAAATGAACTTAATTTTTTTTTCATTTTGTCGCAAGGAAGCATCGTGAAATTTGTCAATTAGTGTTTTTGGAGGAAAAAAAAAAAAAAAAAAAAAAAAAAAAAAAAAAAAAAGGAGAGAAATTTGCCAGTTAGTAGGTTACGAAAATAATAATAATTAACTTAATTTGTCCATCAATTGCATGAAAAAAAGTACGAGTTTTGCCAGTAAATCATTGAGAAAAATCTACGAATTCTCCAACTATTTGCAGGGAAAAATGAAATTGTTGATCGACCGCAGGTAAAATCTGCAAAATTCCTCCGACTGTATGTAAAAAAAAAAAAAAACAAGAGCTTTGCCAATTGGTCGCGAATATTCCCACAAAATTTGGCAATCGGTAGAAATAAATAGTACAAAAATCATCAATCGGTTTCAGGCAAAAATCATCATTCTGCCGTCGGAAGAGAACCCACAAAATTCGTCCATTGATTGTCAGGGAAAAAATAAATAAAAACAGAAATACTTCAGTTGGTTGCTTTAAACTATTGTGAAATTCATCAATCGGTCACAGGAAAACATTGTATTCAGCAGTCAATTGTGCGAAAACGTTACAACATTCTTAAGTTGATTGCAGACAAAAATTCGAAATCTGTTGATCGATTCAGGGAAAGAAATTGCAAAATTCTACTAGGTAAAGTAATAATTTACAAGAAAAAAAAAAACTTAAAATAACCAAGTTTTATTTCATGTTTAGTCAGACTAATAGAAGAAAAAAAAAGGCTGCATTGACACAAATGTATTTGAAAAAAAAATATATATGCTCGCCAGAGATATCTGTGTAATATCTTGAATTTCTTTGGAAATAAATTTATTTCATTCATGAGAAAGCATGAATTCAGTCATATTAACCAGAATTTCTTATAAAATGTGTACAAATAAAATGACATAAAAATTAAAAAAAACTTGAAATTTTCCCCCAACATCTTAATTGTAAGTTGCACTGTTTACATCTGCATTGATGTGAAGATTTCAGACAGTTTTGAATTCAAGGGGTGGGTCCGGAAGATTTGAGATTTTGGGTTTTCAACAGTCAAAAAATGCAATTTCCACCCTCTCCTGGAGAAAAGTGAAGGGAGTGTACTGTATAATTAAGCTTTATTAAAAATACTTAAACACACAAAAAATTAATGAATAATTATGAACAGGGAACGGGGGGGGGGGGTGGAAGTGGAATTTGAAAATCTTACTAACGAAGGATTTATTTTACCAGCTAGCAAGAAAATTATGTGTAATTATAATGAGTATGTAAAATTATAATGTATAGTTGAAAATTGCTATGAGAAAATTCACATGATTAAAAAAAAAAAAAAAATAGTATTACCAAAATAGATTTTCAATTTTTTTGCTATAAAATTAAGAATTACATATAAACAGAGGAAAATTTTATAGAACTTAATACCACATTTACAATTGCAGAAATTTATAGAGTAGAAAAATATAGCTAATAAGTAAAACATATCTACTAATATAGCCAGGGTTGCAAAAAAAAAAAACCACGCCGGCAGCTTTTATAGGTTTTAAACGGCTTTTTGGGGGCAAAATTGGCCTTTTTTGGCCATAATTGGCTTTGTAATTATAAACTATGCATTTTAAAGTGTTTTTAATTAGTTTTAATGATACTTAATTGATTTAGAGTTTAATAAGTAGCCCAATTTCCCAATAATGAAGACTGGAATAAAACTTGGATAGTTTTGCTAGTGCATTATTTACATTTGCATTGATGTGAAGATTTCAGACAGTGTTGAATTCAAGGGGTGAGTCCGGAAGATTTGAGATTTTGTGTTTTCAACGGTCAAAAAGTGCAATTTCTACCCTCCCTCAGAGAAAAGTATCTGAATTGAACAGAATTCAGAAATGAATTCAGTCTGAATTGAACAGTAGTCAAAATTGCAAATATGTCAGCTAATTTTAAAAGCGTCATACCAACTGTTTTATCTGGTTTACACTGACCTTTAACCCCCCCCCCCCTTCCTTAAAATTATACATAATCATATAATCAAAACATCATTTCTCACTATTAAAAACATTGTGAATAGCATATGCATGAATATGCTTAGCAACAAGCTTATCAAAAATTTATTTTTCTTGTTTAAATGCTCTATTTTTTATACACTTATGTACCAAACTCTCCTCAAATATTATATCCTTTCTAATTTCTCTTTTAACATTTATAACTCAACTCGCCATATGGACACATAAGAATGTTTCCATTTTGATGTGCTACATTATGTCATTGTTTAATTAAATATAATCTTTAAAATGTGCAGTATATGTGGAACTATGTAATATAGAATTTCAAAACACCAGTTTGGAGTCTAACTTATATTCTTTTCAATATTTATAATTTTTTTTTTAGACATAAGCCTTTACAGTTGCCTTTTAGCAGTTATAAAGACATAATATATTTGACAAAATTTAATAGAAATTTATAATTTTCTTGGTAGAAAATATTTATAAGTATTATAAATTAATTTACCCAAATTTAAAACAAATTAGCTGCAAACCAACTTTTAAAAATAAAACCCGGCTTTTTTTTTTTTTTTAAGAGGTTAAAACAAAAAAAAAAAAGCCGGCAACTCTGATTATATCCTGTAGTTTTTAAAAGACTACTTAAAAATTCATTCTATTAAAAAGTAAAAATCATCTAATAATTAAAAATGCTAGCAAGAAATATGTAAACAACTCACCCATAGGATTAACATTAGCTTGAACATTAAGAACCTAGTCATGTGAAGAAACTGGATTGCTCATGTTAAACCTATGGGAGTGTTCTTTTTAAAGTTTCTCACTTGCATATTAATAGTTTTAAATTGAATTTTAACTGGGTTAGTGTTTATTCTTTTAGATTTTGGTTGCAGATTTTTTTTTTCTTTTTTAAATAAAGTTACTTTCACTCTCAAAAATTTGAAAAGAAGTCTTCCAGAGTTTCCCCCAGACAGTTTCAGGAGGGCGCTGCATCCTGCCTGCCCTTGGGTTTACAAAATAGCACCCTCTTGCCCCTCGTTTAAAAAATTAGCTTCCTTGTTGCCCCCCACCTGAAAAAAGTGCCTTTACTCCTTTGTTTATTAAGAAAATTACTTGCATAGTAAAAATTAACTCATTGCTGTCTTTAAAATAGTGTTCTGTCTATTAAATATTAAAAAGTAGTTTTAAAATCAAACGAATGCCTTTAAAAATTTCAAGAAATGTCCTTAAAAATCCCTTTGGAATCCAAAAGTGCCCTTTTCCCACAAGCAGCACCCTGCCCTTTTTTAAACCTGGGGGAAACTCTGGTCTTCCATAGGTTTAACATTAGCTTGTAAGTTTCTCTGTATTTCATATAAATATGTATACATTTTTGTATGAAACAACAAACAAAATCTTTATTTGTCGTCCCCCTCTTGCCTTTCGTTCTGGCACCCGGGGCATATGCCTCCTCTGTATCCCCCCCTCCTCCCTAGTTTCGACCCTGATTTCTAAGAGTGAATCACAATAAAGGACAAAATTGGGAAATTTCATTACTGGCCAATGGCCAATAGTATCAGTTTTATAAGTCACCACTTTCTTTAAACTAGCAGCACTTTTTTATTTAAAGATACTAAACAGGAAACTTTTGTTAATTTCTATTAGTATTAATCTAAAATTGAATAGCACAAATAAATATGCTAATATAAATGTATTGCAACCAGAAAAAATAGAATAACATGATGGAATGCAAGAAAATTTTATTCTCTCCTTGTAAAAAAGTGGCCACTCACAGCCAATTTTTTAATTGCCACTTTTTCTCATTCACTGGCAAATCACAAGAAATGGAAAAAAATCCGCTTTAAACAGGTTTTTATGATAGCAGATAACGCATCCACATATAATCAAACTGCTAAGATGGAATTGCATGGAACTGGGGAAAATTTCGTTTTAGGTAGGTTTGCGTCTTAACAAGTATAATTTTTCCATGGGTATACCATATTTTTTAAAACTGAATACTGAAAATTTTCTGCTAAAAGGTACATCAATAAATAGTAAAATCAAGAAATTCTTCAGTCAGTTGCTTTAAAATATTGTGAAATTCATGAATTGTTCCCAGGAAAAAATCGTGAAATTCAGCAGTCTATCATCAGAAGAAGAAAAAAAACTCATGAAGTTCTTAAGTTGGTTGCAGAAAAAAAATACGAAATTTGTTGATTGATTGCTGGAAAAAATTTCAAAATTTGTTATTCAGTAGAAGAGCAAATCGTAAAATTCCATCTGTCGTGGGAAAATATCTCAAAATTCTATATTCTACTGATAAAAATGGACTCTAAACAAATTTAAAATAAATTTTGTGAACAAGGTACATGAGTGCTTTATTTTAGAATTTAGTATGCACTTTTTAAAAGAAACCTGCATGGCAACCTCCTTTTTTTTTTTTTCTGGGGACGACTTTTACAAGAGATCTCTGGCTAAAACTATGGATGCATTTCGATATTTTAAAAAAGGTCAGGGTGCATTTTGCCACTTTCAGAGCAGGCAAGGTGCAGCACCCTTAAATCAGTGTTGAATTCTGACACTTTTCTCCCGGGAAGGATTTCTGTGGCTCCAGGGCAGGACATTATAGAATTCCGGGGGGGGGGGGGGGAGGTGCAAAAACTTTTGCACTTTTTGACCATTGAAAACACAAAATCTCAAACATTTCGGGGGGACAACTCATTGCTCCGGGGAGGAATGTCCAACCCCAGGCCACCCACTGAATTCAACACTGCCTTAAATAATGCCAAGAGGGAACTTTAGATTATAATAAATACAAAAGCAATCTCTTAAATAATTAGAATATTAATATGTACTAATAATTGAAGAGTTGTTAAGATTTTACCTTTGAGTTACTTTAACTTTACTCTAAATATTATGATAAATAATACAACACTTTTTTTAAGGGTAAAGTAATCCAGTTGCTAAGATGTTGATTTTTTTTTTTTTTTTAAACCACAATAAGCGGAATAAATTCATTTAAAAATAACTGCATTTTTTCTACTGCACATACACCACAAAATCTAAATGTTATTTGAAAATTCTGGTAAATTTTATGGCTGAGAATTAAAATTTACAGTATAAATAACATAACACAGCATTTCAAAGGGTCAAGTTCAAAATAGCTAAGAATGTATCGGCGATTGGTGATAAACAAAACAAAAAGTGTATCGGCGATTGGTGATAAACAAAACAATATGTGGCTCTAATATTCTTTTACTACACCGTTCGCTGTATCTGCAAGATACATGATTTAATTTCGAAAATTATCTAACTTTACAGCAACAATTCGCAAGTTTAATTTAATTTTACACACAATAGCGAAAAGAAAAAATGACACATGAAAATTATCGTAACATTAAGCCTAAACATTATATTTGTATGATACTCAGGTGTTAAAATATAAACTATACAGGAAAGGAAATACATGAACTAAGAAATGAATAACTTACCTTTTATGCAAGTCGCTGAATACTCCTAAAGACAAAGCCTAAAGAGTAAAACTTGCAGAGAAAGAGAAACGCAGCAGGTGAAATGGTAATGGCGGTTCACGCGAAGAAAACGTAAACATATCGTCCGAGGGGTCTCTCAATAGGAGAAATCGTGTACGAGATTACGGAATCACCTTGATTACAGCTGATTACTATGATTACATGTGATTATACCTGATTACACCTAGATTACATGTGATTATACCTGATTACACCTAGATTACATGTGATTATACCTGATTACACCTAGATTATAGCTGTTTACACTTGATTACAGTTGATTTCACTTGGAAATATGTGATTACACGTGATTAAATTGCTAAAATTTATGATTTAACAGTTTTAGTCGATTTTACTGCTTCCAAAAATCTGTTTTTTTTTTTTTTTAAGATTTGCCCAAAATAAGAAATAAGTATCAAGCAGGACGGTGATTTGCCTATCACTGTTCTGTCGACAGTGGCGTAGCTAAGGGGGTGGGGTCTGAATCTCACCCCAAACGATGGGCTCGTACACTAAATCATGAATAATAAAAGTAGTAACTTCTGCTAAAACGGCATTTTTTTTTCTTTTTTTTACATGTTAACTTTTTAGATTTGTTAAAAATAGGAAAATAGTATCAAGCAGGACGGTGATTTTCCTATCACCGTTCTACCGACAGTGGCGTAGCCAAGGGGGTGGGGTCGGAATGCCCCCCTCTAACGATGGACCCGTACACTAAATCATGAATAATAAAAGTAGTAACTTGTGCTAAAACGGCAATTTTTTTTTTATTTTTTTTTACATGTTAACTTTTTAGATTTGTCCAAAATAAGAAAATAGTATCAAGCAGGACGGTGATTTTCCTATCACCGTTCTGCCGACAGTGGCGTAGCCAAGGGGGTGGCGTCGAAATGTCCCCCTCTGACGATGAGTCCGTACACTAAATCATGAATAATAAAAGTAGTAACTTCTGCTAAAAAGGCAATCTTTTTTTTACATGTTAACTTTTTAGATTTGTCCAAAATAAGAAAATAGTATCAAGCAGGACGGTCATTTGCCTATCACCGTTCTGCCGACAGTGGCGTAGCCAAGGGGGTGGGGTCGGAATGTCCCCCCCCCCTAACGATGGGTTCGTACACTAAATCATGAATAAAAAAGTAGTAACATCTGCTAAAACGGCAAAAATTCCGAAATTTTTCGTTTTAGCAGGTATAATTTTAAAGTGTTTCTTTCGCCGGAACCATTATTTTTTTCCGTTTAATACAGGATTCCATTATAGACGTTTTCACATGTATTCTCTAAAATTTATCCACTCTATAATAACCAAAGGTGGATCCAGCACTCAATTTAGAGGGGGTCATGGCTCTTTTTTGGGGGGGGGGGGGTTACATCACTTCATGATCAATTTTTATATTGAAGGCTATTCTCAAATTAAAACTGACGATTTTTCTGATACTTTCGCGAAATCATTTTCATTCCTAAATACAAAATATTTGCAGTAGTATTCGTTAATATATATATATAGATTTCATTGAGATACCAAGAAATCGTAGCATTTCCCATTTTCTTATAAATGCGAAGAATGATTCAGAAATGTTGTCAAGTTAGCATTTTAAGCCAATTTTTAGGACTTGAGAGCCACAGAAATGTCATCATGAGAGAGCAATTTGCATTCGCGTCCGGAAATTTAGTTTAAAATGCCAAATTTTATGGAATTTTTGGTAAGATTCTTCACTTTTATTGAAAAATGGAAAACACTTTCGATCACATAGTTTCCGAATAAGTGCACTTTCAAATTTCTTGAGATTAGAAATATTTTCACGGATGTATCAGAAATTACCTAACTTTGATTTGAGTAGAGGTTTAAAGAGTCAGAGAGATTCGCATTGTTGAACAAACTTCGGAGGAGGGGGATTGAAAGAATTTAAGATATATTTCATTTTTTAATAACTTTTAGCATTTTTCTGTTGTTTACGAGGGGGGGGGGGGGTCATGACCCCCGTCTCCTTCCCCTTGGATCCGTCACTGATAATAACCGCTTGAGAGCATAAATGTACTATAGTTAAATCTACGACATTAGAACATGTCTGTAACGAAGCGTGCCATAAATGGAAAAAATTTAAAGTTTTACGAAATTAACACTGTACAATTTATACCCGCTAATATAAAAATCTATGTAAAATGGAACATTTATCCAGACCTTTGCGATTCCTTCTTTGTAGCAGTAAAGCCTGTGATGTCCACAATAGAACATTGAACTGGAATCTTCAGAACGTTTTGTTATCCAAATCAAATTATAAAAAAACTCTGTATCCTATACAACAAATTTAATAAACTCTACTCTTTCATCAAATATCGCTTTTAAAGAATCTTTTTTTTTTCTACGGTGTTTCTGCCTGTTTATTTTCGTGAACTTTTATTGAACTTTATTATTTTCCTCATTCCTAAGCCTTTTCTTATTTGTAAATAACTTTAAACACTGTTTTCATTTTGTTTTTATTTTAATTTTTGTGTTTACATAGAAGTCATGTGTTATTTTTGTATATGTCTATACTTCGTTTTTATTCCGTTTTCTTTATGATTTTGTGTTTACTTATAAGTCATATGCTTGTAAATGACTATAATTGCTGTTTCTTATACTTTTATCTATGGTGCTTGGATGCCATAGTTTTCGTAATACAGTCGGCCCCACTTAATCGGGTAACGGATAATTGCATACCCCGCTTATATGCATAGAATGCCGTGGAACAAAAACGCTCCCCATAAGGTTAATGTTAAATATACTCGTTTTATCAAATAACAATCCCCGGTTAATTGCATAAATATCTCCAATCTAGTAATCCGCATTTTATAAATTCCTGTTATAGTGATGAATGGGAAGAAAGGAAGAACTTTTTGTTGTTGTAGCAATGGTTTGTTATATCTACGATCGAAGAACAGAAACCGTCGTGAAAGAAGACTTTATTATCTAAATTCTAGGAAACGCATAGGAGTGTAAATTCGGACAATTAAGTTTTTCTTATCTTTTAAAGCTTGTCGTACATACAGTGACTCAATATGCGGGGGGTACTTTTGGAAAATCCTGGAATCGGGGGAAAATACAATCGGGATGGTCAAGAGAATAAAGGAACAATATTTAGCGCCGGAAATTGAGAAATACAGTATCCGAGGTAGGAAAAAACAAATTTCCCTAAAAGATTTTTTGTGTAGGCAACAACAACAAGAAAAAAAAAAGTGATAAATTGACAAATAATTGAAAAATAAAATGAATTTATGCAGAATTTATTTATTTTCAAAGGTATGATTTAAAACAATTTTTTTTTATTTTACTTTCATTTTAATTTTACATACATTATAATGAATAATCAAACCATGTAACGTAAATAGTGTAATAATACATTATACCTTATTCCATATATTGTTATATAGAGAGTAATAATAAATTATTTAAAATTAATAATTAAAATCTAAATTATTAAAAGAATATTTTTTAAATTATTAGGTAAATGATGTTTATTAATATTTATCATATCTGTGGTATATAATCAATTGATAACGTATACTGCTAACATTAATTGCTGTCCTCGCTTAAACGCATAACCCGCTTAAATGCATAAAATTCAGTGGAACCAACTGTATGCAATTAAGCGGGGCCGACTGTACTTTGTTTCAATATATGTGTCGCTGTTTTCTGGGTCAGTTTTCTTTGCTAATTGGCGGAGGGGTTTCTTCTGCCAGGGGTTCATGCATTTGCCATTTTTTGGTTGGCTCCCTGGTAGAGTGATTGTAGCCCTTGTAGAATTCATTCTCAGCTATTTACAGAAGAAAATAAAATCATTTGAAACTATTAATATGCAAGTGAGAAATTTTTAAAAGAACGCTGCCATAGGTTTAACATTAGCGGTCCAGTTTCTTCGCGTGAATAGTGTAAGCTCTTAACTCTCAAGCTAATGTTAATCCTATGGGAGCGTTGTTTACATATTTCCTTGTAGCATTTTAATTATTATTAAATTATTTTTATTTTTAAAGAATTTTTTTTTCTTTTGCATAGGGTATCTGCGGTCGATAACTTTTATTGTTCGTGAGGAGGGGGGGGGGGGCGTCAAAATCCATATTTGTTCCGGGCTCAAAAAGGCTAGTTTCGGCCCTGGTAAAAAAAAAATGAGTTTACATGAATACAAAAGCGGCACACTTAACATAACTTGGTGGATCTTAATTTATTTTATAATTCTATATCGAGAATTATCACCAATAGATTTAAATCTCCTACTTGAAATAGAAAAAAGTAATGTCATTGTTAGACTAGTTATTGTGAAGTTTTATTGAACTTGTTAGTTATTGCGATGTTTTGTTCGAAGCTGCGAATTTCAAAATACCTGTAAAAACCCGAATGTGATTATTCTGTTCTAAAACATGCTGATACGCTCTTTGTTGCAACAACGTCATAATTCAAAAATCGCGATTTTTTAGTTCTGATGTTGAAGTAAATGATCGATATATTATTTCAACTCTGTGAAATTTTTGTCAATCAGCAAACAAGAAACAGGAGGCGAATTTTCTGAAGTTTTATGATCTGTTTAAAATCGTAGAATCTTTGTCAAAAGATGACTTTGATAAAATTTTCTTTTGTTACACACACAGAGCTTTAGGCAAGGAAGTGTGTGTGTGTGTGGGGGGGGGGGTCTGGATGCCCTTCCCGAATGAGGTAAGAGTTTACTGAATAAATCATATGCATACAGTCAAATCCGGTCAAATCTGTTGACTACCGTAAAGATTGGTAAAAAATTTAGTTTTTGTCAGGTTTTCGACTTAGCTTTCATAATAGTATGGTATTTATTTCATTTTCATTTAAGGCAAGATTCCGTTATAGACAGGTTCATTTTGTTAGTAATATTAAATAGACATTGTCGAATCTTTATCATTTAGGTAATGACTACAAACATTTCTACTTAAATAATTTACTGAGCATTTTCTATCTACGTGATTGTTTATGCTCTTCTATACAGTTGTATGTATTTAGTTTCAATTATACAATGATAAGGCAAAAGGCTTACCTCTTCTCTTTTAATTTGCAGGTCAATTTTGTTAAATAACAAACCTGTAATTTTTCACAGTCGATCCACCGTAGTTTTCGTTCTTTCTGCTGCTGTTTGGGAATAAAAGGTAGATGATTTTAATTGGGTGTCAAGCACACAAAAATCAGTAAGAAGGGACGGTTTCTCTATTTGAATCCTGTTTAATTAAATCAGATATATAGGATTCACAGGTTACAAAATAAGAATGTCGCTTTAGGAGCGAGTTAAAAACACGTAATACACAGATAAAAACACGAGATGATCTGACGAGAGAAAGAGTCTATTACGCAGTTCTTGTTTTTTTCTTTTTTCTCTCAGAGTCCTGGATATCTGGGGTTTAGGTCGATGACCTCACGACGTCATCGTAGCTCGACCCAGATCTTCTCCATTAGGATTTTTTTATTTTCTCTTGTTTTGGATACTCGGGGATTATGAGTTGGAGAACCATATTTCACAATATGCCCCCCTTAATCCCTGAGTGGAGGAAAGTCTAATAGTTTGAGTCTTTCGCGGTTTTTTAGGAAGTCAGGTTTGGGTGCGGGCTTAGTTAGCACGTCCGCAACCATGCCTTTGCTGGCACAGTATTGAAGTTCTATGATGCCTGTTTCCACTAAGTTCTTTATGAGGTGGAACTTTACGTCGATGTGTTTGGTCCTGTTGGAGTGCTTTTCTGACTCTGTCATTTTTATTGTTGAAAGATTGTCCCCGAAGAGAGTTATTGGATGTTTTTGTGGAAGATCTAGATTTTCTAAAAGTCTTGTTAGCCAGACGATTTCATTTGCAGCAGTTGCAGCTGCAACATATTCCGCCTCAGCGGACGATTGGACAATACATGATTGGCGTTTAGACAGCCAATGAATGGGGTTCTTTCCAATTAAAAATATGTTTCCCGATGTTGATTTCCTTGTCTCTGGATCTTGTGCCCAGTTCGCGTCTGAATATGCCTCAAGGACTGGGGCCAATTCTGTGTCTATTATTAAGTGTAGATTTTTTGTTGCGTTTAAGTATCGAATGACGCGCTTTAAAGCTTTCCAGTCGGTCTCTGTCGGATTTTCGTTTTTTCGACTGAGTATATTGACTCCGGTCAGGATGCCGGGTCTTGTTACGGTCGCGATATACAATAGTGCACCGATTCCTTGCCGGTATTTATGATTGTTTGGAAGTAAATTGCTGTTATCGTTTACTCTCAGGTATCCGGCATCCATGGGAGTACTATATGACTTGCTTTCGGTTAAGTTAAATTTGCTTGTTATTTCGTTAATTTTTGTTGTCTGATTTAGAGCATATCCGTTTTTTATCTTCTTTATGTTTATTCCTAGATAGTTGCTTACTTCACTTAAGTCGCTAAGTTTGAATTGACTTTTCAATCTTTCTATGAATTTTTCAATGTTTTCTTTATTTCCTGCAATCAAAAGGTCGTCAACGTAAACTATTATGTAAATGGTATCTTCTTTGTTTTTATTCTTTCGTGTAAACAAACAAGTGTCTACTGTACTTTGAATAAAATTCATCTGTTTTAGAGTGTCGCTAATTTTGATGTTCCAGGCTCTTGCTGCCTGTTTTAGGCCATATATAGCCTTTGACAATTTGCATACTTTGTTGTTTTGATTTGATATTTCATGACCTTCGGGTTGTGTCATGTAGATGTCTTCGTCAAGTTCGCCGTGTAGAAAAGCGGTCTTAATGTCAAGATGGTGTACGTCAAATCCGTGGTATGCGGCTGCGGCTAGAAAGGTTCGGATTGTCGTGTGAGACACCACTGGGGCAAATGTCTCATCGTAATTCTCACCATATTTTTGCAGGAAGCCTTTCGCGACGAGGCGTGCTTTGTACCTTTTAACGTTTCCCTGGTCATCGTATTTGACTTTGAAAGTCCATTTTCTGCCGATGACTTTCTTTCCTTGTGGGGGTTCCACTAGTTTCCAAGTGTTTTTTCCTTTAGCGAATTTATTTCTTCTTGAGCGGCTTTTAGCCAATTCTGCCTCTCAATTGGATTTTGAATGCTTATCATGTCACCCCAATCTTTGGGCTCATAAATTGTGTTTGTCTTAACGGTGTACGCGAAGCGATCGGGCGGTACTCCTCTATTGGATCGTTCCGATCTTCGCGGTTCGTTAGTTGATTGTTTGGGCACTGATGGTTCGCATTCTGCAGGTGTGATTTTTACTAGTATTTCGTGTGGGTTGTCTTCCATTAGTTGTTCGTTTTCTGAATTTTTTGGTTTGGTTACTTCTGGATTATTGTCGTTTTGTATGTATGAGAGTTTACTTTCGAGGAATTTTATTGATCTGGTTAATATTACTTTACCATCATTAGTATACACTCGGTAACCTTTGCTTCTATTGTCGTATCCGACGAATTTTCCTAGCTGTGCAGTTTCGTCTAGTTTTCCGCGTTTTGATTTGTTAATGTGAGTATAGGCCGGGCAGCCAAATACTCTTAGGTAGTGGAGATTAGGTTTTCTGTTTGTCCATCCCTCGTAAGGCGTGATGTCGTTAGATTTTTGTAGGTAAGCGATTTTGAATGTGGTTGGCTGTAGTTATCGCTTCTCCCCATAGTTTGTACGGTAAATTAGCTTCAATTAACATACTGCGGGTCATCTCAAGTAAATATCTATTCTTGCGTTCCGCAACTCCGTTTTGGCTGGGAGAATGTGGAACTGTCAGTTGATGTTCTATACCCTTATCCCTAAGATATTGTTCCATTTCGGCACTGGTGTATTCGCCACCATTGTCCGATCTGATTGTGTTTGGGTATCTGCCGAATTTGTTGTATACTAGAGATACGTAATCTTTAAACTTTTCGAATACTTCACATTTCCTAGACATTAAGTATATTATGCAGAATCTGGTTTTATCATCTATGAATGTTACGAAGTATGTTTTGCCGCCTATTGTAGGGGTCTGTATCGGCCCACATACATCAGAGTGAATTAACTCGGTTTTTCGTGTAGCCATGTATTTTGCTTGTTTGGGGTACGGAGCTTCTGTTGTTTTTGCTCTAATACATATTTCACATGTATTTTCATGTTTGCAGTTATTTATTGTCACACCGGTGACCAGTTGATTATTTTGCATTCCTTTAATTGCTTGATAACTGCGATGTCCCATTCTGCGGTGCCATAGGTCAATGCAGTTGGGATTTTGACAGGTGTATGCCATGTTTACGTAATTTTGATTTTTCGTATCACTAGCGAAATTTATTTCATACAGGTTATTTCTCAATTTTCCTTCTAATATTGTTTTGCCATCGTTTATTATGCTACATTTTTCCTTTTCGAAAGTTACTTCACAACCGTTTTGAGTCGCTTTACTGACTGAAAGTAGATTAGTTTCTATTTTAGGTATGTATAGCACATTTTTGAGCGTGATTTGTTCACTGTTATCTTCCGTTTGAATTTTTATGTCGCCAGAACCGTATGCCTTTAATTTATTACCGTTAGCAACAGTTATTTCAGTTTCGGCATTTTCGTTAAATCTTGAAAACAATGTTTTATCATTTGTTATGTGGTTTGAACTACCACTATCAATTACCCAAGTGTTTGTATCACTTTTTTTCACTAGGAATGCCACGTCGTTACGTTTTTCATTTTTGAAATTGTATGCTTCATTCCTATCATTTGTGTTAGTTTTCTCAAAGCAAAGTTGAGTTGAGTTTTGTTTTTGGAAATTATATCTGTTTGGGTGAGGATGGTTGCCATGCTGCTGAGTGTATGGATTTTGTTTTTGTTTCTTGATGAACCAGCATTGGGCGGTATTATGGTTCCGCATTTTGCAAAGAGTGCAGTATTTGTTTTCTTTTCTATTACTGGCGTATGCCGAATTTTTTGTAATTTTGTATGCTTTGGATGCATTTTGTGACATGTCAGTATTTTCTATTCTTCGCTGGTATTCATCTATTAATTTTGTTCTCAGAAAATTAGGCGTCAGGTCAGTTTCTGGACGTGATTCAAGAGCGGTGATCAAAACGTCGTATGACCTGGGCAATGAACATAACATTATCGCTGATATATGTGAATCGCTTATGCGTTCACCAATTGCGGCTAATTTGTCAATCAGTTCGAGTATGTTAGTAATATGTTGTTGCATGTCACCGTTTTCACTTAGTTTAGTATTGTACAATTTTCTTAGTAGAAATAATTTACTAGAAAGTGATTCTCTTTCATGAATTTCTTTTAGTTTATCCCAAGTTTCGCGAGCAGTTTCTAAGTGTTTTATGTGTATTATTTGCGCGTCTTCAATGCTCAAATTTATAAGAGCACGCGCTTTTTTATCCCTTTTGTTCCAATCTGCCCATTTCGCATCGGTCATGGCAGGAGCAGTTTCTGTAACTGCTTCTATGAGATCATCTTTGGTTAGCAGCATCTGAATCTTGAAGCGCCAGTTGGCGTAGTTCGATGCATTCAGTTTTTCAATAAATTGATTATCTTTATACGATGTCATAATAAATATTTTTTCTTTTTTTTTTTTTTTTTTTTGACCTACAATATTTTACTTTTTGTATTTGTTATTGTTATCGAGCACAAAATCAGTCTCGAAATCTTATTTTGTTAGTAATATTAAATAGACATTGTCGAATCTTTATCATTTAGGTAATGACTACAAACATTTCTACTTAAATAATTTACTGAGCATTTTCTATCTACGTGATTGTTTATGCTCTTCTATACAGTTGTATGTATTTAGTTTCAATTATACAATGATAAGGCAAAAGGCTTACCTCTTCTCTTTTAATTTGCAGGTCAATTTCGTTAAATAACAAACCTGTAATTTTTCACAGTCGATCCACCGTAGTTTTCGTTCTTTCTGCTGCTGTTTGGGAATAAAAGGTAGATGATTTTAATTGGGTGTCAAGCACACAAAAATCAGTAAGAAGGGACGGTTTCTCTATTTGAATCCTGTTTAATTAAATCAGATATATAGGATTCACAGGTTACAAAATAAGAATGTCGCTTTAGGAGCGAGTTAAAAACACGTAATACACAGATAAAAACACGAGATGATCTGACGACATAAAGAGTCTATTACGCAGTTCTTGTTTTTTTTCTTTTTTCTCTCAGAGTCCTGGATATCTGGGGTTTAGGTCGATGACCTCACGACGTCATCGTAGCTCGACCCAGATCTTCTCCATTAGGATTTTTTTCTTTTCTCTTGTTTTGGATACTCGGAGATTATGAGTTGGAGAACCATATTTCACAATACATTTTTCACAGGGTTAGAGTATACAGTGTATATGTATAGAGGAATGAAGTTTTAAGTTAAATAAAAGCTTATAATATATAAATAGTTTCTCTTTTGCAATATCTTCTAAAACAGTTGTCGTTTTCTACTTTAAAGTATACACATTTGGGGAGCATACTTGTATATGCTGTATATTCTAGCAAATATCGCAAAGCTCAAATAAACATATTTACACACAGAAATGTTATTTAATAAATAACTGAAATAGTTATTCCACAATAATAAGTAACATTTGCATTAACAAATATTCTGGATATATGTTTGAGCTGTGTGTTAAATGCTGAAATACATGGTATGTTACTACTAAGAAACAATCTAGGTTATTTAACACTTATTTACGTTTTATTTCCGTAGAAAACTTTTTTTTTTTTTTTTTTTTTTTTAACGGTGTATATACTCAGCCTTTTTATATTATAGAGATTCTAAAATCCTTTTCTAATCTACAAAGTTATTTTAGTAATACATTCAATTACAGAGATTGGTCTTACTCTTTACCTTCATAAGCTATTTTGTAAAGTATAAATAAGGAAATACAATCTTAAAGTTTATTAAAATTCTGTTATTACACAAATATTCTAATATATATATATGTGTGTGTGTGTGTGTGCATGCATGTTTGCGTATGTAAAATATTTTATGTATGTAAAAGAAAGTCTGTATTAAAGGAATAGCAAGGGGCAGTTAAAAAAATTCTGTTTCAGACTTTTTTTTGTCTTTAGAGGTAAACGTTGAGAATGGACCACGAAAATCTTCCTTTGTGAAAACAAAATCGTAAGATATCTAAAAAAAAATCGTTTTATACAGGTTTCCCTTTTATAAGTTATATTTGCAAGTTTAGTAACTCTTCAATCGGGACAATGGATTTTTCTGTTTAAGATTACATTGTATACAGGTTCTGTTTTCATAGGGTTTTTTTTATTTTTTATTTATTTTTTTTTGTATATATGACAAGGTTTGGACCTATTTTCCGAAAAAATTTCCTGGCTTCGGAACTGTCTGCCGAGCCAAGCCATAAAAAGTAACCAAGCGTCAAACCAATGCCAAGATTTTAACCGAACTTAACAATCGACAACTTAACTGCTTATTATACAGGATACAACTTTTTCATGTTAAATCGAATAAACATGGCAAAAAAATCTGGTTTTTGAGTTCATATGATCTTACACTTGGCACTCGAAGAAACTCGCAAGCTAATGTTAAATCTGTGAGAACGTTCTTTTCAAATTTCTCACTTGCATTTTAATATCTTTAAATAATTTTGTTTTCTTGGTTTATCTGAGATTGATCTTTAATGTTTCTAGTTTGTACGTTTTCGATTTTAGAAGATTTATTTTTCGCAATCTGTTCTGAAAGTGACAATAACATTATATATATATATATATATATATATATGGAACTAAAATCGAAAAATTAAATACTGTTAACCAACCTCAGCCATTCCAAGACAGAAAAATAAAACTTTAAAAGAAAGAGAGATTTTCAATAGAGCAATCCCATAGGTTTAACATCAGCGTTCCAGCTTCTTTGCGTGACTAGTTACACAAAGGAACTCAACTCTAATGTTAAACCTATGGAAGAAATCGTTATACATTTCTTGCTTATATTTTAATATTTTTAAAGGATTTGTTTTTGCATAGAATACCCGAGGACGATTCGATGGATACCCATCGTTGTGCATTTCGATTTTAATTAGTTTTTTCATATGCAAACGCTTTCATTTTTGGAACCGGTTCTGAATATAAAATTATCCTCATTTAAAAAAACTAATCAAAATTGAAACAAACACGACAATGGGTATCGACCTCGGGAATCGTATACAAAAGAAATTATTTTGTGTACGATAATTTAACAGTAAATTTTAAAATATTTCGAGAAATCTTTAAAGATTGCTCCTATAGGTTTAACATTAGCATTTAAGTCTGTCAGAGTGACGGAAAGGGTTGAAAAACACTCGCACGCTAATGTTAAACCTATGGGAGTGTTCTTTTCAGAATTCTCACTTGAATTTTTATTTTTTTTTTCATAAATGATACGTGAAGTCAATGAGTCGATAGCTACCGTTGTGCGTTTTTAGTTTTTCGTAGCATTTTTTTTTTTTTTTTAATACGAGTATACTTCGCCTTTGTTTGCATATGTAGTTCAGCCTAGAAGTCGGCACGGGCCAAACGAGCAGAATTAAGACAATTTTCTCAACGGGCCGATAAACAAAATAAACGGGTCGGGTCCGTCCGGTAAAAAAATTGCACGTGCCAGCCGGGCCGATAAAAAAATTTAGCAGGCCTGCGACCAGATATAAAAATTTAAACGAAGCCGACAAAATGAGCTATTTTCAATGAATATGGCTTTCGCGAGAATAAGTATAAATGTGCGTCACGAACCAATGCTAGTTTGACAACATCAATACAGAAATGTAACATGTCCAATGTAGAGATCGGCATCAGAGAGCTACATGATGTCTGACCCGGGCTCTTTTATTTTATTTTATTTATTTATTTTTTTTTTTTTTTTTTAGCAGATTTGTGCTGGTCTGAGATCAGGCTTGCATTCCTTTTTATACATGGTCGAGTAGGGCCAGAATTGTTTTCAATATGTGTAGGGTAGGCAATGTGTTTCGTAAAAATATTAATAGCCTTAATGAACTTCTGTTAACGTACTTTTTAGAAATATACCTTAAGGTGGTTCTCAAATTCACTGCTCAACAACTCAAAACTTTGACACATTTTCTGACTAATTTTTAACTGTGAAGGTATAAAATTGACAAGCCACTGAAGGGATTTGGAATCGAATAGCATTTTCCATTTTTGATAAATAAATCACTTGTCGAGTTATAACAGATTCTTATCACGTCGCTGCATATTTTTTCCTTTCCCATGCAGTCGCTTCCTGAAATTTCATTCAAAACGCTAAATTTGACATTATCAAAGATATATTGCCTTTATCAAAAAACGTCATTCGATTACTAGTTTCTGAATAAGAACACCTGCCAATCTTATGCGTTTCCGAGAAGAAATGAATTAAGAAATGTGTCAAAGTAGCTCCTTTGGATTTGAGGAAAGCCTTAAGGGAACTGGTCACTCAGCTTCGGAATTCTGCTCCGTAATGTTTTAAGTCTATGGACTTTTGAGGCATTCGTATATTTCAAATATCTTCTCGAGGAAATTCATATTTTTAACATCTTTTTTTGGTGTACCTTAAAGGATATCTCTTTTTTTTCTTAGTTTTCAAAATATTTCTAAAATCTACGCTGTTGAAAAAAAAAAAAGAAAAAGAAAAAAAGAAACTCCCATAAATAAGGTATTTTAAATGCCACTTTTTGACCTACTGTTACGAAAACAAATTTCAAATTCTAAAAAGTTTTTCTTTTACCACAATGTTTTTTAACTGTTTTTAGTTTTATGAATTTAACTACCTTGATGAACTAATTGAATTGATTCTGCTTTTACTTGTTTTTCTCCTTTTTTTTTCTTTATTCTTGTTTTTTTTTTTGTTTTTTTTCAGATTACGTTTTTTAAAAACAATTCTGCTTATATGTGTGTGCGAACGGGAGGATGAACGGGCACTACCACCTCCGGTTATGCGGATGATTGTCATTTAGTTTGCATTTTGGGGTTTATGTATACCATTAACCTAAAGAAAACTTGCTTAAGTATTTTTCGATTTTTCTCCTCTAGTTAATTCCCAGCTTTATTCAACGGCCTCGAGTTGTTCGTTATTGAGAGATTTTACTGTATTTGAATATTAAAGAATATAGATTTGTCCTTTTTTTATATGAAAGATAAAATTGGTATTAGAGATATAATTGTATATTACTTTCATAATTGCATTGAAGCATGTTTTACTTTCCTTTCATTTAGGGTTCGGGTCCGGCAAAACCAAAGCCTTCTCAAGACTATCAAGCCTGACACGATTTCATTCCCCCACATATGTGACGTCACGACGCGGGGCTGGCGCCGATACCGAGCATTTGAATCTTGTTTAGAATTAAAATGTAACGTATGCATGTGCTGTGCTGTTTGCTTAAAAGAATAGAACATATTCTTTTGAAAGTAAGTTTTATTTTCAAATTAACTACTTATATTTTATTTGTACTAGTTCTATTTTTTGTGTTCAGAATATCTTTTATTTTTAACTTCTTTAAAATAAATGAGCTATTAAATCCCAGTATCGTATTGTCAATAATCCCGTGTGCGAGTCTCAAAACAAAACTATATTATTGTACTTCTGTTTCATTTCAAAAACAGCAGTAATTTAAAGTGGCAAAACTCACCAATTCGTATCGAGACTTATATCATTTCCCTGTCTCTCGTAATTTGCTAAAAATTGGTGCTTGAATGGTGTGAATCGGTGAATTATCTCAAAAGTTATTAATTAATAAAGTTTTCATTGTTTAATTATATTCTTTATAAATGTGTAAAAATAGCTTCATTTTAATATGTGCTAGAGCTATAGTGCAATACAATATGTGCTAGAGAGATTCTGTTGGGGCCAACACATTTCTCCTTATAATTTGGAAGCTATATGGCCTATGGCCAATTCAGTTTGAAATTTTAATGTCCTATACGACATATTTTTCTACCTCAACTATTATATTTTCAAGTGGAAATTTTAATTATTTTTTTTAATTTAAACAAATTAATTTTAAAAAAAAACTTTAAAATCATTATTACTCGGGAATTTATCACTGAAAACTGATGAAATTTTGTCTATAGTACAGTACAAATATTACTGTTTAAATTTTACATTTTGGTGATAGCTATTTGCAACATTACCTTTCTTGCCCTTCAAAAATTTCGGTTAAAACTTCTGAATTTTGTTTACTCGGAAATATTGGCACCAGACAGCTGAAACTTATGTCAGACTGGGTTCTTTGGGTACTAATCATGCTCAAAAATGTTCAGCCAAAAGTCTTAGTTACAAGCCATTATTTAGTAATTTCTAACTTGTCACACTTTCCCCCCTTTTTAATTTGCTCTGTTTTCTCTCATTAAAGTGACTTTTAATAAACGTCTATTTATTATAAAACACTTGTCGTGTGAATAATAACTAATTATTTTGTATACAGAATTGTTTGGGATTTAATTTAATACAAAATTTATGTATGTTTATGGGTATTTTCATACTAGAAATTTAAATATACTAGAAATTTTCAGCAAAGTCGCTATGGACATCTTGTTTACTTCTTTTAAAGTTCAGTCAATATACGCAGGGCTGCCACATTCGACTATTTTTTTATTCTGACTTGCACCACTTTCTCAAAACAAAAATCTTTGACATACAATTTGACAACATTTGCAAGAGAAATATACTACAAAATTTATTTATTTTTTTAAATAGCGGTGCGAATAGAATAGAAAAATACTCGCCGGTGGCAGCCCTGTATATGTACCAATTTATTGTTGTGTTTTAATCTTAAACTCCTAATAGCTTGATAAAAATTCCTTTTATAATAGTTGTTACATAAGCCATGCTTATACGTGAAAACTGGAGATATGGGGATAATGTGTTTGAATCTCTATTTTTGCAACCACTGTAAACAATTAATTCATAAGAAGGCTTGTCAGCGCGCTTATGCAAAACAGATGTTGGCGAGCCCCACCCCCAGCTCTTCGAAAAAATTGTGTGTGTTTTTATACACATTTTAATGTTTAATTAAAAATAACAATAATTAAAATAATTATTTTCCTATAATTATAAATTTACTTTTCGATCTAGTCATGGCCATCATCTCATAAATATTGATTATTTTAAGCTTAAAACATGTGAACAATCATTTAAACAGCCCACACAACATTATTTTTGGAAATGAAATATTTTCGTGGAAGGATTTGGGTTTCTCTTATGTTTTTTAGCAGTTAAATCTCAAATATCCGAGGAAAATGAACATAAGTTAGGAAAATTGTAATTTGGATTGATGAAAGTGTTTTCTTTCTTCATTTTTTTTTCCTATGTCATGTTTCAGTACACTTTAAAAGAATCTATTGTTTGCACCTTTCATAATATGTTAAACTAACACAAAATTAAAATAATAATCATAATTTTCGATTTCATGACCTTGTTTTGTTTTATTATGAGAGTTTTATGTTTCTCAATTCTAATGGATTTTATGTGAAAATTACCCATTTCTGATAAGAAAAGTTTGCAGTAGGTACGAAAAATTTATCTGTATGGATATTTAATTTCATATATGCTTTAATTTTACTATTTATTTATACTAAATTTGTTATGTGAAGGTTTCAAATCACTAAATATTTAATGGAATATTTACTGCATAATTTCAGGCCACAATAAATAATAAAAATAGAACACAAATTGAATTTGTTTTTATTTGACTTTCACTTTGCTTTCACTTTAACTTAATTTTAAATGTGGGTTTTGATTGCCACACTTATTAGTATTTATTTATTTTTGAAAGTGAAATAATTGAAAGCAAAATAATTGATATGGGTTTAAACTGAAAATTTATATATGTATATATATATATATTAATGTCTATTAATGTCTTGTTTTTGAATATATAGAAAGTAGATAATTGATATTGTTTCTAAATTTCAAAGTAGAATAAATATAATAAAAACTGTTCACTAAAATAAATTTAATACTTGGTTTTTTTTTCTTATTAACGATCCAATTTTCTTTCATGTAATCTTAACTTTAATACTGAGGCACATTTTCATTGACACAGTGATATTATTTCATAAATATAGTATCTTTATTTTTATTGTTGAGAAGTAATCGAAATTGATTGAAAAGCGCATAATTAGCGTCTTTAAACTACAAGTATGTATATAATTTTTTCCGTATGCTGTGATAATTAAGTTGGAATGTAGAGGAAAGTATTGATAAGTTTTAAATAAGTCTGTGCTCTTCTCTGCTGGCGTAAGCCCCGCGAAGTGACCGTCACGAAACCTTGTGTTTGGCTTGTAGTCTTTAGGCGGCTTTGGGCAAAACCCGATCCGTGCAGGTGCAGGTCTACTTGTCCCTGTTTTAACGAGAGCGAACGAGGTGTGTGTCCAGTGGCGTAGCCAGCATTTCTTTTTTGGAGGGGTCCAGGATTTTCCTTCAGGTCATACATATATATATAGTAAAACCTGTCAAGGTGAAATAAAAAATGCTGGTTAAAATTTCGTTTTAAACAGGTTTTTTGTGTTAGGAGGTGTAATTGCATGGTATTCTTTTCGATAGCACTATGGAATATTTCCGTTTGGACATGTCTGTATCGCCTGTTTGTATGGACAGAATTCCGTTATAGGCAGGTTCCCTTTTTACTAGTTTTGCTGTATTTATATAAATATACTTATTTACTTTATATAAATAGTAACATCTGTCAAAGTAGTAATTATAAGAGAATCCTGCCTTAAACGGAAGCGTTACATGATCCTGATATGGATTGCCATACAATTAAATTTGCTGAAAACCTGTCTGAAAGGGATTTTCACCGCTCTTTAACGATTCCGTCTTAATAAGTATTACTGTACTTATAAGCACAGTAAAACCTGTAAAAGCGGAATCCTGCCTCAAACGGAAGAGTTTTAGGATCCCGACGAAACGAACAATAGATCTTATTGAGGTAAAGTATTTTAGAAGTATAACTAATTACACTTCTTTAAAAGGAAGCCTGTATAAAATGGAACTTTTTTCCAGCCGCTTGCGATCACGTCTTGACAGGACTGACTGTGTAGAGTAGGTGGGGGCAAAGATACGCACTTTCCATACATTTTCATTTTTAATACACACATTGGTCTAAACTTATGTAATGAGGGATTAAAATGTTAGATTAGAACCTTAGGCAAGTGTTTCCAACAACCGACATTCTATCAAATTATAATTATGTGAGAAATTGCAATTTTTAACCCGGGAGAACTCGCTGCATGAGATTTTCTCTCACAGTCGCACTTTTTTAAGACTCTTATTTAAATCATTTTTCATTTTAATTAAAATTTCAAAATATTTTTCAATTATTTTACCTATTCTGTGAATAAAAGTACTAAGCCAACCAAAAAAAGTTGATATTATATGAATGTAAAGTAAAAGAAAAACAATTGGGCATTCTCACTAGCGAGTTCTCCCGGGTTAAAAAACATTGCTCTGCGTATCTTGGACCCATCGGTTGGGGTAAAAGTACGCAGTGGTGGGGCAAAGATACGCAGTGCGATTTTTTGCCCCATTACTGTGTGTTTTTGCCCCATTTCTAATAAAACGAATGAGTTATGTAAAAGCATTAGTAAATTTCACTAGTATTTATAGTTAAACTGAAAATTGTAAGTTAAACCATGAAAAAAAAGAAAAAAACAGGGTGTCTGTTAGATCGCAAATAGCAGATAACCTCAAACTCTCGCTCAAACTACTGTGACAAAAATTGTTGAATAAATACTGTGAGCGGTCTTAAAGACCCCTTGATCGTAGAATGAATACAAGGGTGGACTGACTCATAAGATACTGTTTTTGCGCTAAACTTTATCTAAAGGCCTATTATAATAAAAGTTCTTCTCATTTAGAAGTCTTTAGCGATACTATTAAGTTTCCAAACGAATCAAAATTAAACTAACATCAATAGTTAAATTGAAAATTACAAGTTAAGCTTTGAAAAATGAATATAGCAGCAGTTTGTGAGACCGTTAACAGGAGTTAAGGGTTAAGACTTTAAAACAAAATCGTTTTATGAAACAAGAATATTGATTTTTAAAAGTAGGTAGGTAGATACCTACGTTCTATATTAAAAAAAAAACTTAACTAGAAAAAGGAAAATGTAGTTAACTAGCTTATATTAGTTAAGTAGCTATTATATTTTATACAATATAAAAAATAAGACTCACAACAACGTAATTGTGGAAAGCTTTGCATCTAGCTAAAACGATAAGGAAAAGCCCCGAATCTTAAACTTGTGCGTATCTTTGCCCAAAAACGGATGCGTACTTTTACCCCATTCTGCAGTATTTTACTTAACCGGCTACCTACAAGTTTAAACAAATGCGATCGAGATAAACTATACGGCATTTAGAAGCTATAGAGCTTCCGTTCTCCACTGAATTTTTGGGTTTGTAAAAATTCGAAGTATTGTTAGCTAAACAATAAAGTGAAATTTTAAAAATATTAGATCAAAATTCGAAAATTTAAACTTACCTCATTTTCTTGGCACGGAGTGCTACTTTTTTCATAAGGTTTGAACACACAACTACTACACATGAGACCAAACTACTACCTAGCGGTCATGATTGTAGAAATGTTTCTTCATATTAAATCAGGCAGTGCGTATCTTTGCCCCCACCTACTCTATGTGTAATAGAAGTATTTCGAGTAGCTTTAAGAATTTCGGTATATCCTTATTAAATTTCTTAATTTAAAAAATAGCATGGCTAAAAAAAAATTAAATCAATCTCTATAATTGCAGCTAATAATACAATGAAGTTACATTAACATTTACCAATGACAAAGATTTTACAAACACTATGATGTAAAAAACTGAGCGCCTACTGTAGAGTTAAATTTATTTAAATCAAGTTTCATATTATATAACATTTGCCTACAATAAAGTTAGGATGAAGTGGTTAAGTTTAAAACAGCAATTTCCATGTTTAATTTCTTGCCATTGAATTAAGAACTTTCTGTAATACATATTGAATAATCAGCTGGGGGAGCTCCTGCCTGAATTCAACGCTGTAGGGTTGTAAAAGTCGTTTCTGATGTTTTTCGTATCATTTTGAATTCGTACAAAAAATACGAACTTCCCCATAGTTTTGTAACTTCCTTAACTACACCGTTCAATAGCAAAAGACAAAATTATAAAACTAAATAAGTAGATAAAAATCTGTCCTTCAAAATAATAAACAGCAACGTAATACTCCATTAACAATTTATTAACTCGGGAGAACTTGCTGCATGAGATTTTCTCTCACAGTCGTACTTTTTTAAGACTCTTATTTAAATCATTTTTCATTTTAATTAAAATTTCAAAATGTTTTTCAATTATTTTACCTATTTTGTGAATAAAAGTACTAAGCCAACCAAAAAAAGTTGATATTATATGAATGTAAAGTAAAAGAAAAGCAATTGGGCATTCTCACTAGCGAGTTCTCCCGGGTTAAAAATAAATCGCGTTGAAAAGTCCAATAACAAAAATCGCAATTATTTTGTAAAACTCCAGAACACCAGAACGTCTGAATATCCCTCTACTCTTTCTCTAACGATCAACGGGACCAGAAATAAATGGCAACAGTTCGTCCCATCGATGTCTAAGTTAAAGAAGTTTTACACAACAGAAACAAAAGAGTTACAAAACAGAAGTTTTTGTTTTTAGTTAAATCAGTTAAATCTGCTCAGTTGTTCAGTTAAATCTGCGTAAACGGAATCGCTAGGGATCGTTAACAAATTCGCAGTAAACTGATTTCCATCTTAGCAGGTATACTTGCATAGTTATCCTTCTATCATCGGGACATTAAGATATTTCCGTTTACGAGAGGATTCAGTGTTCACAAAAAACCTGCCAAGAAGGAATCACAACTGTAAAATGTTCCATTTTAGATTAGGAAGATATATTGTTTTCGTCGAATCTTGATTTTTTTCCCCTTTAAGATAGATCTTCAGAGATTTTACTGTAATACATTTATGCCTCGATTTATGCTCTTGAGAGGTGTAGTATAGAAGGAGTACGTTTTAATAGTTTTAATGGATACTGTGAAAACGGAGCGTGTTTATAACTAAAATCTGTCTAAAACCGAAAGTGCATAGTCCCGACAAAAGACATACCTTTGAATCATACCTTCTAAGACGAACACCTGTCTAAAGCGGAAATTTCCATACGTTCTATGTGATTCCATCTTAGCCGTTTTGACTGTTGTTATATCCATGTTCAGTAAAGCAGTTCTTCGTTCGAGGTTGGGACCGGACACCCCCCCCCCCTTGGCTACGCCACTGTGTGTGTCCCTATCGAGACACCGTGGACCCACGGACAATTCTCTCGGCACTACGGTGGCTGTATTCAAGGGACGTCAATATAATCGAAAACCCCAGAAAATTGTGAGAGACAGGAAGCGAGGCATGATGTTTTTGTGTAGTGATTATATTATTCGTTTGTTGTAAGGAAAAGGACAATGATCGGATTCTCCAGACATAGTAATCATGACGAGTCATGATATCTTTTCTCACACGTGCACAGAGCTGAAACTAGACTTTTTTGTGCCAAGGGCAAACATGGATTTTGACGCACCCCCCCCCCCCCCCCTCCTCTGCCGCAAAGAAAATTTACAACGAGAATTCAATTAAGTTTCTAATAGCCGACCTATTTTGAAATTTAAAATATGCAATCATAAAATACGTAATACTGAAGTAGGGAATCAGCTTTATCAAATATTGATTCATGAAAACTTTGTAAACGGAATCAAAAAGAACCAAAAAATATTCCGCTTTATACAGGTTTCCATCTTAGTAGGTATAATTGTTGATATTCTTTCGTTGAAAATACATACTTTTTTCATTAAAGTTCGAATTCCGTTATAGATAGATTTCATTTTCATAGATTTTACGGTAATTGTATTATAATTGATGCGTTTTAAGTGACAGTGATATGAAGTCAAGCGAAGACATTCACAAACTAATATTAAAACAATGGAAGCGTTCTCGACAATTATCTCGCTTGCGTTTTATTTTTAATTTT
Source organism: Maratus speciosus (assembly GCA_963932465.1). Lineage (NCBI taxonomy): Eukaryota > Metazoa > Arthropoda > Arachnida > Araneae > Salticidae > Maratus > Maratus speciosus. The sequence continues at coordinate 1,610,308 of CAWVRF010001084.1, forward strand.
TTTATCTTTTTCATGGGATAGCTGAGGTCAATATCTAATGTTATGTTTTCGTACTTTTTCGTGTTTGGTTACTTTTTTTTTCTTTTAAATATACGAACACTTTTAATTTTTGGAAAACAGTTTGGAATACAGCTGAGAAATTTAAAGTATCCTCATATTAAAACAATGGAACCAAAATCGAAAAAATAAAAACGCGCAACGTTAGATATCGGACCTCAGTTATAAACTGCATAAGAAAAAAAATATATATTAAAGTTCAAGTGAGAATTCAGAAAAGAATGCTCCCATAGGGTTAACATTAGCTTGCAAATGTTTTCGCGTGTGACTACACTAAGATTAACTTATGAAACTACACTGGTAACGTGAAGAAACTGCAACCAAGGGCGCCGTTAGAAGGGGGGGAGGTCCGGGGGCCATATGCCTCCCCGCCTGGCATACCCCCCCCCCCCAATTCAATGTCGCCGGAGAAAATATTTTGACTTTTGAATTTTGGCCCAGTCGGCTAAGGTCAAGTCGGAGATAATTTTTTTTCTTTGCAAGTCGTAGTCGTATTGACTAAACTAATTCTTCCGGGTATGAATAGGTTTCTGATTGAATTTTGATTCTTGCAGGTTGGGTTCAGGTGAACCCGATTTTTAGAGAAAAAAAGTCCAAATTCCTTCAGATAAAAAAATATATATTTGATAAAAGAATGACTTTTGTTTATTTTTCAACATAAAAGATAAAATTTATCCTGAAGTTATGATATGCTATTTTTAGATGCGTTCATAATTATAACAAGTTGGAAATTGCTCGTCAAACGTGGCAAATGAGGTGCGTTCGTACTATAACTAGTTTTATAAATATTTTTTGCACCGCATATTGTACTGAATGTATATTTTAGTGCACTTCATAAGTGCCTATCCATTTCATTCTGTTCGAAAGGCTATAACATCATTAATTTGCACTTGAAATAATTTTTTCCCATTGACCGTAATATAACGGAAAACTTTTGACTGTCCCTGTAATTAAACTATACATCCGATTTTCATAAAATTTGAAATGACTCGACAAAATCTTACAACAATTATATATTTAAAATTTCAGACCATTCAGAAAACTGTAACATCATTAAAATGCACTTGCAATAATTTTTTCCCATTGGCCGTAATGTATCGGAAAAAATTTGACAGTCCCTATAATTAAACTATACATCCGATTTTCATAAAATTTGAAATGACTCGACAAAATCTTGCAACAATTATATATTTAAAATTTCAGATCATTCGGAAGGCTGTAACATCATTAAAATGCACATGCAATAATTTTTTCCCATTGGCCGTAATGTAACGGAAAACTTTTGACTGTCCCTGTAATTAAACTATACATCCGATTTTCATAAAATTTGAAATGACTCGACAAAATTATGCAACAATTATATATTTTAAATTTCAAACAATTCGGTTGGGTAGTTTTTGCTCTGTTATATGCGGACAGACGGACGGACAGACAGACGGACTGAACGACAACTATAGGTGCTACGTATTTACATAATTACGAACGCACCTAAAAATACGTAGCACCTATAGTCGTCGTTCGGTCCGTCTGTCCGTCCGGATATAACAGAGCAAAAACTACCCAAACGAATGGTCTGAAAGTTTAAATATATAATTGTTGCGAAATTTTGTCAAGCCATTTCAAATTTTATAAAAATCGTATGTATAGTTTAATGACAGGGACAGTCAAAAGTTTTCCGTTACATTACAGCTAATGGGAAAAATTATTTAAAGCACATTTTAATGATGTTACAGCATTCCGAAATGAATAAAATTGATATGCACTTATGAAGAGCACTAAAATATGCATTCAGTCCAGTATGCGGTGCAAAAAATATTTATAAAACTAGTTATAGTACGAACGCACCTCATTTGTTCCATCTGACTCGCAATTTCAAACTTGTTTTTATAGCTATATTAAATTGTGGACCATTTTTCACTGATTGTGGATTTACGGTCGGCTTGGTTTAATGTATTTAGGGCTCGGTTAAGAATACGGAGGACGAAAATTATTTTGTCGGGGTCGGTTGGGTAGCAAGTAGAGTGGTGCATAGGGTCGGGCAAACTCAACCTGACCCGAGTCGCGGTCTGGGCCAGATCGGGTTGGACCTAAACTAATGTCGTTGTGGGTCGGGTGCGAGTCGGGTTAACTTTAATTGATTTAGGATCGGGTTATGAAACTTACGGTTCTTGATTAGAGAATCGATTTCTCAAAGGAATTTACAAAATTTATTTTAAGATAAAAACTATACATTTGAATATTAACGAGTATACATGTATATTGAACTTTATCCTTCAAAGTTAAAATCGATACTAGAGGTATAATTGTAGACTACTTTTGCATAGTTGCATTACAATATGGATATATATATATATATACACCTTTTTTTTTTTAATTAAGAGGTGGGGTTTAGTTGAGGTTCGAGTATTTTGGGTTCGGGTCGAAATGTGGAGGATGAAATTTTTTGTCGTGCTCAGATCTCGTTTCGGGTTCGAATCTACCCTGTATCGAGTTGGGCAAACAAAACTAAACCCGACTGATAGTTTGAATCGGATCCGGCTAAACTGAATATTTTTTCATAGAGGTTCGAATTGACTTATATTTTTCGAGTTGGGTTAACTTAAATTGCTTTTGGTGGGTGGGTTTGATTCTACCCGATTTCTCAAAATATTCTCCAAAATATACTTAAAAATGAAACATTATATTACTTGGGTATCAAGGAGCACATATACAGAAATATTGTTTTTTCTTCATAAAAAATATAATTGATACTAGAAATACAATTGTAGGCTACTTTTCCATTATTCTATTGTGGATTTTTATGTTTATTTTTTCAGTTTTGGGGTGGGATTGTGTTCGGATTGAAACCTGTCCGTTCTGGGTCGAAGTTTGTCAGATTAGGATCAATTAATCCAACTAATTTTTTTAAACTGGTTCAGGCTGAGTGGATATATAATTTACAGGTTCGGGTCGGGTATGACCCGAACCACGCAGGATTCTATGCTCTGAAAATAATCCGTGAGTTAAACTGATTTTTCCCTTGATTATCTTTTATTAAAACATGAAAATTTGCGCTCTTTTACCCATTCCCCTCCCCACCCATATATATATATATATATATATTATATGCCCGACCTGCGCAGGACTCTAATCCGGCCCCCCTGTCGGGATACTATCCCCCCCCGTAGGGCATTTTTTGGCGCCGCCCCTGACTGCAACCTTAATGTTAAACCTATGGGAGCGTTCTTTAAAAAACATTCTCGCTTGCATTTTAATAGTTTTAAATGATTTTTTTTTCTATTTTCGTTGCATATTTTTTAAATTTTACTTTTGGTTATTTTTACGTGTTTGGATTTTTTAACTGCAAGACAATTTTATCAAAATTCCATATATATATACATTTTTGTATCAAACGACAAACAAAATTTCCATTTGGCGCCCTCTTCGCCTAGGGCCGAAACTAACCTTTTTTACACCCGGGGCAAGCATGGATTTTGGCGCCCCCCCCCCTCTTCCGCAAAGTATATTTACAAAGAGAATTTTACTAATTTTCTAATAGCCGACTTATTTAAAAATTTAAAACATGTAATCTTAAAATATGTAATACTGAACTACGTAATCTACAATGGCGGATCCAAGGGGGAGGTCACGGGGGTCATGACTCCCCTCTAAACACCAACAAAAATATTCTAAAGATCATTTTAAAAATAAAATATACAGTTAGAGTCCCGATTATCCGAGTCCTGCTTAACCGAGTTTCCGCTTTCACCGAGTTATTTTCTTCTGATGGACTGATGGCTTCTATTATTATGAAACAGCCATTATAAAAGAAGTGTTAGGTGAAGATGAAACAGCAGTCGTAAAAAGTTAGAACTCTGATTTTCTGGTCAGAATGGATAAAAAATATGGCCATTTTTTTTTCCATTCTGACCAGAAAATCAGAGTTGTAACTTTTTACGACTGCTCTTTCATCTTCATCTAACATTTCATTTATAATGGCTGTTTCGTAATAATAGAAGCCATCAGTCCACCAGAAGAAAAGGATCCATTCCAAAGGTATAGGCCTTCATTTGGCACCCCTTCGTTCTGGCGCCCGGGGCACATGTCCCCTCTGCCACTCCTTAGTTTCGGCCCTGGCCTTTCGTTCTTACGCCCGAGCAAGTGCCGCCCCCCTCTGCCCTAAACTAGAAAAACTATTACCTAAACTACTACCCAGAAAAAGTTAGAAAATTGCCCCCCCCCCCCCGGGTGACAATTATCACTCCCTCCTGTCTTTAATTTTTTTTATATGTTATAAATAATATATATCAGATTTAAAAAATTTGCTTGCGGTCCCTCTCATCTCCCGCGTATTTTAAATACACTTAGTCGACATTAACTTGTAATATATTAGAATGTACTCTAAATTATATTTAAAATACATATAATTGGAATTGACCTACAATCCATTACGGGTTAACTGGATTATACAATTAAAAACGTAATTGAAATCATCTTTTAATCCATTGCAGGTTAATTAGATTATATAATTAAAAGAGTAATCGAAATCCGCACGTAATCGATTAAAATTAATCTAATTAAATCTTAAAATGTTAAATAAGAATTGATTTGTAATCCTTTACACAATTATCGGGTTATACAATTCAAAAGTTTAAATTGAAATTACTTTTCAGTGCTCTGCGTGTTAATCAATTGCATTATGAGGTGATTATAATGTATTTTAATTTAATCAATAATTTCATTACTCTGTAATCAGATTCTGCCCCAACACTGGTCATATCCATTGAAAATTACTCATATTTTATTGGTTTCGTTTAAATTTTTCAATCGGGTTCGACAGCCCGCGGATTTTTTTTTCTTTGTTGTTGTTGCCCCAGCTCGCCCGTTAAAAATATGTCCTAATGCTGACGGGCCGACCAGTTTGAAAGTTTCCCTCCATTACGATGGCCCCATGCCGACCGCTAATGTGATGACCGTTCTTTGAATAAAATCAAACACAAATTCTTGAGAAAGCCACCCCCCCACAGACTACTTTCTATGCTAGCTTATATCTTTCCTCATCTGTGAGCTCGCCTTTCTGCCATTTCCGAGGGCATTTCTCATTTTTGCTTTTGCCTTCCCGCCTTCCCCATCTTCCGTCTAAACTGAAGACAGCGAGAGGAAGAAGACAGAATGGCGACAAAATAGATTTTTCTCGAGATTTTTAATTCGAGATTACACTTGATTATACATGATTATACTATGATTATATTGATTACATGTGATTACGTTAAGATTTCATTGATTACCACCGATTACATGTGATGACATGATTATGCATGATTAAGACTTGATTACAGTATGATTTCACTGATTACAGGAACGGTTGTACGAGATTACAACCCATTGAGAGACCCCTCGATATCATCACTTTGCGAGTGACCTTCGACTTTCCGTTTCCGCATGCGCGGCAAGATTGAAGTAGCAGTATTTTTTTCCATAAGATGTGCGTAATAGGTGTTATTCGCAAATCCATTGGATGCACTAAAGAGTATATCCTTTGGAAATTAAAGAGGGCATTTCCAGTAGACATAAAAAAAGTCATAGTTATAATACGTCTATAGCAGGTCATGGACATTTAATAGATATCTAAAGGGGAAATGCCCCATAGACATCTATTGGTTTAATGCTATGCACATCTAAAAGATGCTGTGGACGTTATAGATGCAACTACACTATACATCGACATCTTATAAAAAACAGTTCATTTAAGGGCTCTTGTCCAGGTGCTTAACCCCTGCTGTGAATTGTTAAGTGAACTGTCACAATTCACAGCAGGGGTTAAGCACCTGGACAAGAGCCCTTAAATGAACTGTTTTTTATGCCTGATAAAAACTTGTTAAAAAAAAAAGAGTGCAGTAAAATTGAGGAATTGAACTTAGAAGCACTTACACTTATTTAAAGCTTTTTTTTTTTAATTATTCATAAACTACATTTTAATCAATGATTATATAAAATCATCTGATTAAAATCGCTGACACCCTACTAATTCAGATTTTGAGATTTTCTGAATAATTAGGATTTTGCACTAACCCATGTCAGAGCATACCTTGTTCGTTTTTGTGTCCAATTAATATTTAGCTTGTAATTGTTAACAATGATAACCATATGTATTGTATATATTTTTAGATAATTGTTTTATATTTCTATAGGACCATCAACAATGCTCCTCCTACCCAACCAGATAGTTTTGTGGATGAAGATAGATCACAGTCATCTGAATATTATTCTCCAACCTGTACACCTCACACTCAAAATAACACCTCACACCCAAGCACATCATTTTCCCCATTTGAGAATAACGCCCCTACATATGATACCACCACAAATAATAGTGCAAAAGATATAAACAACTCATATGAAAAAGCACATATAAGCACCGAAGAATTGGATGATGATGATGATGATGATAATGATGACTTGATTTTCAGTCAAAACACAACCTTCAGTGACACACCTTTAACACAAAAAAGTCACAACACTTATAACAGGGACACACAACACAGACAACCACTGTTACTCCGCCTTACTCCTGCCGCTAATAATCCATTTCCTCCAATACCTTTTCAAAACAGAGATAATCAATTAATTTCAAGTTCCCGCATGCATCAGCAAACCCCCAGATATCAGAAACAGACACCAAAACAACAATCACAGACATCAAGACCACAGACACAACAATTAGACACACCAAGACAATCACAGACACAACAATTAGACACACCAAGACAATCACAGACACAATTACACACACCAAGAGCATCACAGACACCACGACAAACCCTCAAAAACAACAAAAGAAAGTTAGATGACAAATTGTGTAAATACTTAGAAAACACTGAGAATTATCTTACACAAAAAATAACCAATGATGACGAAGACATTTGTTTCTTTAAAGGAACTCTTTCTATAATCAAAGAGTTTTCCCCTAATAAAAAGTTTAGGTTTAAACAGGAGTACATGAATTTATTAACAAGATTTAAAGATGAGGTATAAATTTTACTGCAATATATTTTAAATATGTATATATATTTGTGTGCTATTAAAATAATTCATGTGTAAATAGGTATCTAATAACAATCTAAACAGGAAATATATTTTTTTTCATTGTGTTGATTTTTTATACCGTTTAATGTGCAATTTCTATAATCCAAGCATGTTTCTACCACTATTATAATCAGGAATGTTGTTTTATTGTGATGTTTAATTTTACTTCAGTTTTTGAAGTTTAAGCTTGTAATTTGTAGTGCTTTTTTTTAAACATATCGTGAGTACTTTATGTTTTTATCATATCATTTAACTGTTATATTTTTTTATACATGTCTCAAATTTGTATTTACATTTTGTTATATAAATGAGAGAAATAAGATTCTTGACATATAACTTATACAGTGTTTTTTATATATATAGTTACAAATATATTCATGTTAAACCAAAGATTTTTCTAACTATTCTCCCCATGAACACACCCGTCCCTCCAAAAAAAAAAATATTTAAATTTAACTAGGTTTGTGTAATATGGAATTTAGTAATCGATCATTCATGATTTTTTAAATAAATCCATCACTAACTCGCTCAACAGTGAATATTTGTTTACAACATTTTTTTCTTATCTCTCTCTCTTCTGATCCCATATTTGAAAAAGAAACTGACAAAGGAACCACTTTTGGTGTTGCTCGCACCTAGCATTGAGACCTGGTGCATTTTAAAGCCCTATATTATGAAGTTTAAGAATTGATAAAATTTTTCTGTTAAAATAATATTTCTTGATTATACAGCAGCATAACTTTCTGAAAATGCAAATTCCGAGACCACTTATAGAACTATTAACATTGAATTTTTTTAAAGAAAAGCATTTAAAAATAAAAATTATAAGTATAAAATATTGAAAAAAGTTTGAAAATGCCTTCAAAAACCCACGAATTTGATTTTGAAAAATTGCAACTTTATATACATATTTTTGGCGGGGAAACAGTTGGCGTTTATTTTCAAAAGTAGAGCTTTCCGCCAACCCTAGCCAAATGTTATAGCTGAATTTGTAATAGCTAGCAATGTCCAACCTATTTCGCCACAGTAATTTTTCTAAATTGTGTAAAAATATTAATTTACTTTATGGTTACTTTTACCGAAGGACCATTTAATACAGCAACATTTCATTTTAAACATTCGAAACTTTATTTCATTCGATTTCAAAAGAAAATAGTTTTCTTATTTTGTATTTCTCTAAAAAATAGTTTTCAATGATCTTCGAAGGTTTTATAGAATTATATTTATTACTTATATATTTATGGTCTGCATCTCTCTATTCTAAAAAAAAGTAACTACCGCTGTCACCGCCGCCGCCGCCGCCGCCGCCGGTTTTGATTTTTTTGTGACCGGAGGCCTTTCTCCGTTAATATTAACAAAAATAATGCATACAAAAATATGAAAATCGGTGGTTTTATACAGAAATGTTTGATAAATACGCTGATGCAGACAGTTTTCAAATCGAAGGATTATTTTAAGAGTTATTTAATGCTAAAGTTGGACAAAATCGTTCCACTAAAAAAGTTTTATAGCAGCAAAAACTATACATGCCAGTGTTATCATTTTTAGATCATTTTATGCGTTAGAATTTGCCGGAGTGCAGATTGCATTAATTTTTTTATTTTGACTCATTTTTTCAGGTTTTATTTCTATTTTAAATTCAAATTTTCAGCATTTCTAGAGATATTTTTTACAGATTTCAGAAAATTGTACTAATTTAAACTGTTGCCAACTGTATAAAAAGCGCTAGCAATAATGTTTGCTTCAAATTAAAAATTTATTTACACGTGACTATTATAAACAGGAAAAAAACTTTCAAATTAGAATTAAATAATTACGTATAAAAAGCAGGAACTTATTAAAAATTACGTCATAAAAATTATACACGTGAATTTTAAAAGAGAAATGATATTGTAAAATAATAAATTCATTAACATGCGTTAGAAGTCTTAGGAGAAATTACGTCATATTTACGTCATATTATAGTTATTACATAAAATGAACACAAAATAATATTGCAAAAAAGTTTAAATTTAGAAATTGCGCTAGACATTTATTTGATATTTTGAGAATTAATTTAAAATGTCTCATTTAAAAGAACTTTCTTTTCGCTTTGTTAAAAAATACCAGGAGACAAAGACTCTCTTTACTTAATTCCTTTTATATTAGCTTATTTTGAAATGTTGTTACACGTGTATACGTCATCAAGTTATTTTTATTTCGCCGTTTTATTTGTGTTTTTATTAATGTTGTACGAATTTATTTGTTCTTTCGTTATTTAAAATAAAAATTATATCAATTTGTATAATTTGGCAAGTGGTTTGGCGATTTATATAATTTGGCGAAATTGGTCGACAGGATAATCAAGTAGTACCGCAACGGATTTGGCGTTAAAATTCCCCAATCAAAGAGAAATGAATAGAAATTCGTTTATAAGGAGATCGCCACTGTTTTTTAAATTATAATTCAATCTTTCGAAATCTTTTTAAAGCCGATCAAATTAGCGTGCATTTAGAGTCTGCGGTGTCTGGACGGGGGTTGGCGAGCGTAGCTCGTAGGGGGCCGAGCCCCCTAGTAGAAAAAAAAAAACCTAATATTTGTTTCTTATGCTATCAATTATTTAAAAAAAAATCGCAATCTGATATAATTCTAGTAATATGTTCTGTACATTTTCTCTTTGGATAAAGCGAGCGGAAAAATTGTAGCGCCATATTTGGCGACTTAACTCACTTTTGGCGTGAAATAAACCAATAAATATGTAATAATAAAAAATTAAAAGTACATAAAATATTATTTTAACAGAGAAATTTTTTCGATTCTCTAACCTTTATGTATAGGGCTACAAAATGCACCAGGTCTCGATGCTAGGTGCGAGCAACACCAAAAGTGGTTCCTTTGTGAGTAAAAATTTCGATTTTTGAATAATTCATTAATTTTGAACCTGTAATAAATTTTGTTTTCATTTAGGAATATATTTGAAATATTATTCCTTGTTTATATGTTCTGCATGTTACATATTTCAGAAGTATTTGTTATAATTTATATATTATTCTGTTTGTATACACTGTTATTGAGACACTTAACCCCTTGACCAGGGACGTGCTACAGGTGGGGTGTGGGGGGGTGCGACACCCCCCCACTTCGGTAAACTCATATACATTCGGTAATTTCACTTTCGTTCAAAAATTGCATCATTTGACTCTGATTTTTTTTACTTTTTTTTTAAAGAATTTTTAAAAACATATTACAAAATTTATCACAAAACAGAAAACAATGTCAAAACATATTTCAAATTATTAAATATTTTCTAATTAGAAATTTCCTTTCTCTTTGCATTATGTGATTTTTTTTTTTCGCTGGGAGTCGATTGCAATTTCACTTTTTAGCTCTTCCATGGGTGTAAGAAGGGGAGGGGGGTCCATGATACAGTATCTCTTAGAAGATTAAATATACCTTCTTCCTATTTCTATGGAGTATCCCTGTAAGCTAGAAGATTAGGGTGGAGAATATCACCGCTTCATTCAAGAAAGGAATCTGGAGAAAAAGGCCTTGAGGGTAAATGTGTACACTCCTTGACCAATGTAAATGAAATTAGAAGGCCAGACTTCTTGTTCGTTAAAATTCGTTTTCCGGGACTCTGAAAGATGAGGGGGGGGGGGCGGATATTTCGCGGTGTTTTCGGGAGACAGGATGTCGCCAAATGTTTACTGTTGTATTATCTGTTTTTCAAAGCAAAAAATAAGAGAGAACCAGGAATTTTTTCTTATCAAAGAAAATTAAAACGGTGTAATAAAATTACATCAGCTACTAAGGATGTTCCGAATAGTGATTTTGACCGAATACCGAATATTCGGCCTACAGGCGAACCGAAAGCCGAATATTCGGCTAGCCGAGTAGTAACTATTCGGTCAAATACCAAATATTCGGCTGGTCGAATACTTTAAAATTTTATTAATTAAAAAATTTCATATTTCATGGCTTCTTCTGGTGAATTAAACCAAGTGAATATATATTTTTTTAATTCTAAAACAAACATCTCAGCAAAAATAACTTTTCTACCGAATATTCGGCCTACAGGCGAGCCGTATACCGAATATTCGGCTAGCCGAATTAACTGTTAGGCCGAATACAGAATATTTGGCCAGCCGAGTAGTAACTATTCGGCCAAATACCAAATATTCGGCTGGTCGAATATTTTAAAATTTTATTAATTAAATAGTTTCATATTTCATGACTTCTTTTGGTGAATTAACCCCTTAATTCTCGCTCCCGTCATATTCACGGGCTGTGTCTTTTATTCATAGTATTCAAATATGTGTGATTCCCACCAGTTTTATAAAATAGTGTAATTGGATTTATTATGGTATCATTTTATCTGTCATTAAGTAAAGTGAATATTTCTACTTAAAAAAAGTGGTGCCAATAAGCAATTTGAATTTTTAAAATGTAATTTAATGTGACCGTTAAGGAGTTAAACCAAGTGAACAATTTTTTTTTTAATTCTAAAACAAACAACTCAGCAAAAATAACTCTTCTACCGAATATTCGGCTTACAGGCGGACCGTATGCCGAATTAACTGTTAGGCTGAATACCGAATATTCGGCCAAATACCAAGTACTCGGCTGGTCGAATACTTTTATATTTCAAAGATTAAAGGCATTAAAATGTTAAATTTTAAAATAATTTTACATAATATTTAATGCAGAAACTTACATATTGATAAACAAGAACTTTTTACAAGTAAACTTTATACATGAAATAAATTTGCTTCGAGTTATTTAGAAAGAGAATTTTAAAATTTTATTAATTAAAAAAGTTTGATATTTCATAACTTCTTCTGGTGAATTAAACCAAGTGAATAATTTTTTTTTTATTCTTAAACAAACAACTCAGCAAAAATAACTTTTCTACTGCCTTTGATTTAGCAAGGACGTTTTTAAATGCATCTTAGATCAGTTTTTCGAATAGGCGATTATTTTCAGAGATTGTAAACATACACATTGTTCCTAAAACAATTGTAACAAACTTTCAACGGAGATAATGTGGTCAAGACAAAAATTTTTGGAACAAGAAACAACACCTCACTCCATTTATTCCATCAAAATTGCAATATATTCAGTCAAAAATTCTGGGTGTGTAACTACAAGCCGAAACTGAATTTTCGTTCACAACTTTATCAGTACATGAAGATATTTTAGCAAGATTTGTTTCATATTAATTTAGTTTGTATTAAGTGTGATGATATCATTGAAAATGACTGGATTTTGGCCAGTGACACAGTATAAATACTATAAATTGCATTCTGAATAAAGGAATGTCTACCTCATAGTTGTTTAAATATGAAAAGTGGCAATTTCCAGCACTTCTCACCATATTATATTTTACAAAAATCGAAGTAAGTTTGTTAAAAATATAGCTATGATATCTTCGTTAGGGTTAACAAATGAAAATCTAAGTTTGACCTCGAATGAAATGAGATACACTTTATTTATAACTGAATAAGTGGATTGCGATTATTGTTTTCTGAGCAAAAATTGTCTTTCTTGATGTGTATTATCAACACTGAAAGTTTTCCTGTTTTGATTAGAAGCGCCCTTTTTTGTGAAAAAGCAAGAAACACATTATTTACTAGAAAAGGTTCAGGAACTTGCATTTTTACATTGTTAATTCCTATGAAAATCCCCATTAATGGTTAATTTTCTTAAGTAATACTTTTCAAAAAGCAAATAATGTAAAAAAATTCTCTTTTACTTAAACATTATTCTGTTTCTAATTATTATGAATATCTTTATAAGTTGACAGTTAAAAGTAGAAATTGTGTAAGATTTTTAAAAATGTTTTAATTCGGTTAGGCCGAATATTCGGTAACATGGCCGAAAAGACCGAATACAGAATAGATACCGAATATTCGGTACATCCCTATTAGCTACTATATATAATGGTATATTGTATCTTCGAAAAACTAAAAGTTTCTTGAAAAAATTATTTAAAATAAAATACGGGAAAAAAATTCTAAAGGGTGTTCTCAAATCTAAAGAGCTACTTTCTGAGACATTTCTGAATTCATTTTTGTTCGGAAATTGGCAGGTGTTGTTATTCAGAAACTATGTAGTCGAAAGACGTTTTCCATTTTTTGGTAAACACAAAAGATTTTTTGGAAAATATTGTCAAAGTTGGCGTTTTGAACCGAATTCCACACACGGCAGCTCGAGAAAGGCAAAAAACTTGTCATGCAACCACAATCGCTTATAACGCGATAAGTAATTTTGTCAAAAAATGTAAAACTAGTTTCCATTGTATTCCGCTTCAACAGTGAGGCCTGTCGATATGCTTAAAAATGAGACAGAAAATGTGTCAGAAAATTTTGCGTTGTTCAGTGGGAAGCTCGAGAACTGCTTTTAAAGAAAAAAAAAACAGTGGCACTTCGGGAGTGCCAATAGAAGTGAAAACTTCAACAATTACGTGTGTGTTTTTTTAATCGTCAGGAAATGTTTTATTGTGCAGGAAATACTTTTAAATGTAGTGTTTTTTTATTCATTATTATACAATAACATACACCATAACGCAAAAATAACACGAATTTTAAAAACAAGAGAGTTTTTCTGCTAAACTTACTCGATATTTGATCGAATAGTTCACTTTTGCCGCTAACTATTGACATAAATAACAGCTGTTGAATAAAGATAATTTTACTTTGCTAGAGCAAGGTAGTTTTATTTTAGCAAGAGTCACGAGACTTGGCTAATTTTTACATGAGATGATTTTGATGAGATTTCCTTTTTCTAACTCTTGTACGTGTATTTCGGGAACCAATAGCGCACAGGCAAGCATGCGGCGCGCTTGCCTGTAAATTGTTGTTATTGATTAAGCAATCAATAACAATTAATTGCCCGCCCTCCTCATACCGAACTATGCACAATACATGTACATACTTATATACAGAGGTGTCGGTTACAATAACAGTATCACGAGTTCAATGGTTTTTCCCATCTCAAAAAATGCCAAACGCGCCCAAAGAAGCTTTCACTTAAACAATGAAAGTATCAAGTATTTGTCTTTAACAATAAACACAACAGCGTACTGCAACGAAAATGTAAATTTTGTGTGTGTTCCTGTGTGAACGCCGGGAGAAAAAGTGAGTTTTAGCTTCGTTCTTCTTTTGTGGATTGAGCTGAAGAGGGAAAAGTTCCTGTCATTCACCGCTTGGCGCGCTAGCGTCTATGTGCCAAAATGCTAGCATGTCGGTTACGTAACAGTGTCTCCAAATCAGTGGTTTTTCTCCATCCCAAAAAAAGCTCAACGCGCCTAAATAAGTTTTCACTTCAAAAGTTTTCAGTTCAATAATAATAAGATAGAGAACTATAAAATATTGGATTTTTTCCTTTGTAATTTAATATAAACCGACGACTTTTAAGATCTGGATCTGTTCTTGTCACGGGGTAGTGGAGGGTATACGGAGATATACGCCGTATACCCTCTCTCTGGATTTTTTTAAAAAGCGCCGCATACCCTCTGCTTCTTAAATAAAGCATTAGCATATACTGTATCCATGAATATTCATGACTTTAGCGTATACGCTTTGTTTTTTTACGACTGCAACACTGGTTCTTGTCATTCAGTTCGAAAAGATATTTTTTATTTATGTTTTACTTTTTTACTTTATTACTTTTTTACTTTATTACTTTTTTAAAATCATCAGTTGTATTGATACATAAAGACAAGTGCATTGATGATAACCATCAATCTTTCTTCTACTTGGCGTTTTGAGACATGCATTTACTTTCTTCTGTAAAAACTGAAAGCAATTTTTTTCTTTGTTTTCAGAAATGAAGGGATCTCAAAGTTAATTTAAATTAATTAAAAAAAATCCTTTTACTTGAATCAGGCTAATCCATGTAACAGAATCAACGCTACAACTCACAAAAAAATGCAAGCAAAGTAATTTTGCAGAAATAAAATAATTTTCCACACTGTCTACCCTCTCTCCCCTTCCCCTTCTCCATCGAAAAAAAAATCTTTTTGTGTTCAACACTTTTTTTTTTTTAATCATTGTAAATTAAAATAACAATATTTAATTTTTTTTTATACTTATGCTCAATTGCTCAACATGATATTTGACTATTTCAATTCTGATAATTTTCTATGTTACGAGTTCCAGCTTAAAAATTCAACAGAAAAAATACCCTACAAATAAAGTGCACCTTTGATTAGCCACATTTTGTGGTTTTTAAAAACTATTTAAAGCTGTTCTGAAATCGTAACTTGCATCTTTTTTTACACTTTCGTGAAGAAATTTTCATTTTTAAATGCACGAAATTTGCAGATATTCTTTCTTATTCGTAAACGAATCGCGTTTCTCTTTTTTCCTATAAAGGTAACTGGTCTTTCAGAAAATGGTGCCAAAATTGACGTTTAGAACAGATTTTTTTAAAACGTGACAATCGGCAAAAGATCATTATGAGGTAGCAATTAATTATAACTTAATGTGTAATACATTTATCAGAAATTTTAAAAGTGCTATTTGATTTCAAAGCACTTCATGCCTCATGCCTGCTGATTTCATGCTTCTGGATTAAAAAAATTGTACTTAAATGTGTCAGAAAATTTAACATTCCTGAGAGGAGTAAAAATATTTTTAAAGAACAAGAGTTTTTTTTTTTTTTTTTTTTTTTTTCTTCTTCTTAAACGTGGCATTTAATTCGAAGTTAGAAAATTCTTTAGTTATTTCAAATCTTAATCCATGTATGGTATATTTAATAATTTTCATCATATGTGACAGAAAAATGCACAATATAAGAATAGGAGGATTTGGATTTTATTTTTTATTTCATTTCATTTATTTCTCTTTTTTCTATAAATATTTATCCAAGTAAAAACGTTCTGTAAAAAAGTTCCAAGTAAAAAAATTCTTTTGTCCGGCTTTATGCAACATTGTCTACTAAATGTTTCCGTCGTCCTCTGTAGTTTGTTTTGGTCCTTTGATCTGCTTTGGGGGACAGACAGTTGAAATTTTCTCATTGAAGTAATCTACAACAATTATCCTTATTCTAATTACCAGAGAAAATAAAAACTACTAATTAACCTATTCTCACATATTTTTTAGTTAATTTTTATTAATTTTCTTATTTTATCTTACTTTTTACTTGGATAAATATTTATGGAAAAAGAGAAATAAATAAAAGAAAAGAAAAAATAAAATTCAAATCCTCCTATTCTTATACTGTGCATTTTTCTGTCACGCATGATCAAAATTATAAAATATACCATACACGGATTAAGATTTGAAATAACTAAAGAATTTTCTAACTTCGAATTAAATGCCACGTTTATGAAAAAAAAAAGAAAAAAAAACTCTTGTTCTTAAAAAATATTTTTACTCCTCTCAGGAATGTTAAATTTTCTGACACATTTAAGTAGACATTTTTTTTAAATCCAGAAGCATGAAATCAGCAGGCATGAGGCATGAAGTGCTTTGAAATTAAATAGCCTTTTTAATTTTTCTGATAAATGTATTACATATAAAGTTATAATCAATTGCTACCTCATAATGATCGTTTGCCGATTGTCACGTTTTAAAAAAATCTGTTACAAACGTCAGCTTTGCCACCATTTTGGCAAAACATAAATTATGCCTGACCAGGCTTAATTAATGTTTTCGGTACCAAGCCGGGACTGGTTTAATTCTTCCAAGTCTTCACGGGCCAAAATTTTCAGTCCCGGCTTTCACCCAAACCGTATGAAAATCGTTGTCTCAGCATGGCTTGGTAGCAAAATACAGCTAAATTAAAATATAGTAACACGTGTGAAAAAAACCTGCCTAAGACGGATTTCTGTTTTAAACTGAAAAATGTGTTGATCCATGCAAAATTAATATAATAATATGTGAGAAAAGAGTATATAATACATTTACACCTATTAAGCAGGGAACTTGCCTATTTTGCATTTTTTTACTTTACTGTGCGATTCCGTCTTAGAAGATTTTACTGTATAGCATTTTTTGGATTTTTAAGTCTCCAATACATGCAATATGGATTAACAAAATTAATGATAATCGGAACATTTGAATATAACAAATAGATTTATTTAAAAAAAAATAAATATCGCAGCCTACGGCATTTTTATAAAAATGAAGATTACAAAAAAAAAAAAAAGAAAGAAAGAAAAAAGCTAAGATTAAGTATTTTTTATCATAATTCCTCGTATAGACAAATTTTTAACCAAATCGACGTAAAAATCAATGTTTTGTAAAAATTCACTCGGCCCGTACCAGGCTCGGGGTCAAGATTTTCATTTTTTTCCGGGCCAGGATGGTCTCAGGCTGAACTTCTAGCTGCTATAACGCCGGGCCGGGCCAGGCCAATAATTTTTTTCGACAGGTCTGGCCGAGTTCAGGCCTACCTTTCATAATGGGCCGGGTCGAATTTTTTTCTATGGGCCGGCCTGGCCCGGGCCTGAAAATTTCTACCCGTGCAGGCTTCTAACTTAAAATTTAAAAAGTATTGCGAATTTCAAACTTTGAGTTATAAGTAAAAGAAAAAAAGAATTATTTTTAAAATATTTGCTGTCGAATTTATTTTTATTGTAATAATAAATAATCAATCTAAATCTTTTTACACGTCCCCCCAAATTACTGCTTTTACCTTTGCCCCTTACCCTCTCACTGGAGTATCGAGCACGAAAAGCTTAAACCTTAAGTGATGAGGTGATTTTTTTTTTTATATAACGTGATGAGGTGGTGTGTATGCAACCACATAATTTGATTTCTTGTCTTGTGCACTTCACAAAATTTAGCGAATTAAAATAAGAAAATCTCCTGTGAATTTTGCATTACTTACTTGAATAAAAACAACTGAAAAAGTACTGTAAGTGTACATACATATACATATAAATACACGTATCTAAATACCACAAAAAAGTTTTCCTCATAAACTTTTTTCCTCTGCTTTATTCGTAATTCTGCAATACGATAAATAAATCATCATTTATCTACTTCACTCCCTCCATTCATAATTTCTACTACCCTCGCTCCCCCGAGTTTGTAAAATTTTAAACGGTTGAAATTATTTAGTTTTTTGTTAAAATTTTTTGGTCTGTTTATTTATATATTGCTGAAATAATAAATAGGTGTCTAACACCCCCCCCCCCCCTCTCGCCCAAAAGAAAATAATGCGAAAAAATATAAAATACAAATAAATACAAAAAGAAAATAATATATATACAAAATTTACTATTAACATTCGGTAAATTCGATCTCCACACCCCCCCAAACGAAATGCTCTAGCTACGCCACTGCCCTTGACATCCAGGTCATACAATGCATACGTCTTGACTTTATCGAAGAAGACTATCAGATGTTAATAGCAAGGGCTGCGGAGTCGAAGTCAGTCTAATTTTAAGATGAAAAGAGCGAGTCAGAGTCGATAAAAATATGCCGATTCAGACTCCAGCTCTTTGTTGAACAGTTTGAAGTGAAATCAAACTAATTATATTTCCTTTTAAACGGAATTTTCATTTTTATTCTTGAACTATATAATTAATAAATAGATATTTTTCAGTTAATGTTAATATTTTTAAAATATGGGAAAAAAAACAGGTATGATATTTGCCATATGTGAATCATTTAATTGGTTCATTTAGTTACTTTTTTCAGGTCATGGAAAACACTATTGTAGCATAATTAAGTGAAAGTGAGCTTTAAAAGTTTTTTTTTTTTTAATTAGTACCAACTGAACCCGAACCGTGATTGAGGTTGGGTTATCCGACCCAATTCATGAATCTACCTCAGACAAAAATGGGTGTTTCATTTAAACCTCTGTCCACTTGTGTTCGGTGAGAATTGAAATATGTCGGGGATCAGAATACCAAAAATTATTATGTCGGGTTGCGGGCCAAGGAAATTGTTTTGTCATATTTAGAGCTTTCTTGCCCTAAAAATGGACATAATTTTTTAGCGCTCCATATCTGAAATCTCATAAAATTCAATGTATCATAACTCTGTTAGTTTTGGTTGTAAAAGAATAGAAATTTTGCTGTTAGAGCATGGAATTTTTTTTTTCCTTAATAATTTATGCGATATGTCGTTTTAAAAATTAGTGACAGGTCTCAATATAATCCTTTAATCAATATAATATTAATTCCTACCTTATTTTGAACCCTTTTTCAATTTACATAGCTTTATGCATCTCCAACAGGCAAAAAATTAAAGCATGTTTCAATCTTTTATGGACACCTTGTATGTATGCTGGAGTCAAGAGTCGGTCGTTTTTTACTGCCAACTCTGCAATCCTAGTGCATACGTCCTTGTGGAATATGAAAATACAAATTTACACTAAAAGCTACTATATATGCCCACACTTGAAAAAAGCAGTCTGGGTGTCAAGGGGTGAACTATGAAATCTGTGATATTTTAGGTGACTGTGCTTTTTTAAATGAATGTTGTCAGGATTTCACAAATTCAGTGATTTATTCTTTAATAGTGTATTGGGAAACATACAAAACACCCCATCTTGTATGTTCGTTAAAACTGAAATGTTTAAAGTGTCATTATTAATATTTTATTATTTATCATACTTTTTTTCTATTTTTATGGAGCTTGATCTCAGGAATTAAGATATGTTATTTACTGTTTTCTATGAGGAAGAATTTCCCTCTTCAAGCATATACGTTCTTGTGGAATATGAAAATACAAATTTACACTTAAAGCTAGTATATATGCCCGCACTTACTTGAAAAAAGCAGTCTGTCTGGATTAACTATGAAATCTGTGATATTTTATGTGATTGTTCTTTTCTAAATGAATGTTGTTGGGATTGCACAAATTCAGTGATTTATTCTTTAATAGTGTAATTGATATGTGTTACTTTGTAATCAAGCAAAGTTTGATCTCAGTAATTAGATATGTTATTTACTGTTTTCTATTCTGTTTAATATGAGGAAGAATTGTACTTTCCCTCTTAAAGGATTATATTGAAGATTTAATATTTACTCAAGTTATATTTTTTGTAATTAAGAAAAATAAAATTTGATACTTTTCAAAAGACCTTGTAATTTAATGTGCTTTGTATTTATTAATAATTAGCAAGCTTCATCTGCGATGCTGGTCGTTTTCTCCAAACAAATTTTGAATCAAATAAAGTTTATCTGTAATTTTGACTTTGTGTTTTAAAGACAAACTAGATAGTACCCATCAAGTATTAAAAATTTGATTAATTGTTATATTTTAGAAATAATTCTTATACATTTAAGGCGATGGTTGCTGCTGTCAGCCTAACCTACTGAATGAAGTTACAGAATAATTTTAAACTTTTAATTTACAACATGTTGTGCTTGCTTTTATTAGAAGTTTAATGACAATTATTGAATGTGTAACGTGTTTTTTACCAATTGGTCTCGATTTTTAAAAAAGTAACTATATTTGGCTAATTCTTTTAAAAGTGTAATTTTTAAAATGTCTTTATTTTTTTAAAAAAAATAAGTCTTTAAAACCCTAAACTTAAAATTTTATGCTTGAATTTATAACATATTTTTTAATTACTTCAGTTTCATTTTATATTTTCAAACAGTGTTTAATTATTAATCCATGGATACTTTTATTCATTTTTTTTCAGTTTTTCTCTAAAACCTCAAACTTAATGGAATTTAACTCACTGCTATATTTCATATAACCGTTATAGAAGATCTATATGTATATTGAGAAAAGTATGATTATTTTCAGTTAAAAAATATATGTATAGGAACCATAAAATTAGTTATTCACGGTTTAATAATTAAATAATATATGAAAATGTAAATTAACATTCAAGCAGTTAAAAATTATATATTATAATTCATTAGCTGCAAGCAGAAAATTGTAATTACTTGATGGCACATGTAACAGAAAATAATTCATTTCCCTGACAATATTGGAAAAAAAAAAGGAACTAAATGTAACATTTCGTGAAATTTTACTTTATAGATAATGGACATTAATTTCAGAAGAGCAAGTGTCCTCCGCTGATGATAAAACAATATTTTTAAATGGAAACTTACATTAACGCTCGTGAAAATTACATCTACAATGACTACATGAAAATGACGCCATTTTCTATATACTTTTAGTCATGATGTTACATTTAAATATAGGTACTATGGTAACACTTATAGTAAAGGCTTAAAAATTTATATATGAAAAATGTGCATTATCTGTTCAAAATGATGCCATTTTTGCATGTGAAAATACAGTGAGTCTGATGTTTAATTGATTTATAAAAATAATGCTCATACCCATTTTCCTTTTGTGGCAATATGAAAGAAAAAGTTGCATTAGAAAATTAAATAAAAATTTCTTTTAATTATAAACTACAGCAGATGGTTGAAAATAGGGCTGAGAAATCTGATAATTGTTTTAAATTTGCAGTAATTGTACTCCCCTTCTAAAACTATTGTATGGTGTTGTACATATATAATGTTATCAACATTTAGGTAATTTTAGTCCCCTCCCCCTCGCTTACAATATCATATGTTATCATTCCTTGACCCCCCCCCCCCCACTCACACACCTTAATGAAATTATCATCAATGTTTAAAAATCCTTTTTATTTTTATATGTTTGTGTTTGCAGTGATATAAATATATGATTTAATATTTAAACAATTGTATATCAATTAACATTTAAAAGCTATCAGACTATTTTAATGTAAAGAAAAAATTAAAGCACTAAAACAAAAAGTATCGTTTGGATTTAAAAAAAACCTTTCCCCAAAAATTTCTTATGACAATCAAATGTCAGACCCCCCCCCCCCTCCCCCATTAAAATAATTTTATATATGCACAGCCCTTATATTAAGTTTCATGCAAATCGGTCAAAAAATGTAGATTTGTATAAACACTGCAGTAGCAAAGGAAGATGGCATTTCAAAATTCCTCCCACAGTATTTAAAAAACTAATAAGTTGTATTGAAAATACCTTATATTAAGATAAAAATGTGTAAAAACCAAAGTAAAGAAAAGCATAAGCAGCATAAAATGTTTATCGTTTGTTTCAAGGTTTTATAAAAGGAACCTCTATTTCAATACAAATTTAATGAAAGCAAAAGTTAAGAGCAATATGGCTAATGTGAGGAGTAATTATCAGTGTGTAAGGTTAATGTACTAAGTTCTACATATATATTACTGCTATTGTTCTTTCCCACTCTCTTCTTTTTTTCCCTTTGAAGATTAAAGAAGCTTTTCTATGAAACCTTTAAACACATAAATGCTAAACTTATTATGCTGGCTTTTCATTGCATTGGTTTTTATTGTATCACACAAGGAGTAATAATTCTCCCAAACCCCTTACAAATAAGGATACTGGCTGCACTACTGGTATAAGGAATACACACAAATAATAATTATGAAAAATTAGGCATAAATTATGAAACACTCTCAAACAGTAGCTATTAAGAAATTTAATATTTTCATACAATGAAATGATAATATCTAAATGTGCCTTTAAAAACACGTAACTCAGTAAAAATCCATTTTCAGCACTTGTCCCCATAACACTTTTTGATGCATTATATTTATTGAATTTCACATTTAAATAGCACCCTCTATAGCGAACATCAATAGCATTTAATAATTACAATGCGATGCCAGTATATTTACAAGTGTGGGCAAACAGACAAACTGAATTCATAAATACTTTTCAACCATGTTGAAAGTGTTTTTCTCTTTTTATACCTTAGTCATTTTTTTATTAAAAATAAATAGATAACTAAAAACAATTCTTAAATCAAGATTTACATGATAGACAAAACAAGTAAATACTTGAAATACCATTTATAATAAAAATATATAGTCAAATAAAGACAACAAATTTTTAATATTTTTTTTTTTATTTGAAAGTACAAGTTACAGAAACAAAGTAAAATTTCTTTATATTATAAATATTATTACATAACAAAATTTATTATTGAATATAATGATTACTACATATAATAAATTAAACAATATTAATATGTATCATAATGGTCTATGATGATGACACAATGTTTCGCAGAAAACTTTATTGTTCTGAAGAAACAGGTACTTATATTTCAATCTGAAAGGAAAATAAAGCATTAGTAAAAATTGAGTAAAAATAAACTGTGTAACTAGTTAAATTGTGAACTATTAAGACAGTTTTTTGAAAAAAAGCGAGATAATCATTTAATAACTTTCAGTTGGTATAATAATTAAGAAGTAATAAATAGTGCATCAAAACCAAAAAGCATGTTCTTAACATATTTTTAAAAAAAAGGAAAGAAAGAAAATTTCAGTCCATTAATTGAAATAAAGAATACATAAATTTGTAAATAATATTTAGTGAGACAAAAAGAAATAAGTCTAATTCAAACTGCTAAGAATATCAGTAGATTGACGACCATATAAAATGCAAGTGATCCTATTAAAAGGGAAACCTTTATTGTTTACACATCAAAATTTCTAAAAATATTATAAGAATGTACATAGAGTATTGTACAGTCCATTCCCTCTAATCTGCAAATGCCTATAATCCACACTATATTTTAGATGTAAACAAACAGTTAAAATCTTTTTTTAAGCAAGATTTTTACACTTTAACCAAAATAAAAGTTGACAGATCTGATGAATTTATTAAGAAATTTTAATGAATTTCTGCATTAATTAGAAGGAAATGTTTTTGTTTATCTTATCCGTGTAAATAACTATTAGACTGCTATATTTTGAACACATTTGCTGGCTATATAGAAGATAAAATTGCTTTCAAAGAAGTGTTTAGCTTGAGGATAAATATCCTGATTCTTTAGAAAACAAACTTTTGTTACTGATCAAAATATCCTGACTCTTAAAAGGCTCCAAGATTAAATTGCGGGGTATAAATTAAAAGCTATAAAGCAAACCACTATCACTGCGATATTTGATAGATTTAAAAATAAGTAGAAATATTTCCTATATTAATTTTGTATTATATCATTTAAATGTATTTCTGATATAGAAAATAGTTTTTTTATATAAAAAAGGCATTTCCTTTCATTTCTATGTTATCTATTTACAGTGTGATTTCTATATTTGTTGATAGATTCAACTATTAGAATGTAAACAAAGAAATGACTGCAAAATTCTATGATCTGCAAAACCCTTGGTCCCGACCTGTGCGGATTAGAGGGAGTGTACTGTGTTTACTTCTCATAAATAAGAGAAACTTATTGCGTGGCCGACAGAACTGCTTTCAGGGAAGTCAAAACTCATACTAAATTTAAACAAGTTAGAAAGTATGGCAAATGAGACGTGCGTTCATACTATAACTAGTTTTGTAAATATTCAGATCTTGGTGCAATAGCTGTTGCAGTTTTATGCCAAAATGCATGAATACAAAATTTATTATGATTCTATATATTAAATACAGTAATATGGAAATAATAGGATTCCATCTTAAATATGATGTAATCAACATGGCAATCTAGAATCATTACCTGTCATGGGATATCATTGAATTAATTATGTATGATAGGATTTAATAGAATGAAGAAAACTTTTATTAATATCTTTTTAAGTTTTGATTTGATTTTCATAAAATTTGAAATGACTTGACAAAATTCTGTAACATTTATATATATATATATATATTAAATTACAAACCATTTGGTTGGGTATTTTTTGCGCTGTTATATGCGGACAGATAGACGAACCAGATGAAAACTATAGGTGCTAAGTATTTATATAGTTACAAACACATCTAAAAAGAGCTTAAAAAAAACTATTTCTGTTTCCCTTTCATTATGATAAAAATAACATTAAAATGACTTGAAATGGAATAAGTAATTTTTAAGGGGAAAAAAAAGTTGTTTTATTTTTTCTGTATGAGAATAAATAAAACTGTTAATTTCAGAATGAATTTGGTCGGGACCCACCCGAGCTCGAAGAATGGTACAAAAATGTAGTCCAAGCCCATATCGCTTGGGCTATAATACATATAAACTAAATGTTAAACCAACGGCAATGTTCTTTTCAAAATTCTTATTTGCATTTCAATACTTTGGATTTATTTTTTTATTTTTTTTTTTGGCCTGTGGAACCTGATGTCTAACCAAATATGTTTACTTTTTTTTTTCTTTGGTTGCAGTTTTTTTTCCTTCTGAGGACACTTTTAATTTTGAAAACGTTCTGAAACTGAAATTTTCCTCTGAAAAACTGCACCTAAAATCAAGAGCAAAAAGATACCTAATTACACATTGTCCTACGCAAAACAGAAAAAATTATTAAAAAATATTCAAAAGCAAGCGAGAAATTTGTAAAGTTAACATTGGTTTAATATTAGTTTGCAAGCATCTTTCCATGAGAGTTAACATAGTATAATTAATAAATAAACTTAAAATTTTGAACCCGAGATCAAAATAGCATTAATTATTAATAACATTAAAACTCTTCATTTCACGATTTGCATAGCAGTATAAAAAATATTTTAAAAATATGGTACTTTTCTGTTTTTCGGCACTTGCGATAAATCAACAAATATTTTTCCTTTGTCATCACTCGCATTGCATTCACTTAATTTTAAATATAAATCATTCACGCATTTCATTCTAATACATATGTCACATACATTTAAATACATGCCTTTCACTCATTTCGATTCAATTGCAGAAAAAAAATGTATCATCAAAATATTGTTTCTAAATTTCATGTGTGTGAAAAAAAAAAAAAAAAAAAAAAAAAGCTGTTATTGGAAAGATTTTTACACAACTAACATAAAAGTACCAAAAATACTCTGAAGTTAAATATAAGTATCAAATAGCTTAACCAGCATGAGTAATAGTCAGTGTAGAATAACTTAAATAGAAAAAATAAGATAATATGCTTTCCACAAGTGGAAGAATTAAATAAAACACACCTATTTATATTACGCACTGTACATAAAGGTTATTTTTCCAAAAAAAAGCAGGGGGGGGGGGGCAACCAAATGCAGCTAATGTGCAATATGTTTTACTAATAAGCATCATTATTTTCCATATGTTATCTTTATAAACTGCATTAATTACAACTAAATAAAATAGCCAAACAATACAAGTGATAAATTTTATACCTATGGTCATTTAAATTTCTCAAAACACTTTTGAACTAAATTCTGATTCAGTAGCTATGAATATTATCATTAACATCTCAAAACTAATTTTTTGGGCTAAAAAAATCATTTAAAAAACTTTTACTTGCTATGCTCACAATTTCTTAGTTAATTCATATTTAAAATAAAGTATGAAGCTGCCGCTTACTTACAAAATATATGACAGGAAAAATATAAATTCTGTGAGCAAAATCTGAAAGCGTAAAAATCATAAAAGCATGGCTTCCAATTTGTTCTTTTTTTGTGTGTTTTTTTGGTTTAATGAACTTTGACCCAAAAATTTAGAAGACTTATTTCAAATTATAGCATTTTATGGCACCGGATATGTATTAATTCCAATTTTTTAGTCGAATACTAAGGTTTTTTCATGGTAACTTGCGTTATAATTTAAAACAATTTACAGCGGCATGTCTGGAAACATTTAGGTAATTTTTCTTTGCTTTCTCTGGCGCCTTTTGACACGTGATATGTGAGCACGTGCAGAGAGAGGGGGGAGACTGTTTATTGAGAGTGTGAAAGGTAGAAGCATTGTAGAGGACGGCATGTAAGCACGGCAGGTGTTTTTTTTTTATGAGAAGTCGAGAGATTGTAATAAAACGGAAGTATAATTTTTTGAGTTTGTGAGTGATTAAATAATATGTTGAAGTGGTTGTTATGAAGTGAAATGTGAAGTAGTTGTGCATCTTCTAAAACCTATTATTTCATTGTACATAATTTCATCATCATTTGTGTCGTCGTACCATGTCATTTTGTGTTCTCTCAATAAACTAAATATTTTGTGTTTAAAAAAAGGAGTGCTACATTCAACGAAGGATTACACACCCGAGTTGTTTGGCTTTTTCGAGCGTATATATGACAAGCGGTAATTTCAGTAAAGTAACTCCCAAAAATTTTCAAATTTAAAGTTGATGTGATTTATTAATTAAACCTATCCAAAGGTCAATTTAGATGAAAACTACCTAGAAAATGAAAATTATATTTTTTATGGCAACTTATGTTACTTTTTCAGTAATGTCAGTTACCATAATAAATATAACTGGCAGAGTTCAAGAAAAAACACTAAAATTAGTTGATTTTCATCTAAATTTATCTTTGAATTGAATAGGTTTAATTAACAAATCATGTCAACTTTGCATTGTGAATATTTTTTTTGGTCTTTTATTACTAAAATTACTGAAGCAAATTGTTCTAAATGTAACGTAAGTTACCATCAAATGACCCAGTAAATTACAAACATTCATTGAGCGAAACAAACCATATCATTTATTTTATTTTCCAGTTCATAACTTTATAAAAATTAATTAATGTTGACATATTTTAATTGCATTCTAAAATACACCATATGCTCCTGATAATTTCAATAACTTATATTAATGAAATAAGTAATTCATATATCACTTCAAAGAATTGTAAATAAACAACCCAAATTACAACAACAAAAAAAAACCAACATTGATAATAATAGTAATACATTTCAGATTAGTTCAACATTAACACATATTAAATCAAATACATTAGATTATTACATATGCAGCTTAATAATTGTTAAACAAATAAAAAACCATGATACTATCATAGATAATACATTTTATATTATTTCAATATTAATAATATTAAATAAAATATATGCAGTTTAATAATTATTAAGCTGATATTAAATTAAAATTATCCAGGTGTACCATTTTAAAAGTTTTTAGAAATGGGAGAGGTATCATTTGATCACAGTTCACAGCTACTAAGCAATATACATAACCATATTCTCATGCATTATTGCCAATTAATTCCTGTGCTTAAATTGCTTATTTAATGCTGTGATCTTATTTTAAACAAATCTGATAAGTTACTCTAGCTTTCGTGTAATTTCTGAATTTTTTAAAGTCTGAGCGACACATTTTTTGCTATATCAAATCCTTGAAAAGCATATATAGGGGGGGGGGGAGAGGTTAACTGTTTCCCGCTAACAGAATACTCATATACTCAATGTTTATATAAAACATAGTTTACATATTTACATAAACTACATTTTTTAATTGTTCATTTAACGCCATTTTATAAATTAAAAAAACTAATATGAAGAAAACATTGATTAAAGAATAAAAAGAAATAAATAATAAATATTGTATTGAGAATAAAATTCTCTTAGATACAGATTGATTTTGTGAGAAAAATGACGTTATATATAAAGATAAAACAATGATAAATAAAATACACAACCTGTACTTTTGAGAAAAAGGACTTACTTACAATCATAATACACGAATATTATTGAAGATTCATATCTTCAAAAAAAGCATGCAAATCTCTTGATAGAATACTATTATAAATGTGAAAGTCAGGTCAACAGGCAATAGACAAACATTCACATAACTATTGAAAACATCCTGCAATGTAAATAAATAGAAAAAAAAGACTATAATAATCATAATAAACTAATAAAAACAACAAAAACAATGTAGAATGCATTTCAAAATCCCTCGTTCTAAGCAACAGAAAATAAATATATAAAAAAACTACATACTTACAGTTAGTCATACAAGTTAGTAATACTTTATTTATATGACAGTTCTTGATTGATGAATTTTAAGGGAAAACAACAAAAACAGCACATAGTCCAAGAGCATCAGACAATCCACTTTCTTGCAGAAGATCACAAATGGTAGTCGCTTATTATAGAAGACTACACACCTGCGATATCCTGAGAGCAAACTTGGTAAAATATGTATTTATCTTGGCACCAGCAGATTCTAATCTCTACTTTTAGTATAACTTTTATAAGCTTGAAAGTTTTTCAAATTCTTTCTGAAAAAAAAAAATAATAATAATTTACGAACTTTTCAATCTTAAATCATCTCTTGTGGGGAAGTGGAGAGGAAAAATTCATGTTCTAGATTTTACAGTTTTAATATACTACTACTGATTAATTATTAAAGAAAATTTCAGAAAGATAAACATATAAGATAAAATTTTAAAAGGAATAAGGGATGGTTTATAAATTATTAATAATAATTACAAGTAAAAAAGTTATTTAGAAACAAGTTTGTTCAATTAAAAAAAAAATTAAATTTTATATGTCATTAGAATTTTTTTAGGGGGAGGATAAGAAGCTAAATATAATTCAAAGTCTTCATAATACTTTAGATAGTACCGTATCATTGTAAAAATTAACACATTTAAAATTGATTAATAATAATGCAAATCATGTATGCAGAGTTTGCTATGATCAGCCAATTATATAAAAATAATAGAGAAAACTTTGGAGTTAATTCAAAATTAATTCTATGGCTAAAAATTTGTTGCTAGTTTTAGGATAAATTTAAATATTGTCAGTACTAAAAATGCATTGAAATAGAATATCAAATAAATACCTGAAGGAAATCAAACTATTTACTCACAAAAAAGGCATTACCGTACATTATAATAGAATGACGACCGTATTATATTGATTTGTATTCATATACTATCAAATTTGTTTTTAAATTCATGCATATGAAATCAGGTTAATTTTAAAGAATTTGGAAATGAGGAACATAGCTGTCTATTAACAAATGCATAAGCAGCATTGTATGTAAATACAGGAAGATGCAAATTAAAGAATTTACGAATACACCATTTTATAGAGTTAGGTAATATAAAAAGTAACATAGTTAACAAATTAATTTTGGTAGCGTAGTATGTAAATACATGAAAATAGTAACTTACGATTGTATAGCTTTATAAAAGAAATTTCTACAGTTATGAAACAATGTAGAGGAATGTTAAAAACATCTGAAAAACATTATGTAGCTTTAATTTATGAATCCCTTATTAATTTCAAAGAATCTTCAAAATCATAAGTTGTCGTCTGCTTCTTCAATCTTTTAAAATGGCGGAATACAAAAAAAAATTAAGCACGCTGATTGGTTGGGTCTGGTATTTTAAAATCAAGGCCTAGACCACAGAGACCATGCCTCGCAGACCCTCCTAAACCCACGCCTGGCAGACCTCGCAGAGCTTGTAGACCTGATAAGCCATAGTGTAAACGCAGCATAAAATAATTAAAAAGGGGAAATGCTCTCTGTCAAATTGGCCTAGAGTCAACACTACTCTGTAGAATAAGACAGGCACAGAATTTTTGGTATTTATGGTTAGCTGGGCGCCAGTGTTATATATACATTTGTATGTGTATATATATATACATATATGAGTATATATGCACATATATGTATTTATATGTATATGTACATACATACACTGGTGCCTGGCTAACCGAAAAGTACCGAATTTTTTAATCACAGGTCGCCATTGGTGAACATAAAACATGCATAAATACACAAGATTTTGAATTTCAAAGCAGCTGGTTGCCAAAAATTGAAACTCATTATTCTCCCTTTTTCTACTTCTTTGCAGGAGAGTTTTCTCAGTCCTTGATCCCATTATTTCTGAGATTCTACCTTTAATTAGGATAAAATCATGAAATGTTGGCCACTTTCAACCAGAAAAAAAAAAAAAAAGCTTATTACTAATGAAAAAAAAAAAGAATTTTATTCATCAAAATATTATAGCTGTTTTGCAGTGAATTTGTATTTCATATCAGAATAGGCAAGTTGATATAAAAACCATATATAAACGTAATTAATATGCAGATTAAAAATCATTTACAGTACGCAAAAAAGTACATTTCATTTTTAATAGCATGACAATTCATGTCTTTTTACACAGAGAATACGTTATGGAGACACACACACAAAAAAAGTAATGGAGGCTTTTGTGTTACATTAAAACAAAAGGGGGGAGGAGTACTTTTCTATTATCCCATCAATCACTTTCTATAAAAAAAACTACCACCAAATTTTAACGTCTAATAAATGGAAGAATATTGCAATTGTCTCAAAAATTATAGGAAATTCAGAAAAGATCCACTCACTAAAGTGTCAACTATCAGTAACTTTTAACAATAAAATTAAGAATATGTTAATGAAAAAAGAAAAAAAAATGTCGGGCAATTATTTATTTACATAATTTTTCTTAATTATCAGCTAATGTGTGTTTGCGAGGTCAGATGAAACTGATCTTGTACATGACTATGCATCACTACATTTTTCAATGTTTATCTTTTAATATCATGTTGCCACTAATAAATCAGTAAAACATAATAATAATAAATACAGTTTTATGTCAAATTAAAAACCACTTGATGATATAACAAACATGAATGTGACACAACAAAGATGAATTTTTAGCTTAAATCCTATAGTTAGGCTTTTTTTTTTTAAGTGTTCGATGGGATAATGGGGAAACTACCAAAAACAGTTTAAAGAAAGAAATTTTTCTTTAATTTAAATACATATCAGTTACTATTTTATAAAATGAATTTTAACAATTTTTTTTTTACTTTTTTGCATAAGCACATATAGTAGATCTTTATACTACACATGATCAAAAATTATGTAATTCTGCATAATATATAGGTCATTTTTTATATAATTAAAGTTGCAAACATGTCCAAATAACAATAGAACAAATTGTTAGATCAACATTTTAGTATTTATTATCCAGGGAAATAAATATTTAAATAAGTCACAAATACTTTAAGACTATACAGGTTGAACAAAACTCGTTTAAAAATCATATTGTAAAATTAATTTTATTAAAAAGTGTAATTTTAAGTGTATAGTAAATGAAATAATGTCTCATGTAATAGCTGGTACTATTTCTAAAATGCATAATTCACAAGGATGGGGAATTTCTGGAAAATCTTACCAGGTAAGGATTTATTTTACTAGCCAGCAAAATGCAACGTACAGTTGAAAATCGTTATGACAAAATTTACACAACTGCAAAACTAATTAATCACTGTTACTTCAATGCATTTTTATAACTTCTTCCCTATAAAATTAAGAAATGTATACAATAGAGTAAAATTTAATATAGTATAGAACATAGTACCATGTTTACATCACAGTAATTTGGAAAATTGCAAAATATAGTTAACTAGTAAAAAAATAAAACTTTTGGCATATTTCTGCAGTTTGCACTTTTCGAAGAATATTTAAAAATTCACTTGCCACATCAGAAAGTCCCCTCACCAGTTTTTAGTTTCACATTTCATTGTTTACATGAAAAAAGTTATGATTTATAGAGAAGTCTGGATTGTAGATATGCAGTATAAAGATCTTTTACTGTATTTAAAATATAAATCAAACATTTCTTTGCCAGGAAACGGAGCCCCCATTATTAAAATAATTAGTAAAGCTATTTCTTATTTGATCAGGGGTATTAATGTCTGGAATTGCTTCTAAAGGATCAAGTATGTTATAAGACCTTGCGACCCCTTCATCTATTGCTCCACCTCCATATGGGCGATCTGAGAAAGATGCAGGGCAATAAATACGGTTGGCATTTTGCATTTCAGTTTTCATCAGAAAGTTATGAAGACAACGACAAGCCAATGTTACCCATGCGGCATTATCAGGTAACAATGGCATTGTTGCCAACAAAACTCTCCAGCGAGCAGCTAAAATGCCAAATGCATTTTCAATGCACCTTCGTGCACGGCTCAACCTGTAATTAAATACCCTTTTTTCTCTCGTAAGATCTCTTCCTGGAAATGGTCGCATTAGATATCGTTTTAGAGGAAAGGCCTCATCAGCTACGAAGACATAAGGGAGGATTCTATTGCTGTTACTTAAAACTGATTCAGGAGGTAAGAAATTTGGGTCATTTTCCAGTTTCCTAGCAAGAAATGTTGGTGAAAAAACTCCTCCATCACTTATTCTGCCATACTGGCCAACATCAACAAAAGTAAAACAATAGCTAGCATCACAGGCTGCCATCAAGACAATGCTGTGATACTTCTTATAATTTACAAAGGTGGATCCGGAATTTGGAGGACATCTGATCCTGACATGTTTCCCTGAAAAACAAAAAAATTATGTATATTAAGAATTTAAAAATATACATATAATAGTATTCTTTCAAGCAAACTTATTTTTCATCTTATACAAACTTATTTTTCATCTTATACAAATACTTATTTTTAAAAAAATTCAACAATCCTTTTGCAATGAGCATCTCACGTATGTGATGTATAGTGTGTGCAAGATTCTTTATTTGAATACCATTTTCTAAATAGTAATTTTTGCATCTTATCACAGAACTTCAACAATTAAATAAAACAAATATTGTTTAGAAATTGTGAGTAGTGAGTTTCTACTTTTTCGATTTTGGTTGCATTTTTTAAATATGAGAATACTTTAAATTGCAGAATTGGTTTCAAACAGTTTTCCAAAAATGAAAGTGTCCGAATATTAAAAAAAAGATAACCAAACACGAAAAAGTTCAAAAGCACATTTGATACCGACCTCAGGTATCTTATGAAAAAAAAAAATTGTTTAAAAGAAATAAAGCGTGATATATTTGTCAAGAACACTTTAGTTTTAATATTAGCTTGCGAATATCTTCGTGTGACTAATGTAGCCTCTTAATTCATATCACTGTGACTTTAAACTTCTCAATTGTAATACTGCAAGTACTACTGTAAAAGATGTGAAAATGAAATCTGTCTAACGGAATCCTGTCTTAAATAAAACAAATTACATATTTTCAACAGAAAGAATATCAACAATTATACCTGTATAAATCAGAATATTTTTCAACAGAACTGATTGCATAGTTCTTAGACATCTTCCATTTTTAATTGAAAATATTTGTATTGCAGATTTTGTATTATGTTTATGACAATTGTGCATAAAATGATAAAATGCATGCAAAATACAAAACTTAAAAAAAGTCTAAGATTTATTTCAATTTCATTTGAACGGAATCTAATTTTTTAGGGTGTTTTAGGTATCATATTGTATGAATTTTATTTTTATTTTTTAATCTTCAATTGGCTTAACTAATTTGTTACAAAAATTTAACATTAAATGTAGAACTAATTGAATGAAATAACTTAATATCTGTCCCTTCTCGAGCTTAAACAGTGTAGGAAATAAATTTTGTTTTTTTAATTTGTTCTTCAAATTATGTTTTTGTTTAATATGTCAAGTTTTTTAATAAGTACAGCACTCAGACGAACGCATTTCAAAATTAATAGAGAGTATCATCATCAGGCTTTGATGTATGTGGTATTGCATCACAATGTGGGAAGCAATTTACCAATGTGTAATTCAAAATGTTTCACCAGTGTAGTAATGCAGGTTGCTAACTTCATTTAAATTTAGATACCCTACTTCCCACTCAGGAACGCTATGAATGTAAATGTAAATTGTGTTGAATCCTTACTGCTAATATTTAACAATATTGTAGTTGTGATACCGTAAAAAATAAAAGTTTTACTTAAATTTTTAAACCTTATTCTCTCCCAAGGGGTAATGTAAACACATCAGAAAATTATTACCTAAGTTTAACTTGGGGTATAAATAGTTCTCATCTCGGAAAAAAAATACATTTTAAAATTTAAGTTATGTAATTCCCCACTAAGTTTGCTACCTGACTAAAAATAGATATCCATTAGAAACTTTTTACTAAAATATAAACTTGACCAAAGCAAAAACTTATTCTGAAAAATATCCTTTTTATTTCAACTATGACGCCATATTCACCTTTTTAATTTTTGAAAAAAAAAAATTAGCTCAATTTAATATTTCATGTGAAAATCTTTCAACTAAAAAGAAATAAATTATTATTACGGCTTTTGAAATTTTTGCAACAATGAAGTAAAAATGTTACATTTTCTATGAAAAATGTCCGTTGATTTTCAATGAAAAAAGCGAAAATTGAAATTATTAAGAAAAATATTTAAATAATGCAAAAAAAGTTGGCCCTTGTTTCTCTCTGGATTATAATCCATCCATATACAAGACATTTTACCATTCGTTTTGACCCTGACGTCAGGCACACGCTTTTACACTTTAATTTAAATTTATAATATCATTAGAATTAGTAAACAATAAAAAATGAGTGGCATCAGGGACAAAAAGGCGGGAAGAAAAAATTAAAAAGTTATGATCTCCATAGGTTTTTCATGCTAAATTAACATTGAGAAGTGACACTGGAAATAAATAAGTATTGCGTTGCCGCGCAATACTTAAATAAAAATCAATTATAATAAATAATATACTTATATATTTTGCATGCAAAAATCAATTTAGGTAATTGAGCACAGTAAAACATTTTGATTACCATCAATTGATACAACACAATGTGGAAAATTCCACCTCATATCAAAACCTGCTTCGATTTCTCTCCACTCTGCTTGAGTACAAGGAAGATTTAGATACCTTGGCTTCAAGGCAGCCACGATCTCTCTCGTCGTCTCATTAATTATCTGTTGAACTATAGCTTTGCTCATGTGGAAATAAAAAGATAGGTCCGTGTAGCTGCAGCCTGTTGCAAGAAATCTGCAAAAACGTAATATAATATAGGTATATTAATATTGGTACTTTTCGGTTAGCCAGGCACCAGTGTTATTTATACATATGTATGTATATCTATTTAATGGTTATATATGTATGTTTATACATAGATAAAAGCTATATGTACACATATATATGTGTGTGTGTGTACATATACTATATATATAAATGTATATGTACATATACATATATAACACTGGTGCCCGGCTAACCGAAAAGCACCTTAATATTTTTACAAAATACTTCAGATCTGATATCAAGAAATAATATTATTTAATAACAATACATAATTACTTTAAGAAGGCGAGGAGTATCCGTTAGCATTGTCAAACCTAGTATTTATTTAAAAAATAGTTGTTTTTTAAGCTCCACCACTTATACAATAAAACATACCTCTTAACTTACAAATAATTTCCATAAAAACTTTACCAGGAAAAAAAAAAAAAAAAAAACATGCTTCAAACAAGAAAAATTGTTTGATAAAATGAGTTTTGTTTATTTGACCTAGGTTAAATTAATACAAGAGTTATTGGCAACTAGGCATAATATGATTAAACTCAGCGAATTATGATCTCTGGCCAAAAAAAAGCTGGCCAGCCTTTTTTGGCCTGGCTAAAAGCCGGCAACCCTGCAACAAATGTGTTCAAAATATAGCAGTCTAATAGTTATTTACAAGATACCCATAACATTTACTTTTAATAAATGCAGAAATACATTAAAACTTTTTAATGCATTCAAAAATTATTAAAATTTTTAATAGATTCATCAAATCATTAAACTTTTATTGTGGTCAAAATGTACATTATCTTGCTTAAAAAAAGATTTGAACTGTTTGTTTACATCTGAAATATAATGCGGATCATAGGTATTTGCGGATTAGAGGTGAGTAGACTGTATTTAGTTTTAATGCTGTGCAAATTCTTAAGTATTAAAATTCTAAATTTCACAAAGTTTCTTTTCTGCATCAAATCATTAACGCTTACAAAATAAAATCCACGAGGATAATAATGTTATTTGTGGTAGTAGATATGAAATAAGCGTATATAATATGCATATAATGTACTTGTTAGTTATCCTGTCGACCAAATTACTGTCACCAAATTGTAAGATTAAATGCCAATAACAATTGATCGTAAATGTCACATTCACTTGACAACACACGTTTACGTCATCAAGTGATTTTATTTCGACATTTTATATGTATTTTTATTAAAATGTTTTACTCTTTCGTTAGTTAAAATAAAAATTATGTGAATTTGTATAGTTTGGCAATTTATATAATTGGTTGATGGAATAACTAACAAGTATCTAAAATAATAACAAAGCCAACAATTGCACAATTTGAAGCCCCATTCACATTTATTTAAGGATTGTACTAGGGATGCCACGAATAGAGATTTGGCCGAATACTGACTTTAATTTTTTTCTTCCAATTTTAAAATCAAAAATTAAATTAAGGACTAATTGAAATTAATTTTTTGTTTGAGTGTTCAAAAATCGTAACAGCTGAATGTAT
Organism: Maratus speciosus; assembly: GCA_963932465.1. Classification (NCBI taxonomy): domain Eukaryota; kingdom Metazoa; phylum Arthropoda; class Arachnida; order Araneae; family Salticidae; genus Maratus; species Maratus speciosus. Next base: position 1,647,423 of record CAWVRF010001084.1, read on the forward strand.
TTTTTGTAATATTTTAAATATACTTTGATGGCAATAAGATAACATATGACTTTGAAAAATGTAAATAATAATTTAATCCATAGATAGTTCTATTAATTTATATATATTTTATCTAAAATAGAAACTCATTACCTCTATAAAAATGAAACTTTTTTTATTTTGGTAAAATCATTTCACACCCCAAAAAATAAGAACTTGCATGTGTCCTTTGTCTTTTTATAACCTTTCTCATTCAACTCAAACGTAGTAAATTTACATTCTGTGTGTAAAGAAAAAGGTTGTTTTCTTAAAATACAATTATTCATTCCATTAAAATATAATTATTCTTTTCTGCTACCAAGATATACTTTTCTCTTTTCTTTCTCTCAAAAGTAACAAGCCCCTCTAATCAGGGCTCGCAAAAACCCGTTTTTTTTTAACACGATGACTGCCACGGCAGTTTTCAGAAATCTGGCCTAAAATGACAATTTGATTTAAATCACATTATATTATTACGAGATAACTCGTTGTTGGCATCCTGGAAAAGAAGCAATCTACGAGTTATCTCGTAGCCGGCAGTCAACGTCTTAAAAAAACCCAACCCACATGGGCTTTTTCAAAAGTATAATATATGTGATATTACATTATTTTTATATTATACATACTATACAGCAAAAAAATATATTGTTCCCTTATATATCATATATATTATAAAGCGGTAAGCTCTAAAAATTCATCTCGAGTGTTTTCAAAAACTACACAGGGAATTTTTTTGCAGATTGTATCATTCGATAGAGAATATTCCCATGGTGTTTTATGCATCAAATATACAAGGATAACTATGATTTTTGTAATAAATTTCGTATTTTATTGATATTTTCTGCGAAAGGGTTGCCAGTGATTATATTTTGGCGATATTATCGTTGGTTAAAGAATGGAAAGGGTAATGGAAAGGGTACAGTATTATTCGGCCAAGGCCGAATAATGGACTTGATATTCAGCCGAAGTCAAATATTCGGCAGACAGGCCGAATATTCGTTGGATGTCTAGATTGTACAGTATAACTTTGTATTTAAAACTAGGTATTTATCCCAATAGCAGAAAATTCTCCAAGTGTCTGCGACAGATCTTTCAGGGACTGAAAATAATCTGCAGGTAAAATGTTACAAATGAATCTTTAATTAATTAATCATTTACTTTTAATGTCTTTAAGCATTTTTATTAATAATAATCTTAAGTTTTAGTAATAAATAATAAAGAACTAAACATAATATAAAGTTGGAAAAAGATCCAATGGAAAAAATAATCTGCAAAAGGGAAGAGAAAATCTGTGACGCACGTCACCCGTCAGGAAGTTTCTGCTACCGGGGTATTTATGACTAAATAAATGTGAATAGTATAGATAATTATTAAGTACTGTAAATATAATTTACATATAAAACTGCAGTATACCTCAGACACATTGCCAATCTAATTTCAGGAGCAATAGGTATTCGTAAATGAGTCCTCCTTCTCTGCAATCTTGGCCCAATCATTTGATACAACTGTGTAAATAGTTCACTCTATATAAAAAATATATGAATAAAAATTATAATTTTCCAAAAGAACTAATGGTAAGCTTAGATACATATATATATATAAAATAAAAATCAATGCTATAACCAAAACAAAATGGGGGAATGACCCTGGTTTAATCCCAATCTAAAATTTCTATCAAGTACCTATGTATAAAATAAATATAAAAATTTATTTTTTAATAATAATTTTAATAACTTTATGAGAATCTAAATTATTTTAATTTGAAGAAAAAAATAAAGTTAAGTCAAAGTATAGAGTATTAATTCTACCACTAAAACTTGACAAAAAATTCGAATTTTCAATCGCTAATGAAAAAAATAGACATATTTTGCTGTTTTATTTTTCAAATATTCCTAAAATTGAACGAATTTTAACAAATTTAGCTGTTCTGAAGTTTGTTTCTAAGGGAACATTAAACCACTTCAAATTCTATGTAAAAATATCCATTAATCAGAAAATATTAATTGTTTGACGGACATCTATATCAATCCGTTGTGAGGCAGCATTAATACATTTTTTAATTACTAAATTGTCATATAAACTATACAATGATGAAGACTCAAAGCTTACATTTATTTTTATAAGAATTATACTATTAAATTATTCGATTTTTTAAAAGTTTCCTTAGCATTTTAATATTATTTATCTGTATGAAATCATTTAAAAACTAATATACAAAATTTATAGTATTTATAAATTTTGAACTCACAAATCCCCATTCAATTTTTACACTGGCCTTGCATGAGTAATTTATTATTTATTTCCACTTTAAGAAATTGACAGAATATAGTATTTAAAAAATGAACTTACCGACATTCTCGTATAATTGAAAAACTCATCTTCATCGTAATAAAAGATCGTTGGAAGAAGATCAGAACCTGCACCGCTTCCATAATCACGATTAAGATACGATTGCCGTGCCCACATTCGCCGGTTTGTTCTTCTCATAAATGCGGAAATTACAGCTGGTCTTGTGATCATTAAATATAAAAAAATGAAGTCTTCCATGTCTTGTACACACGGACACACCGAAAAAAGACAAAACAGAAATCCCGCCAAATATGTAAACAAACAGAACCCGTCTCTTCCCTTCCCCCAACTTGCAAGATATACGCATGCGCACGCCAAGTTCTTAAGCCATAGTGTGGACGCAATTTTTTCGATCCTTGGACCTGAAAGGCGAAATTTGACTTTCCATAAGACTTTTAGCATTAGTTCGAAATCCGACAATTTCATTGGCTGTCGGTGAACCGAACTTCTTTCCCTGAAAGGAAGAAATCCATTTTACGAGTAACAGCGCTGCTACTCATTTCCTCAAATGTATTTCTTGATAATAATAACTTGATGCATTAAAAAAAGCTTAAGTATTTCTCATACTGAGCACGGAATCAATTGTTATACAGTTAATAACATAATATATAATTAATTATTAAATTTAATATAATTTTCTAGTAAAAATAAAAATTCTAAAACAACATTGACTTAGTTAAATTATGATAAAATAATGAGATTGTTATAATAAGCTACTTAGAACTTTTTTTTTTTTTACTCAGATGTTTGCAATCAGTATTAAAGTTCTAGCAGCTTAACTAAAAATAAGTAATTGAAGTTCCATCTAGATACATAAAAAATATTTTTCTATGTCAGTTTAAAAGATACTATTATTACATTTAAATAGATATTTTATTTTAATTATATAACATTAGCTCCTAAGTGGTATTATGTAGTAAAATTTAATCACAATATTATATTTCAAATAAAAATTGTAAAGCTACTGATAATAATAATAAATAAAGGTAAAAACAAAAATCTCCATAATAATAATAATAATAATCGTTATTTTAAATATATATATATATTGCAACTAATAGCAAAATATTTTTCATTGTTCATGTTTGATGTATATTACATTTTTATTGCAACATATATATATATATATAATTTGTTGCATTTTTACCATACATTCAATTATTTAAAGTATAGTAATTTACTGTCTTTTAGCATAAAAGTACTTTCCATGAAAGTTTAGAAGATATTAAAATTAAATTTTAATAAATATTCATTTTAAACATACAGTTTATATATGATAAGAATTTAGTAGTATTGAATATACAATAAAAAAAAAATAGAAAGCAGCTGATAAATTGATAAATATTTTTATATATGAAAGATAATACTTAATTTTAAGAAATGAACACTAATAAATTACTACTGCTAATTATATATATATATATATGTGTATAACTTACTAAAGTTCCAGTAAGAATATATTATTATTACATTATTATTAAAAAATAGATTAAATAAATTATTTAATTTAATTATTTAAATTTATTTTAAAAAATCTAATTGACAGATTTTTTTTAAAGGAACTGGTGATAAAGATCAGTTGATTTTAACTAACTGACTTAAGGGTGTTCTCAAATCCGAAAAGGCAACTTTCTGATATAAATTTTAATTTATTTTTGTTCGAAAATGCATGAAAGTAGCTGCCCAGCAAGCACAGAACTAACAGATTGGCACAAAAATTATATCTTTCGTCAAGTACTAGAGGTGTTATTTCGATAACAGCGAATCGTAACCTAAAAGTATCGATTCTGTCCTTTCATTCGATATCTTTGATGGGTTATCGACGTTGCGCCAGAAACATGGCACAACGACGGAAATCGGCGATATAGGTGATACGTGTTTGATGCAACTACGTACGAATTCCGAAATATCTGGCATAAAAATGGTGCACAAATTTCGCATTGCTGATATCCAAAGATAATCATTGTGAACTGTTTTTTTAATGCATATATGACAATATAGATCTCGTGCCAATATAATGATATTTTATACGCATGTCGGCGAATACTTTTAATCGATTTAATTATATATTTTGTAGTACAGAAACTATTTTAACCCTTTCAGGGCCAAAGCCCTTCCATTGCTAAAATGTTAATGAATAACACCGTAATTCACAAACAAATTTAATTTGGAAACATTCATAAACTCTTTTTTTTAAATCAATATTCTGGTACCATTCGGGAATTAAAATAGAGTTGTTTCATAAATGTACCACCGCCTTGAAAGAGTTAAATTAATTTATTCGTTATATAATTGAAAAAATAAACTTTCTGTACATTTATAAAAGTATTCACATGCACATTTCTCAGTTACAGAATCACAAATTGTTGCAATTTTATGGTAGAGAATTGAAGCTTATGTTTTATTGTGGAACATTAGGACTGGAGATCTCACCCCCCCCCCCCCCCCCCCCCACACACACACACACAGTGATTTTGCAGCTATCAACTTATTCAATTTTAATTAGCAAATGGTGTATTTTATTTTAAATACATAATTTTTAAATCAACTTATTCTATTGCGTAGCACTTAGCTTCACTTTAACTTAATAGATTCTTTCTGCCTGTGTTATGCTTAGAGAAAGCACAATATATTTTTTAATATTTTATATAAAAAAAAATTTTATTCAGTTTCATGCGTTTCATTTATATCATGCTTCATATTTTTGATCGCATTCCAAAGAAACAAACATTTTTCTAATAAAACTACCCTTAACTATTCATCAAGCATTAAAAAAAAAAAAAAAAAAAAAAAAAATGAAATTTCTGACAAATACTATTCAATGACCAACTTGTTTTTGACCATAAAAAATTCATTTATTATTAATACTGAAATTAGAATTATATATAAAAAAATAAAGGTTTGCTTACATATTGAAGATTTTATACTTTGCCTTTTTCTCGTACGATATATGCCCAGAATTCTATTTATAATTTTTAAAAAAGTTTTTCCAAAGAAGCAAATATTTTTTCTGATAAGTAAAAAAAAAAAAATCCTGTAACTTTTCTAATTAATCATGAAGCATAAAAATATTCTAATTTTTGCTCAATCCAAGTGTAATAAATGAAAAAAAAAATCAAATCTTGTTCCAAAGAAGCAAACGTTTTTCTGATATAAGTAGAGGGGGGGGGGGGGGATTTTCTTGTACCTTTTCTAAGTAATCATGAAGCATAAATTCTAATTTTTACTTAACTATTCGATGCTTTGTCTTTCAATGTCAAACTTCTTTTTGACCATAAGATATGAAATTTATTATTATTTCTACTTACTGCAGATTTTATTCTGTTTTTTCCTCCTTGGCATTTGCCTTAAAATCAATCTTAAAAAAAAAAAAAAACTCTTATTATTTACAAATTTAAACATTATCAGGGATTAACACAGATTCCCCCCCCCCCCCCTAAGTATTAGAGTACTTTTTTGATATAACATTTTTTAATTGCAAAACTTCTATTTATTTTAATCTTGAATTTTTGTTTTCATCACATTCAATATTTTTGCACTGCAAAAAACTTCGAGCAACTAATTAAATTAATAAGGTTTTGTTTTTGAGATGCATAAACCATTTAAATAGCAAAAAATACATAAATAAAATTGCGACAATAGAAATTTTGGAGGGAGGGGGGGGGGGGATAATTAAGTGGAATAACTCATGCTTCATAAACTTTTATGTTGAGAGACTTTAGTATACAACTGAACATTTTGTATCAAATAGAATTAAATTAAAAAATTACAAACTATTTAAATTCGATAATAATAACACATGCCAATCAAAATTAACTTTGCATTCATATACATGCACACACCAAACACATCTTATCTGAAATTAAATGTGAGACACAAAATCAAGCATTAAAGAAAAAAAAAAATAATACTAATACTTGCACACCCCCCCCCCCCACCCCTTTTGCTTACGATAAACCTTGAAATGCACCTTCTTTTCAAATCATAGCTGGAATTAAGTCATTTTGCAGCAATTCTTCTCTTTATGTTCCGTCTGAAAATACCTACCGTGCTAGGATAGCTGAAATAAATAGACACAGACAATATAAAGCAATGCTAGTGTTTCCATTGTGTTATTTTATTTATTAAACATAATTTTTGCTTACAAATTATATATTTAGTATTTCTTTTAAAACAGAAAGATTTTCTTTTTATTTATTTTTTTAAAGATCAGATTTAGAAATACAATATATTTTACATCTACAGCTATCATGAGCTTTCACAATATATTTTCTTGCAAATTCTGAAACTGGCTTTTACTCTCAAGTCCGGTATACTTCAAATCCAGATTCCTTCCAAGTCGGGTAAAAAAAGGTATTGCTCCAAGTATCCAATTAATTTCTCCACCTATTTTAACAATATAAAATGAAAAGATCTAAAATTGTTATTTGTGCACACGAAATCAAATTATTAAACATGTAGAAATATAATAAAATAACTGAATTTCACACCTTGAAAACAAGTAAATTACACATTGCATTAATACTAAATATATAGGTGCTGGGCAACATATAACTATGATATGTTCCCGCACCATGTTGGTTAAATCAAAGTAAAATTGCGTAATTTGTTATTTCTGTTTGTATAAATATTTTTTATAAAATATAATTATGAGTGTAAAATTATAATGTTTATATATTTAAGTAAAATAAGAGTGTAAGTTCATACAAAAATTATTAAGTTGATTTTAAATATTAAATATATATTTTTTTAAAATTGTTGTATTGTAAAATGAATGTATAATGTTGAATGGAGTTCGGATCTCAGACAACAACAATAGCCAGACGCCATGGTGTCGTTTTATGACAAGCCAGTGGAAAGTGGTGTATAATTAGAAATCGTAAAATAATAAAAACGTTGGAATAAATTTATGGCCTCAATAAAAGTGTTGGGATAAATTTATGGCTTTTCAGACCACCCAAACTTTAAGGCAGATAATAATATTAAAGTATATGTAAGGGGCCATTTGCAGACTGTTAGCTAATAGGCCTATCGAAGTATAATAAAAAATCTTCTCACATCCAATAACAGTGGACTAGACAAAATAGTTCCACCCACTGCAGGAGTTGGGGTGCAAGAAGAATAAGGTTTGAAAAAGAGAGTCTGAAAAAAGATGTAGAGGACGCAGGAGCTCTCCTGAAAGCCCGTGCAATGAATCCTGAAAGCCCTAGTAATGCCCAGGCGAGATGGACATATCGGAGCGAGCCTAATCAAGCCTAATTGAGGATGTCTCCCTGATGTACATATCGGAGCGAGCCTAATCAAGCCTAATTGAGGATGTCTTCCTGATGTACTTATCGGAGTGAGCCTAAGCAAGCCAAATTAAGGATGTCTTCCTGATGTTAAAATAAAGAGGATTATTCTACAGAGGTCCGTAGCTTTGCATCCTGCCATCCCGATGTTGCCGCTCTGATACAAAGCGAATTCCGGATGACATAAGAATATGATCCCAAGCAATGCGACAACTCTGAATTTGATGAATAAAGGCCACCATCCCGTATATTAAAAAAAGGTACTATTTTAAACATTTTCTTTTACCACTTAAGATCATATGAAAAATCATAAAAAATACTTTTCTGATATTTTATGGTAGAGAGTAATCTGAGATCCGACAAAACCAATAATTAAATAAGATTAAGGTAATTTAAAAATGAAAGAGAATTATTCTTTTAGCAAAAAGAAACAATTATAATAATTAGAGTATATGAAAATATTGTCTTTTTTTTTAAAGATTAAATATACTTAAAATAATGAGAAGCAAACAAAAGTATTGCTTTCTTTTTTTTGAATTAATATTATGTATTTCTGTATATAGTTGTGTTCAATGTAAATAAAATATTTAATCAAGTTTTAAAAAGTTTCTGCAATTATTTAATTGATAATGTTTAAGGTGTGTCAATTTATTTTTACAGCTTAAATTTTAGTTTAATTCATAAGTGGAAGAGTTCGTCTAAATAATTCACAACGCAAACTCTTAATTTTATTCGTAATTATTCAAATTTAATAATTACATTTTGACGCGAATTATAATTTTATTTTATTAATGCTTCGCGTTGCTCTTCTACTAGAATTTAGGTAAATACGATCACTTATATTATTTGAATTTATCTAAGGTATATAAAATTATATACCAATTTGCTATGAGGTTGCTTGGATGATTTGGACCAATTAACAATTTTGGATATAAATTTAATAGAAAATAAACAGGTGTAATTATCTGTCCAGCAATAGGGAATTTCATTCAAGATATATAAAAATACAGTATTTTTATTTAAACATAACTTATTTTTGTGTGATTTAACCACTAAACAACATTTTCCATTGTTATCAGAGAATCAGCAGCTTATTGAAATTCTAATGTATTCTCATAAAGATATATAAAAGAAACTTGCTGCTTTGAGCATTAGCCACTTTAACAAGGACTCTTTGCTACAGTGTTAAATCAGAAGTTATATAGAAATTACCAATATGCAGGGTTTATAGGGATTTGAGAAGAAAAAAAATCCAAGGAGTCAAAGAAATTTAAGCGGCTTATTTATTTTATCATGTATGTTACGTATTCAGGTAACATGTGTACTCACCCTAATACCTACCTCATTTAAGAAAAAAAAAAAACAAAAAAAAAAACAGATTTTACAGTATTCAAATCTTATGGCTAGTGCTAAAACTACACAGAATTCATTTCTATGTAAATATAATATAAAAGCCAGTCAAATCTCAAACACCCATCATGTATCATGTGCTCCTAGATTTAAAAGTAAATTTTTAAAAACTAACAATAAAGAAAAATGCAAGAAATATTTCTTTCACCTCACGCCCCCCCCCCCCCCCCCCGGTCTTTTTTATAGAAGATTTTTATTTTATTTTCTTAAATGGCTAATATATTACATGCCATATATGCTAAGAAAGTTTCCTTATCAAATATATCCTTAGAAGGAAAAAAAAAAAAAAAAAAAAGTACTTTCACCCTTACTTCTAATATCTATGATAGATTATTTCATAGTTTATGAAATAAATACTGTTTAGACAGGCAGGGGTAAGGGCTATAAAGATATAATACTCAACTACTTGAGGAAAAGGAGTTTTGAAAACAACATTGTGTAGTAGGTATATATTATTTTGGATGGATGGAAGTAGAGAAACAGCAGCGTGCGAAGAGAAAACTGCACCCGAGGCAAAGTTCAATTTGCACCCCCCCCCCCCCCCTCCCTCCAACTTTTCTTTGTCACAGGTGTCAAAAAATTAAAAAGTGCAGAAACAGAAAAAAAAATTGCTGAATACATATTTCGCGTTTATTTTTTAGGTTTAATTTTAATTCAGAAATTTCAAAAAACTATATAACTTAAGAGACAATTGCACTTATATATTGGGAAATGGGATATCGAAAATGGGTGTAGAAAAAAATGCATCTAACAGTACAGTATAACAGTTTGGAACTCTTATATTCCAAGAAAGAAACCCCATGCTATTTTGAGAGTATGTTTTAGTCACAAGCACAGACTCAGAAAAGAGAAGGTTAACAAAAGAGATTAAGACAAAGACCCAAAACAAGTTTTGAAAAGAAAGAAGTCCTTATTCATAAATTTGTATTTTGGTGTTTGGTAAAGGACAATTCAATAACTTCTAAACGAAAAATATGCGTACTTCCACTCAGGGTTGGAAAAAAACCGGGTTTTTTTGTAAAAAACAAAAAAAACCCTGTTTATTTGGTTTAAACCAGGTTTTTTTGGTTTAAACCGGTTTTTTAAAATATAATTTCCTATTGCATACAGATGCATATCTGTTGATAAAATAAACATTTTTGGATATTATATAAGTAATATAACTTTTGAAAATATTTAAATTAAGTAATTACAGTCAATTATATAGAAAATTGAAATCATTTCTAATTTAAACATTATTAGTAATAGCTATGTCTTATGTTCAAAGTAAAATGCTCTACACAGTGAAACATTGATACCTTTTAAAATCGTATGAAGAATCCTTTGATTAATAATATAATAATCAATCAATAAACATTTGATGCATTTCATGAATATAATACACTGCTCAAAACAATTAAAGGATATTGCAGTTTTAGGTGGATTTTGTATCTGGTAAACTGTTTAGCTGATTGATACATGGTCGACAGACATAGTAGGTTATATGAGAATAAATTACACATGTTTGGCAGAAAAAAATGCATTTTATTGCGCATTTGTGTACTAAAGGAAAAAGAAACACAATTTGTGCATATGAGAAAAAAAGAATAAGAAAAGGTGTTTTCTTCAAAGAAAATCATTTTCAGTAGGGGGTATGGTTTCCACGGGCGGCCAGCAACGTTGAACACCTTTGAGGCATGGACTCAATGAGGCTATTAATGACGAGTTGGGGTGTTCTGCCCCACTCTTCCAGAAGAGCTCTTTCCAGTTCTTGGAGAGTTTGTGGGGGTTGTTGGCAGCCAGAAACTCATCTTCCTAGAGCGTCCTAAACATGCTCGATTGGATTCATGTCTGGAGAAAACGCTGGCCATTCCATTCGAACGATTCCTTCCTCGAAAAGGAAATCCTCCACCAGGTTTGCACGATGTGGCCTGCAGTTATCGTCCATTAAAATGAAGTTATCTCCGATTGCTGCAGCGTAAGGGACTACAATAGGTCTGAGGATCTCATCCCTATATCGGCGACCAGTCAGAGCTCCATCTCGAATAATGTAGAGGTCAGTGCGCCCGTCAATGGAGATGCCACCATACACCAACACTCCTCCACCACCAAATCTGACACTTTCGTGCACGAACGCAGGATTATTCCTACTGCCACGGTCCCTCCAGATGAAAATACGCCTATTATCCGGATGCACAGAAAAACGGGACTCGTCAGAAAACAGAATATTGCTCCATTCATTTCTCCTCCAGTTGACATGCTCGGTTGCCCACTCCCTGCGGTCGCGACGATGCCTTGATGTTAATCTAACACATACCATCGGTCGGCGGACATACAGACCTACAGCATGGAGCCGGTTTCGGACAGTCTGAGTTGAAATCGTGGTGCCTGTAGCCGAGCGAAGGTGTTGTTGGAGAAGAGTAGCGTTCATCGTTCGGTGTCTCCGAACTGTTAACGCTAAATACCGATCTTCATTGGGCGTTGTTGCCCGCCTACGACCTTGCCCTGGTCTTCGGCCTGCACATCCACTCTCCAAAAAACGGTTCCAGATCCTGGAAATGACACTTTGTGACACTCCAATGGCTTGCGATACTTCGGCTTGAGTTTGGCCCCCTTCTAACCTACCAACAATTCTCAAAGCTTCTGAATCTGTCAAATGACTTCGCTGAGACATCGTACTCATCGAAACAAAGCAATCACTGAATGCCAAACATCCTTGTCTTCATTCTCTTTTATCCAGTTGAAAGTCAAATTTCATTCGCTGCCACTGAAGCGACGTTTTTGACGTCGAACTCAAAATTTGCATACTCCACAGTTTGAAAACCAGAAAAATTTGCATTTGTGATTCTCTTCTTCTATTTTCGGCAAAAAAATTTTCGTTTATATCTTTATTTTATATAAAACTTCAAATATCCTTTAATTGTTTTGAGCAGTGTATATTATTCTATGGTTGTTATTTTTTTTAATATCCAAATATTTCTGGTTATTTTGTTTTCTCAGTGATAACTCGAAGGGTCCAAGTCAACATTTTTGGCCACTAGATTCAGCAACTAACAGAAAAGATTGATTGGTATTAATGAAATGCTGTAACTAGCACCCAATTTTTGCAAGCTGTGTTATTCAATTTGATATCTTAAGTTACTCTTTTAAATTCTTTAAGGATAATCTTTCCCAATCCAGAAAATTTTCTTTTACAACTTAACCAAAATCTTAAAGATCATTGTATTTTGTTATTAACTGCTGTAAATAAGCTGCATTTTTTAAATGAAAATATTTTATGCTAAATATTGAATATTATTTATCTATTTTATCTCTTCTAATTTCACATGTTTTAAGAAAAATCTTTAGGGTACCAGATATGTTATCAGCACATGCTAATTTTCCTTATACATGCATAGAAACATGACCTAGGCTCATTATGTCTCATGTTGACTGCTGAGATGAAGTGTTAAAAGTAGAAATTACTTCTATCAATAATTTAAAACAATTAAATTACAAAAAAGAGAAAATATTATATTAGACTTTTTCTAAAAAAACCAAATGGTTTTCTTGACAAAAAAACCAATTGGTTTAAACCATGGTTAAAACCCCTTGGTTTAAACCGTGCCAACCCTGCTTCCACTGGGAAAAAAATTTCTCAATATGTAAATATACAATTTTTTTTTTTTAGAAAAAAGAAGTTTGTAGTATAAATTTGGTGCCCCATCAATTTCTGCACCCGGGGCGACTGCCCCCTTCACCCCCCACTTTGCATAGCCCTGTAGAGAAAAGTCAATTTCAATCACACGTCATATTTCAATTGAATCTCCTCCCGTTAAAATTTTGGCGAGTGAGTTACAGGTAAGCTTCCCCATTACAACACATTCACACGACCCGCTCTCTACTGGGCAGTTAGTGATTAATTCAACATTCTTCGAAAGAATAGAAATCAACAGCACAATCAATACTTTCCCATAAAATATTATGACATTTAATATTTTGTAACATAATATTTGCTACATGCATAATTTTTAAGAACTTAAAATCTTCAAATTCAAAATTAATTATTCAGATTATTAATTTTTACATTTTAATATTAAAAATCTATTCATTGTGTAATCAGTAACAGTTATTATAGTTGGCATTGCAATTTAAAAAAATACTAGCAATAAGTGCTGTCTGAAATATATAGAAATAAAATTAGGAGGTCTATATTAAGTAAAACAGACAACTGGTACAGCTAAATATAGATTACAAGCAACAAGCACCAGTAGCCAGCCAGTTACTAGAAGAAAAATTGCCTGATCACAAATCGCCCCCCCCCCCCAAAAAAAAAAAGTTTATAAATTTTATTTCACTGTGACCAATTATTGGATATGAATGAATATTTGTAAATACCACACAGACACAATTTATGTACATCACTAGTATATCACCCTTCTTGAAAATGATGGAATGCTGATCTGCATTTCATTTTCATAAATCTTCATACAAAAGAAGAAAAATTAGCAGCAGCTACATTATCGCCACTTTTCTATAAAGAGAGAGCAATTTTTTTTTTTTTCATTCCATCAAGGATTCTACTTATTCTGGTTGCAATATGTTTATATTAACGTACTTATTCAGGCTATTTAATGGTAGATTAATACTAATAGAAATTCTAACGAAAGTTTATTGTTTACTACTTTTAAATAAAGTGACCACTAGTAGAAAGTGGCCCTTATAAAACTGGTACTACTGGCCATTAACAAACTTCACCAGTTTAGCCCTTTACTTTCATAGCATAAATATAACCTTTCGGTGCTTAAGAAGAATAGTGCCTGATCAGGGATCTGTTTAAGAAGGAATTGGGTCCTTTAAAGGACCTTCACCATATTTTTCATTTCAAAACAGGACCCTTCACAAAATTCTTTTCTTAAAAATAGGCTTTTTAGAAAATTTTTCACAAATTTAATCATCTAAAAGTGGTCTGGACTGTCACTTTTACATATATAAAGAAAACATATATGCATTTTACATACATATACCTTCTTAAAAACATATAAAAAAGAGCCTGAATATAATGATCATTTTTAATTCACAAAATTAGGACTAGATTTTTCACAATTGTAAAAACGCTGTTCACAAAAACAAAACCCTGAGAGAAAAGTCTGGACAAACCCCTGCTGATATCTCGTAAAATAGCATAAAAAATAGACAATTTTTTTTAAAAAGTTTAAAGACAAAAATATAATAATTATACAAATACATGGGCAGCATATTTTATACACCAATGTTAAAGGTCAAAATTAGCACTAGCCACCAGGCCAGTAAATGAGAAAAAGTGGCTAGTGCAAAATTGACAATCAGCGGCCACCTTCAGGCCACTTTTTTACAAGGAGAAAAAATTTTCTTGCATTTCATCAAGGATCCTACTTTCTTTGGTTCTAATATATTTTATATTAACATGTTTATTTGGGCTATTCAGTTTTAGATTAATACTTATAGGAACTTTACAGTTTAGTATTTTTAAATTAAAAAGTGGCCACTAGTTTAAAGAGAGTGGCCGCTTAAAAAACTAGTCCTACCGGCCAGTGGCCGCTAATGAAATTTCCCAGTTTTGACCTATAACCAATGGTACCTTATCAATAAAAATATTGAAACAGTAGAAAAAATTCCTAACTTCAACTTACATTGGTTGTATATTAATGGAACTTTGGGAAGAGAATAAATTAAGCACAAATGTTAGTCACATAATTATTGTAGAAATTCACAACTGTTTATTCACTGAAAACTCAATGTCACTATCAGTAGGCAAACCACCCATATTTTTAAAGGTTACTAATTTTTATAAAGCACAAATTTTTTTTTATGAACTATATCAGGCAGAAAACCAACAAAAATAGTTTAGAATTATTAGGTACACAGTTTAAAAGAGAACTTAAAGATAACAGAATCTAGGTCTTTTATTATTACCAAAGTTATAATTCTGTAAAAAATAAACACAACAAACTTACATGTTTGGAAACTTACTGAAACTGGACTTCAATAATAATATATTTGAAATACGAAGGAAGGCCTTCTAGAATTTCCCAACCAGACCATCTAAAAACAGAAATTCAAAAATAATACAATAATAAAAAATTTAAATTTTTATTTACATCTTTATGAATTAAAAAACTTACATTATCAAATATATACCATTTATTTAATAGCATAAGATGTACAATTAAGTAAGGCAAAGATAACTATTTGAAAATATAGTGTTATTCAAAATTAATGTTTATCTATAACCATTCAAAATTCATTATTCACAGTAAACTATAAACAACAAAATAACTACTTCCATCATCTCGAATATTGAAAAGTCGAGCCGAACATGGGGGAAAATTCCATCAAACAATAAGAAGATCCAAACCACACAAAAAATTTTCGGTCAACATGCAACTTGACCCAAACCTGACAAAAAATATATATATATATATATATCATTGAACCCTAACTTGATCCAAACAGGACAATACCATTTCCGTCAATATGAAACTCCACCAGAACCCAACAAAAACATTCTATCAAATACAACCAGGGTTGGCTTTTTATCGGTAAAAATTGGTTTTTACCAGGACATGGTAAAAACCTAAGGATACAATAAACTCTACTAGTCAAATTGTATTTAAATACTATTTATTGAAGCTGTATTTTCATGTAACTGATGAATAAAGAGATGAGAAATAAAGAATTAATTCTCTAAAGCTGCAAATATAGCGATCTTGTGATGAAAATCGTGTTTTTTTAGCGATCTTTTGATGAAATTCGTGTTTTTGTCCAGCGATCCTTTTGATGTCCATTACAAAGCCTATGTTCTCATCATTGTCACCCTTTTATTATGCTTTATCCTACTTTCATCTTTATTTCATTTCTTTATTTTAACAAAATACTTTATTTTATTAAAACATTCTTATCTTTCTTTCTTTAAAGTCTCTTAAATTCAGTTTCCGACTTCATACTTTTTCCCTTTTTCATTCATGCAAAACAGCTTCGAGTTCTCGCAGTTTTGCCGTAGTTCTCGTAGAGAACATCAGATGGCATCGTATGTCCAGAGCATCGTCAATCGTTGCCATGGTTACGCCTTCACGTGCTTCTTCCTGGAAGCCGGTTGGGAGTCTAACAGACATGCGTGGTTGCCGTATTTCGGTTCATCCATTTCGAATAAATCGCCATGCTCTGAAGTCATCCTTGCCCAGTTGTATTTGTCTCTGTTCGGGGAAGGTGGAAATAGTTCTTTCATAATGCTTCATCGTATTATCTGTTTAAATAGTTTTGCTCATCGGCTTTTACGTTTACGATAGTCCTTTTTCAACTGTAACTTATCTTAGAGGAGAGTCATCTTGTTTCGAGTGTTTGTTTTTCGGGTGCTGAATGGCGTACTGTTTAAAGTTGTCTTTGTTATATGCAAGACATCGTGTCTACGTAGTGGTTTTTCCTGAAACTACCTTTTTGATGATGTCGTCCTCAGAATATGTTTTTCATCGTGAAGCTCGGGAGTTTTAAAGTAAAGTAGTGTCAATCCTTTTGAAATGTGTTCGACTGTTTTTCAATGGTTTCTTCGTAAGAGAATAGAGACGTTTATTTGTTGAATACGAATTGACGTTTTGTGTCGAGTCTTCAAAAGGACATACTTACGTTTTTCAAGCCCTCGCTACACTATTGGGAATATAAGGATGTCGTAATTTATATATCATGTAGTCATGTTATATTTCAGAGTGAATGCCTTTACTATTTGCTGTGATGTTTCTAATTCAAGTTTCAGATGAGTGTTTTCCATTTTACGTTTGTTGACAAGCTGATATTTAATAGATGCTATAATTTGCTTCTACATTAATATGTCTTTTAAGTTTTAATAAATTATTTGTGTTTTTAAAATATCTGTCATTTTCCACCATATTATTTTTGGAATTATATTTTACTTTTCAGATGTTATAGTTTATCTAGCTTAACATAACTCTTAATAATCATTTTTGTCCAGCGATCCTTTGACGAAATTCGCGTTTTTGTCCAGCGATCCTTTGACGAAATTCGCGTTTTTGTCCAGCGATCCTTTGACGAAATTCGCGTTTTTGTCCAGCGATCCTTTGACGAAATTCGCGTTTTTGTCCAGCGATCCTTTGACGAAATTCGCGTTTTTGTCCAGCGATCCTTTGACGAAATTCGCGTTTTTGTCCAGCGATCCTTTGACGAAATTCGCGTTTTTGTCCAGCGATCCTTTGACGAAATTCGCGTTTTTGTTCAGCGATCCTTTGACGAAATTCGCGCTTTTGTTCAGCAATCCTTTGACGAAATTCGCGCTTTTGTCCAGCGATCCTTTGACGAAATTCGCGCTTTTGCCCAGCGATCCTTTGACGAAATTCACGTTTTTTCGCGATCCTCTGACAAAATTCGTGTTTTTCTTGTGATTCTTTGACTAAATTTGCGTATTTCCTGAGATTCTTAACGAAATTCGTATTTTTCTTGCGATCCTTTGATGGAAATTGATTTTTTTTCGCTATCCTCTGACAAAATTTACGCTTTTTCCACAATCTTTTCACGAAACTTGCGTTTTTTTCGCTACCCTTTGACGAAATTTGCATTTTTTCTGCCATTCTTTGAAGAAATTTGTGTTTTTTCGCGATCCTTCAATTAAATTATAGTTTCCTCTGCTATCTTTTGACGAAACGTGCATTTTTTACTGCGATCCTTTGACGAAAGCCTTGTTTTTTCCGCGATCCTTTGCCGAGAATCACGTTTTTCTCTTGCAATCCTTTGCTGAAAGCGACGTTCTTCGCGATGCTATGCCGAAAGTTGCGTTGTTTCCGCGATCTTTTGGCAAAAGTCGCGTTATTTCTGCGATAGTTTGCATTTTTTTTTTCACGATTATTTGACGAAATTTGCATTTTATTTGCGAACCTTTGATGAAATTAGCGTTTTTTCCCCCATGTCCGTTTGAGACGAAATAGAATTTTTCGGAGACAATCTGTCGAAATTCTTGATTTTTTTCAATTATATTTTTTATGTCCAAATTTTCGTACTGATGACCGATTTGATAAATTTCGGAACCGAATGCATACCTGCCAACATGTCAATTTTGAAATCCTTACAATTTTTATGACGTATTCTTACGTGTTTAAACATACATAACACATGCACATGCAATGAAAAAAGTAATATTTCAAAACATTTTCTATGCTATATCCATGTATAGTCTCCCCCCCCCCCCACCAAAAAAAAACGTAAGATTTCATAAGAATTTTTTTTTTTTTTGCATGGGAAATTCTGAGTAAAAACAAAAAAAAAACAAATTCACAGCAAATTTTCTGAAAGGTTACAGCAAAGGGATTGGGGGGAGGAAACGGAGGGAAATTTCCTGCAGGTGCTAATTATGAGATTTTTCGAAGCCCATTGACGAAATTCACGTTTCTGCTATGATCCCTTGACGAAATTAGTGTTCTTTCCCGGCGATCTTTGACGAAATTCACGGTTTTTTCACGTTCTTTTGCCGAAATTAGTGTTTCTCCTGCGATTTTTGACAAAATTCGCGTTCTTTTCACGATTCTTTGACAAAAATAGTGTTTTTCTGCACGATTTTTAACGATGTGTGCGTTTCTTTTGTTATCCATCGACAAAATTAGCTTTTTTTCAAATATCTTCGATAGAATTTGTGTTTTTTCCCGCGATCTTTCACGATATTTGCGTTTTTTTTTTGCGATTCATTGACAAAATTAGCGTTCTTTCGCAATTCTTTGATGAAATTAGCGTTTTTTCCTGCGAACTTTGATGAAATTCACGTTCATTTCACGATCCTTTGAACAAATTTGAGTTTTATCCCCACGATTTTTGAAGAAATTCACGTACTTTTCCCAATCCCTTGACGAAATTAGTGTTTTTCCCGCGATTTTTGACGAAATTTGCGTTTTTTTTCCACAATCCTTCACCAAAATTAAGTGTTTTTCTCCGCAACTTTTAACGAAATTCGCATTTCTTTGACAAAATTAGGGGCTTTTTTCGCGAATTTCTTCAAAGGATCTTTTCATTGGTTTTTATGCAGTCCTTTGACAAAATTAGCTTTTTTTCGCGATCCTTTGAAGAAATTAACATTTTTTACGCGATCTTGGACGAAATTCGCGTTTTACCAAGATCGATTTTTCTGTGCGCAAAACCGTACAATTCATCCGTACACTTAGAACAAAATCCGTACAAGTTGGCAACTATGTGAATGCCTTAAATTTTTGGAACAGAATCACCCTGAAATAGCGCGAAATTTTTCAATCGATCTCGGGAAAAAAATCATGAAATTTGGATATTAATCGCAAAAAAAAAAAAAAAAACGTTCAAAATGTGTCAATTGGTCACGTGAGAAAATCACAAAATTTGCAAGGCATTTGCGGGTGTTGATCATAGTTTCAAAATACAAATTTTTTGCGGAAAAGGGTGAATTTTTTTTTTTGGGGGGGGGGGGGGGGGGAGCTTCCCGCCCACGATATTCTTTTGGATGCGAATCCTGCCATCCCGCCCTGAAATTCAAGCCCTGCAAGTAGCAATTAATTGTTGAAAAGTGGTTGTTTATAGCAACTTTAGGCTTAAAAAATTTTGAAAATAGAGATTATTAAACGTAAAAAAATAAGAAAAGCAACCCAAAATAAAGAAATTTTCAAACAGAAATCGACCTTTCAAGCATTATTTGTATAAAAGGAAGATTGGGTTGGTTGGTTGTGTTTATGACGGCCAATTATCAGCACGAGGGATATAGGCCCTAAGGGGGGGGGGCCTTCGTGGGTGGTCTTCTAAGGGAACCTAACCCGTATTAACGCTTGGAAATCAAAGGTTCGAAGAAAACCACGAACGATTAGGCCGACGGGCACGATTGGGTTCGAAACCAGCACTTCCCGTCTACCAGCTTCAAGAGCAGAACCTCTTGGCCACTTGTGGTGCAAGGAAGATTGGGGAGAGGGGGGGGGGGATTCGTAATGTAATACATAAATAAATTGAGATTAAATTTTTCAAACGGTAAAGTAAAGCAAAAATTCACTTTGAAAAATATAAATTATGAAAATATAGCCATAAAATAAAAATTTAGCCATAATGTATAAAAATACTGAGATTATAAAATCAAAAAAATGAAAATATTTCTTTTGAAAAATGTAAATTATTTAAAAAATAAGGCTTGGCTATTATTCAAATACAGGGATGTAGTGGAGGGTATACAGGGGTATACGCCGTATACCATCTGGATTTTGTTTAAGGAACACCATATACCCTCTGTTTCTCAAGAAAGCTATAAACACTTTAAAAAGGGACGCACAGCCTTTGACACACGGGCCAAAAGTGGCCCGCAAATTTCGTCAATTTATAACTGCAAAAAATCACAATTTTTGTCCATAGGTCGCAGGAAATATTTGTGAATTTCGCAATTTGTCATGGGTAAAAATTGCAAATTTCATCAATCTGCCAGCCAGTACCATAGGAAATTCCCATGTTGCGAATTTCGTAAGTCGCTAGTCGAGAAGTATCTCTCATTTCATCGACCGGGCACAGAAAAATGGTGAATTTCATAAATCAGGCATGAAAAATCACGAGTATTGTCAATCGGGCATGGAAAAATGGCAAATTTTGTTTATGGGGTACGGAAAAATTATGAATTTTGTCGATCAGGCACAGAAAGATCGCAAATGTCATTGATCGGTTGCAAAAAAAAAAGCACGAATTCTGTCAGTTTATCGCAAGACAAAAAATTACGAATTTCATCTCTTTGACACGGAAAAAAATTTCAAATTTCGTCAGTCAGTTATGAATCATGAACTTCGTTGATTGGCTGCAGAAAAATAACGAATTTTGCCGAGCAGGCGCGGAAAAATCTTAAATTTTGTTATCGATTGCGAAATTGACTGCGGAAAAATTGCAAATTTCATCAATGTCAGTTAAGAATCATGATTTTTGTTGATCGGATGCAGAAAAATCCCGAGAAAAATTTTGTCAAAAATCCCAGCACAAATTTTTTCAATCTGTCGCGGGAAAAAAAAAAATTTCGATGATTGATAAAATTACAAATTCTGCCAATTGGTCGCAAAAATATCGAAAAATTCCTCAATTGCTCATGGAAAAAAATTGTGAATTTCATGCATTATTTGTGGAAAAAACACAAATTTTGTCTCTCGGTTGCAAAAAATATGAAACAGAAATCCATTGGTCATAGGAAAAAATTGCAAAATTCTTCGATCGTGTGTGTGAAAGGAATCGCGACTTTCGCCAATTTATTGCAGAAAAAAATTGCGAATTACATCAATGAATATTAGGAAAAAAATTACAAATTTTGTCAATGGACAATGATAAAAATTGCAAATATTGTAAATTGGTCATGGGAAATATCACAAAAATTTCCAACCATTCACGGGGAAAAAAAAAAAAAAAATCTAATTTTGTGAATCACTTATGGAAAAAAAATTGCAAATTTCATAGATCGATTGCACAACAAAAAAATCACTAATTTTCTTGATCAGCAGCAGAAAAAAAATCAGGAAATTTGTTGATCTGGTTCAGGAAAAAAATCACGAATTTTGTCGATTTATCGCCGGTATCGCAAATTGGTTGTTTGAAAAGTTTGCCAATCTGCAATGGCAAATTACCAGGAAATCTGTCATTGATAAAATATTGTGCATTTCAAAGAAAAACAATGAATTTTGTTAATCAGCCGCAGAAAAAAAATAGTATAATTAGTCCATCATGCCTTGTTATTTCAAAAATAAGTTTAAAATAAAAATCAATTTTTTTTTTTTATTGAAATGAAGTTATTCTTTAATAAAAAAGTTGTATAATTATCAATAACATTTAATTTTTAGAAATTGCATAATTTTTTTTTTCTTTAACAAGTTCCCTATTTCAAGAAGGAAGAGTTAATCTTTATAAAGTGTTGTAATGGTTATTCATACAGATGTGAAGAAGCCCTGCCTTCCTGCATATAATCATTTATTTCTATTTGGTTATCTTTTTTATATATAAAAAATCATTCCTCAAGAATAGAGAGTTATTTTTTACAAAAATTTGTAGAATTAACACATATATATATAATATATTCCAGGGGCCGCACTAACCACTCACCTACTCGCCAAGTGCGAATGCATCGTGAAATTCGCAAGAAAAAAAATATTACGGCAAAAAAAGCTGGCGAATGATTTTTTTTGAGGATTCTTGTTGTTGTAATCATGTTTTGGAACACAAATGAAACGTTACTACATGAAGTACTCACAACCATCATCTAATATTTACACCAGATGAAAAGAGCAGTTGTTGTCAAACCAAGCTAACGAAAGAAACGAAATCACACACTGAGCTTGATCGCAATAACGATGCACGTCACTGCCCTCTAGTGAAAGATCGATGATACCGACTGAACAATAGTAAAAATCGATAGTGACAGCAGCGAAATGACGGAGCGGGATATGATACCGTCATGAAACGCTTATGTAACGAAAGCAACCTCTAGAAAAGAGATTTAAACTATATTTATAAAGAAACAAATAAATAGCTTTAAAGCACAAAAGAAAAACATTCGGTTGTAAAAAGTAAGCATTTAAGAAAGATATAGTAACTAAACTACTTTTATATTTAAATGATTATGATTTGTTTTAAGATACGAGATGAAAGTTAAAAGTAAAGGTGTCGAGGCATTGAGAATATGAAGTATTGTCCTGTCAACGTCAAAGGATCGCAGAAAAAACACAGATTATGTCAAAAGATCGCTGGGGAAACTCAAATTACGTCAAAGAATCACACACACACAAAAAAACTCAAGTTACTTCAAAGAATCACGAAAATAAGAACAAATTTTGCCAAAGGATCGAAAAAGGAATGCAAATTTCATCAAAGAATCGCAAAAAATAAAATAAAACCGCACATTTCACCAAAAAGCATTTCGTCAAAACATTGAGGAAAAAACACATTATATCAGATCTAGAAAAAGCAGTCAAAGGATTGCTGAAAAAACACGAATTACGTCAAAGAATCGTGACAAAATGCAAATTTCATCAAAGGACTGCTGAAAAAATGCAAATTACACCAAAAGATTGCAAATTAGGTCAAAGAATTGCGAAAAAAGCAAATTTTGTCAAAGGATCGCAAAAAAAAAAAAGCACATTTTGTCAAAGGATCATGGACAAAATGGGAATTTCGTCAAATAATCGTGAAAATTTTCAGATTTCGACAAAGAATCGCGGAAAAATGTTTTTCGCCAAGGGGTAGTGAAAAAAACTGCAAATTTCACCAAATATATCGAAAAAACCCTGCAAATTTCATCAAATATCCCGAAAAAAATTCCTGCAAATTTCAGGAAAAGATCTCGTTAAAATCCTGTGTAAGCGAGCTCTGTTTATGATTTTTTGATACGTCCTGGGGGAAGAGGGGAAATTAACAGGATTTTATATTATATAACTAAATTTTTTATAAAACTCCTTTTAAAAATAATTATAAGATTACTAAGAGCACTTTTTTTAAAGGAAACTTTAATACAGGCAACTCTTTTCAAGAAAGAATGAGTTATTTCTTTGTTATGTAAGCAAATTTTCCAATACAAAAGATTGAACAGATTTTTTTTTTTTTTCATTGAGGGACAAGAAGAGTGCAATTATTTTGACTTAAGGGCTATTTATTGAATAAAAGGGCAGGCACGGTGCAGCACCCTTCTGAAATTGTTTGTTGGAAACTCTACTAAAGTATACTTAAAATCTAGAAAACCAAAACTTAGAAAGAAAAAAAAAAAAAAAAGAGAAAAATACACTTAAACAAAACTTAAATTCATTGTTGTCAGGGTCATCGCGAAGACTTTTTCTTCGGGGGTGGGGCCCTTAAATTACCAAGTCAAATTTCAGTATTTGCCAACTAGTTTTATGATTTTGACAAGTTACCACAATTAAAAAATGCAATATAGTTTTTATTTGTAAAAAGTTTAATAATATTCTAAATTAGATTTGTAACTTTTGCCAAGGCCATAGGAATTAGAAAGTGTATTACAGCTTTTATTAAAGTTTTAAACAAATTTGCCAACTAAGTTTGTAAATTTTTCAAGTGTAATAGCATTCGACAGTGTTTTTTTGCGGGGATGAGCCTCCCCCCCCCTCAGAGAGGCCCCTGGTTGTTGTTACACAATAAAAATTTTTAGCAGGGAACATATCAACCATTCACAAGTCACAACCTTTGCTATTATTAATTTTGGCAAAATATTTGGCGAACGATTATTTTAAAATTAAGTAGGACAAATGCCATCAATTTTCTTTTAATGTTTCAAATAAAACTGAAGGGAAAATATTAATTTGCTATATAATGCACTTTACAAATAAAATTTTTTATACCCATTATTGAAAGTTTTTAGTTTTATACATCATACATAAAAGAAATATTTTTGAAAAATTCAATGCAGTTTTTGGTTAACATTTGAAAATTGGCCATGATTTTCAAATTTGGCTAATGTGTTTCTTAATTCATGAGTATGGTTCCTGTTTTAAATATTCTGTACCTATCTAATAATTTTCAAAAAGTTTTAAAGTTTATAAAAAATAGAATTATTCATATATTCAGAAATGTTGAAAACGTAAACAAACAACTTGTAAAAACGCTACAAACATGTAAAAATATATTTACTTTTTAGCAGGGACAAAACTAGTCTTTTTTGCACCCGAGACAAACATGGATTTTGGTCGCGCCCCACCTCTTCCCCAAAGTAATATTTACAAAGAGAATTTTACTAATTTTAAATTGCCAAGTCAAATTTCAGTATTTGCCAACTACTTTTATGATTTTGACAAGTTACCACAATTTTAATTGTAAAATGTAATAGAGTCGAACCTCAAGGGAAATCAAAACTTTGTTCATTTTAACAGTAATTCATGTTATCAGTATCAAATCTGTGTATTCGTGTTTATAGGGGACTGTGAAAACAATTCATGTTAAAAGTAATTCATGTTAACGAGGTTTACTGTATAGTTATTTGTAAAAAGTTTAATATTCTAAATTAGATTTGTAACTTTTGCCAAGTCCATAGGAAATAGAAAGTGTATTAGTTTTTATTAAACTTTTAAACAAATTTGTCAAGTAAGTTTGTAAATTTTCCGAGTGTAACAAACAGCATTCGCCAAACTTTTTTTTTTTTTTTTTTTTTGGGGGGGGGGGGGGGGGGTAGCGAGGCCTATGATTGTTGTTACCAAATCAAAAATTTTAACAGGGAACACATCAACTATTCACCACCTCGCCAATTAATTTTGGCAAAATATTTGGCGAACGATTAATTTAAAAATAGGTAGGACAAATGCCATCAATTTTCCTTTAATGTTTCAAATAAAACTGAAGGGAAAGTATTAATTTGCTATATAATGCACTTTACAAATAAAAATTTGTATACACATTATTGAAAACTTTTAGTTTTATACATCATACATAAAAGAAATATCAATTTTAAAAAATTCAATGCAGTTTTCGGTTAACACTTCAAAATTGGCCAATGATTTTCAAATTTGGCTCATGTTTATCTTAATATTCTTAATTTATTAGTATGGTCCCTGTTTTAAATATTCTGTACATATCTAATAATTTTCGAAAAGTTTTAAAGTTTATAAAAAATAGAATTATTCATATACAGAAATGTTGAAAACGTAAACAAACAACTTATAAAAATGCGACAAACATGTAAAATTGTTTACTTTTTGTTTTTAGTACGTTAATATTACATAAACTGTCGTTCTGTGATAATTATGTTAGATCGATAATTTTATTTTCTTCCAAATGAATTACGAATTTATAAAGCTGTACATCTAAATTCCGTAAATAAAGTTTTGCTGATTGTTTACTTTCGTAACTCGTATTTCACACACGTTAAACAATTTTGCCATTCGCATCTGCGAATATTTAAAGTTTTAAGTAATAATAAATAGTAAAAAATTAAAGTACAAATAATATTTAGTAAAGTACTTACCTTTCATAATTAAGGTACCTCCGAGGGGAATAAAAAAAAAAAACGTGCAGATCGACTCGAACAGTGCGTCGCCATTGAAATTTCAGATTAGTTCGCTAGCTGTTGCCACTTTCCTTTTAGATAAAGTGATACACGACTGACGTGGCAGAACATCGATAGCAAACCAGTGACGCATTAAAAAATTATCATATCATTGGCCTCAAAAGAGTACCATACGCCGCATACATTTGTGGCGTGTTGAACAACTGCCATGTGCCGGATAGTTGAAGGATAACTGTATTGGACGCTTTTGCTTGACCGCTGTATATTATCGTCTGTTTGTTATTCTAGTGGCACCACTTATGTGATATAACTTTATTTTGCCATTAAAAACATGTCGCACTGTTACACGAAAATTGATGTACCTAACATTAATGATAAATTTGACACCCGAAGGTGACTTTTCTAACAAATCTGTGTTTGCTGGGTGGTGTTGTTGTTCAGAAACTATGTAATTGAGCTGTTTTTTCCATTTTTTTGCAAACGCAATAGATCTTTCAGAACATAGTGTCAAAGTGGACGTTTTGAACCGAATTTCCGCGCGAAGGAAGAAAGAGCACTGAAGAGCGGGCGAAAAACGTGTTTGTCACGTAATCAAAATCGCTTATAACTCAATAGGTAATTGATTGATCAAAAAATGGAAAAACAGTTCAATTCCAAATCGCTTCCATGGACAGGCTTTCCAATTTTATACCTTTTCGTTAAAAAATGAATTTGTAAATGTGTCAAAACGTTTTGTGCTTGTTGAGCAGAGCAGTTAAGAACAACCTTAAGAAATTATTATTATTACTCTTTAATTATTAAAGAAATTTATTTATTAGAAAAATACCGTATAAATCATATGAATTTTAAAATTTAATTCAATTATCTGTATAACATTTACAAAAAAAAAAAAAAAAATAATAATAATAATAATAGTAATCTAAATAACAGATAAATTTAAAATGATCAGAACTTTATAAAAATCTAACATGAAAATATTTTTAATGTAAGCCTAGGAGATTTATTATTGCATTCTAATAAATGTTTACTTTAATTATTAAAAAATAGATTAAATGATTTTTTTAATTTAATTATTTAAATTTATTTAAAAACTCTAATTGACAAAAAAAAAAAAAAAAAAAAAAAAATTACAACGGAACTTGTAATAAAGATCAACTGATTTTAACTAACTAACTTAAGAAAATATTATTACTCTTTAATTATTAAAGAAATTTATTTATTAGAAAAATACCCTATAAGTCATATGAATTTAAAAATTTAATTATCTGTATAATATTTACGATAAAAAATTTTCAAAGCCACCTAAGTAACAGATAAATTTAAAATGATCAGAACTTCATTAAGTTCTAACATGAAAATACTTTTAATGTAAGCCTAGGAGATTTAGTATTGCATTTTAATAAATATTTACTTTAATTATTAAAAAATAGATTAAATGAATTTTTTTATTTAATTATTTAAATTTATTTTTAAAAATCTAATTGACAAAAAAAATTACAACGGAACTCGTAATGAAGATCAACTGATTTTAACTAACTGACTTAAGAAAATATTATTTTTACACTTTAATTATTAAAGTTTTTTTTTTTTTTTTTTTGAAAAATACCCTATAAGTCCTATGAAATTTAAAATTTAATTTAAATATTTGTGTAATATTTAAAATAAAAAATTATAAAGTAACCTATCATAAATTAATAAAGATTTTTATGTCTCAAGGATAATTTTAAAATAAAAAACCTTTAATATATTAATTCTGATAATTTTGCATTTATCTGTTACTATAGTAACAGACAAATTTAAAATGATCAGAACTTTAAAAAGTTCCAACATGAAAATACATTTAATGTAAGCCTAGGAATTTTATTATTACATTTTAATAAATGTTTACTTTAATTATTAAGAAATAGAGTAACTGATTTTTTTAATTATTTAATTTATTTTAAAAAATCTAATTGCTAAAAAAATTTACAAAAGAACTGGTAATAAAGATCAACTGATTTTAACTAACTGACTTAATAAAAATCAAAACAAAACTCTAAAAAAGTGAAAACGCCAGCGAAAGGACAGAACACGCAACTTCAGTATTACAAATGCAAAAACTTAACCAGCCCTAGTCTTGACCACTAGGCTAGATCATTCACACATTTGAGATACCAAAATACCATGTGCCGGCTTTACACGGTATTTTACTCTTGTAGTTGTCCTTTCAGGGAAAGAAGTTCCGTTCAATTTCATTGGCTATCGGTGAAGAGTCAGCCAATGAAATTGCAGGATTTCAAGCTAATGCTAAAAGTCTTATGGAAAGTCAAATTTCGCACCTGAAAGACCCAACAGACCTGACAGGCCACATAGTGTAAACGCAGCATAATGGACTATATTCAAATCTGGGTTCGAGGCTGAAAAAAGTCACGTGGTACCGGTAATTTACCCAAAGAACTTCTAACTGATAAGAAAGGAAGCTACTACTGCTTTCCCCATGAACTGTTACACTGGCTGGT